>CM055267.1:44602044-45202044 GCA_029237695.1 Conchocele bisecta
TTCGACGAAACTTGGTAGGAATGATCGACATACATTTCTCTTTCAAAGTTGTTAAAATGGTGACCCCGGGTTCAAAAATGGGCATGGCCCGTGGGGTCAAATTGGGGTCAAATTTTATTTTTAACCGAATATGGTCATGTTATATATGAAATCGAAGGTATCAATGAGGCGATCACTCTGGTACATTTTTTGTAGAAATAGGATTGTTATATCATCCAAGATGGCCGCCGAAATGTCAAAAGGTCGTTCTTTTATTAGAGATTTAAAAATTCTTCTTCACATGAACCGCTTGGCCCATGGTAACCAAACTTAAAAGTTATGGTACATGGGTGAAGCCTTTTCAGATTTGTTTAAATGGAGGTTATCGCTAATCCAAGATGGCCGCCATCTAAAAATAGCATAAATTCTTAAAAAAATCTTCTCGCTAGCCGTATTTCGACGAAACTTGTTAGGAATGATCGATGTACAATGCTCTTTCAAAGTTGTTAAAATGGTGACCCATGGGTCAAAAATGGGCGTGGCCCGTGGGGTCAAATTTTATTTTTGACCGAATATGGTCATGTTATATATCAAATCGAAGGTATCAATGAGGTGATTACTCTGGTGCATCGGTGAGCGAATTAGGGCCATCATGGCCCTCTTGTTTTCAATTCTGTCTAGATTTAGGAACAGGATGTGGGCTAGTTGTGATACATGTAGCTTGTAGCACATACCATTCCTCGTGGGTGGCAGGTGGGAGCACGCGATGGGTAATTTAACGATCGGGGTTCATCCTTACCGGAATCCCGACTGGAGACCTGGTTTGGCCCTCACATACGTCTTTGGCATTTTGTATGTGACAGTTGAATCTGGTTATACCCCTTAGGATATTCGTAATCCTATTTTAGGGGAAGGGGCCAAGTGACTTGGTGTGGTATGGACCTGGCACCAGGTCAGGTTATTCTAATTTCAGGGCTGAATATATTTGTTCTCGATGTAAATATTCCGTTCTGATTTTGGAATTTTCCCCCCAATGCAGCAGGTTAAAATGGGATCAAACCCCTTTGCCCGGCCTTACATGACCTTAGCTGTTGATAGGTCGTTAAACACTAATAAACAAACATACCATTCCCCACCCACATTTTGTCTTGCCTTCTTTTCTCGGATCATATCATTTATTATACAATGCACCATCATTTTGAATTATTTTACTGTTCATGGAAATTAATATCTTTGTTATGGAAAAGTTCTGGATTTTTTTTGCAAATGTAGTGTACGAACCCTGTAACTAAATGCGTCGCCTGAAAAAATAATATTTTCGACAGATTATAAAGTATTATCATTGCACATCATATCCGTTAACATTTTAAGGAATCACGGTTATCGGCCCTGATATCCGTTTGGGAATTTACGTCTAATATAAAATGTATAATAATGCCAATCAATATGTGTGGTAATGGTGAATGAATGTTTATTTGGCAAGAAAAATGTCTCGGATGATGTCTCTGATATAAAGAACGTTTTCTGCCTACTGAGTGGGCATGTACATGTACCTTTAATACTTGTTTCTTGTTCAATGCATAACAAGAGACTGTACAGGGATGAAATGTTGTTTGTACATGCACATTGACATGATCATGGTATTTTACCGCCACATGGCAAGTCTAACTGTATGGGATTGACACTCGGCACCATGGTTTTCCGGCATGTGGTTCAGAAAAGTTACAATATTTCCCATACAAAGTGACGAGAAGTTGCTAAAATTTGGGAAAAGTTCAAAACACATGCAGAATTTGTTGTTGCCAGTCATTGACCAGTATGGACAGCCAGGTGGCACAGTGGTTCAGTTTCTGGGCCTGATTTATCAGTTTGATCCACACACTTATTGATGTGTCATTGGTAAAGATGTTAAAGCAGCAGTCCTGAAGAATCAAATGGCCAGCAACCATTCCCTGTGGCCACTTTCTAGTTTCTTTGGGGGTGGTTTAACATGACTTTAATAGGTTATTAAGCACATACATGTACTATCGATCATTTACAGGGAAAGATTATTTTTTTTATTCACCAGCAGAAAATGGTGATACATAGCATTTATTAATTCCCTGGGCCAATCGCAATATGCACATTGGCATGGCATGGATAAAAAGGTGTCACTTGCCGCTTAAATGTCATGTACATGTTACGTAATGATTGTCAGACATGATGGGATGACATACTGTTTTTTTTTCACCTGTAACCTTTCCAGACTGCAAACAGTACAGTTACTTGTTTTTGGAGCCTGTTTTATATACAGCTACAGTTTTGACTTCTCGCTAGCTGAGATTTTGAGATTAATCACGATAACATCCTGTTGATATAGACAAGCCATGTTGGCTTCATGTATCTTCAATCTGTAGTTGATTCTTGTCTCAACAAGCGGTTAAATACACTGGTCAAAAGCCCAATAAGCCACGCTGTCCTGCTGACAGCATGTTACACACTTGTCAAGTTGTATGTCGACAGTCACATGTTGCATGTATCATCTTGTTGGGTTATATTTTTATACGCCTATTTGAAGAAGACAAAAATTAACGTATTATGTATAACTGTACGGACGGGCACAGTTTGTTCAAAATATAACTTAATAGTTCTATTTATCATGGACAGAAGAAGAACGCTATTGATTTTCAGAATTTTCGGACTAGTTAATTCCCCTTGGCAGCAATCTTTAATTTTCACCTTCCATATCCTTGTCCATGCAAATACTTGCCATGTCATAACCAAATTCAATACACTTTATCATGACAAGAGGAAGAACTCTTATTGATTTTCAGTGAATTAAGTCCTCTTGTTTACTGGCTATGCCTCGACAGGCGTATATTTGACCTTCGATAGTCTTGTTCTCGACTGGATTGTTTGTTTATAGATCTCGGTAATTTCTGATAGTTCAGAGTGCTGCATTCAATTGTCACGGCTCGGGATTATCTACTGTTCTTCATATCCAACTTTTTGCAATATTGTTTATGAAAAATGATCTGTACAACAACATAAATTGAGAAAGTTTATTCATCTTTTGACTTCATTTATAGATATTAAATATAGATGTTGTAATACTAAGTACTATGTACTTTTATATTGATAATGTAAATAATCAGAGCCAGCTCTATTTGAATGTTGTCAGACAGCCGGAGTTTCAGTTTCCAAACTGTGGCCAAACTATTGGTTCTAAACTTGTAAATAAAAAATCAGCTTTGTTTTGGATGTTTGACAAAAGAACTGGAAACTGGTAATCTGCTCTTGTTTTAAATATACATGTACCCTTCATTCACTAAATTTTGTAAAACTAAGATGTTCGTAAGTGCAAATTTAGGATGCTCTGGAAATTTTAATTGAGGGATTTACATTTATTGAGCTCAATAAATGTAAATCCAATAATTGTTTACAAGAAAACGGTGCTAACGTGAATTTTACAGACCATCATAATTGTGCATTTACGAACATTTTAGTCGTACAAAGTTTAGTGAAACAGTCCCCAGGTACTCTCAGCTGATGTTGTCAATATCCTTTGTAACCTGGCACGGCTCTATGACCACAGACATGTATGTGTAAATACGAAATCAGAGCTGGTTGTAACTGTGTTTCATGTACAAATGTAAGTATTAATTAGAATGTTAAACTATGAAGCATGAAATAAAATATTTTTATTAAAGGTCAGCTTTTCACCAAGCACACTTTCCAGGCAATGGCAGTTTTTGAAGCTTCTTATAAAACCTTTAGTTTGCTAGTATAGTCTACCTTCATGTTTGTAATGTTTAATTACCCAAATAAATAAGTTATCTCACTAAAAGTCAACACGGATACTAATTGATAAATCAATGGTAATGGCAGTAAATGCTGGATATTTTCTAAAGTAACCTAAAGTAGCTGTGTCACCTGATTGTCAATGAACGAGCATTTTGTTCCACATTACAGCAGCACCAAAAGCTTGCAAGGAGAATTCGAAGGAGAAATCTGGCTACATGAGGTCTCAACATGAGGTACCTCCCATGGTAGATGTAATGTAAAGATACATTAACAAGACATAAAAATACTTTAAATTTGTTAATTTTTCTTGTCAGTGTATACAATGATGGTAACTGTTTCATTGTTGTAGATGTAACTTTGTTTCTAATTAAATGTAACTTCTTATTTATACAGGTTTCAATAAATAATTACAATGTGCTCCATGTCCATAATTTCAAGTACGGGTAATCGTTTTTATATGGAGTTCATTGTATTTATTCTATAAAGGTAACTTAGATTTTCTTTTAAGTGTTTGCTTCTACAGATATTTCCAGATTTCTGCATCATTGCGACAGCTGTTGAACCATTCCAGTCTATTTTAGGTGGATGTAAAAAAGCCGACCAACACGCCACACCGAGGGCGGGGTCGCGGGTTTGGGTTCCGCGGTGGGGATCGTGGTGGTCGCGGCGGCCGGGGAGGTATGTACCGGGCACTGCTATAAAGACAGGTGTGGCATATTTCAGGCAGAAGATACTCATTGGTGTTTCACTTCGAAATATGTGCCGGATTCCTGGACAATTCCCATGCAGCTACATGCAGTAAATACTGCATAAACGCATTATTGTCTAGAAACCGCCGGTTGCTAGACAAAAATGTGTATGTGATAGCTCTAAATAGAGCTCAGTGGCATCTCGTCAGGAAATCGGTGTACTTTTAGACCTGAACGATTTTACGTCTATGTGGAGTGCAGAACCAGTGATACTTGTGACTGGAAAAATTAGGCTTGGCATTTGTGGCTAATCTAGCTTCGTGATCTGCTATCGCTCTCCGGCAGCCTGATAAGGGTCTACATTGATTAAATTGAGAGTTTGGCTGGTATTTCTCTTTCTGAATGTTTAATTCTTACATGTTTAATGGCCCCGCTAGCGCGTCACCATTAAACAGATTTTCCGACCTATCATTTTCTGATATTCGCCGCAAATTTCAAAATTACGATACAGTTAACCCTATATTCAAAGTCCCAATATTTTTTCCAGCCACCGCCACAAAATGACATTTATACAGCTGAGACTCCTGGTCAGCAACATGGATACTGTATATAGTGCAATTTGACTTCAAATGGCTGTCGGTCTGTTAGCAATCGGCTGGTGTATTCCCTAATTGGAAATCCAAATGACCAGTTTGCATACACTTTGTATTCATTTAAATGTTTTGTTTACTATTTATTTAGTAATAACATTAATATTTAATTTTATCACATGTCGAAACTTCATGTGGACCTAATGGTGTGGGACATACATGTACAGAATATGTGACACACTTGATAAAATAGTCCTAATGTGTTTCATGTTCTATGTAGACACATGTGAACCTATTATTTTGCTCAATCTGATTAGTCTACTCTGTTTGCCAGGTAATTTCATACGAAACGTCAATTACTTCAACTAGCCAATAGTTTGTATCAGACTGCAGGAATGTAATTGGGTCAGATTCTTAACTGGGCATGTTTTATAAGCATGCATATATGAGACATGCCATTTGATGTAAATATCCCCCGCCGGGCAAGTGGGGATATAGCGTTAGTCCATGTATGTGTTAGTTACAATCTTTTATTTTTCAATAACTGTTGGACCGCTTCACTGATTTTAATAATATTTGGCCACAATGTGTGTCTATGGATGGTGCTTTATTTCGCATACGACGTATGGCCGTCCAAGATCAAGGTCACTGAGGACTTGTGTTCACCTTGTTTGTATAAAGGCAAAAATGTTTTTTAAAAAAATAAAAAAATATTTTATTATCAACGCTGCCAGCTTAGTGATAATGATGCCCTTGTTATGATCTGCGATATTTACGATATTTTTCGTAAATGATCTAGAAAGTTGATAAATTTTCAAAGCATGGGGATAATTCCGCATGTGCTATATACATTAAACTTTCTATGTCATTTACAAGAAATATCACTGTTCATATGAAGTATGTCGAACGGTATATAGTTTTCGTATTTCCGCCTGTTCGTAAGATGCAGGGGTTGTGAGTCTCTGCTCGCTTGCTCTAGTTTTCACAAAATATTGCAAATCTTCTTAAATAGGTAAACAATCACATGTCTTGTCTCGTACGTTGTAGGTGGTTGGGGCAACAATGGGGGCAACTGGCAGGGACAGGGTGGTGGCCAGGGATACGGCAACTACAACTACCAGGATTACTATGGCAACTACTACAGCAACTACGGTGGATACGACCCCAACTACTACAACAACTACTGGGGCGGCGGTGGCGGCGGCGGCGGCGGCTATGACCAGTCGTACTACGGGGGCTACGGGGGTCAGGGTGGATACAACTATGGTGGTGGCTGGGGCGGGTACGACCAGTCCGGCTACAACAACTACTGGGGCGGGGACGAACAGTCCGGAGGCTACGGCAAGACCCAGAAAGGGGGCAGAGGTGGAGGACAAGGCTACAGATCATCACCTTACTAAGTAGGTACTCCTCGATCATTGCCTGCAGCAATAGGCTGGTGAGTCTCGATCATTGCCTGCAGCAATAGGCTGGTGAGTCTCGATTATTGCCTGCAGCAATAGGCTGATGAGTCTCGATCATTGCCTGCAGCAATAGGCTGGTGAGTTTTGTGCACAGATTTCGTAAATATTTGTCGAGCATGCACATTATATAAATGTTTCTGATCTGTAGCCTATTTCATCAACATTGCAAAGTATACTTTGCAATGTTGATGAAATCGGCTGGTGAGCAATGTTGATGTCGTGCGTCAAACTCTACAAGACAACATAATCATCTGTAAATTAAGTAAGCACTGAATTATCAGTTTTCACACTACAGTGTACAAAACTGCTTCTACCCAGTTGTTTGCCTTGCGTTAAACAGATGATAAAAAGTTACCTTTTTCTTTCAATCACATGCCAGCTCTCAAACATATAAATATGGCCAGTCTATTTGGTTGGATTTTAATTATGATACTCATTTTATTTCAGACACACAGATTGGCTGCCACATTGTTGACATGCTGCCATTGGTGTTCCATTCCAGCGAAGATTTCCATCACCTCGGCACCAACCAATCTGAGAACTATGCCATACGGGCCAGCATCTGTTAAATCACCCATTGTCACATCTCTATTACTGCCAAAACTCTTATTGACAATGTGGATACATGTAGTTTTCTATTTTAGATTATTCAGTTTCGAAAATTGTGGCTGTTGATATTTGTGATCTAGCTCCTAGCACATTCTGAACAGTTGAGGCCCTGATCAGACATGGTCCTACATGTGCATTGCAGGGATTCAGCTGGGAAAAATTAAAAAATCGCCACTTAAAAAAATTGGGGATAAAAAATTCAAAAAAAATATTTTTTTCTCGAAAATTGCAAAATCTTTTTTGCCAGTTGCGAAAGTGGCGATCGCCAGCGGAATCCCTGCATTGTATATGACACTATGATCCACTACTTTCCTGATCACACTGCACAGCTGATCTTGGTCGCTATTCACAAATGTTATTTCTTCAGTTACAAATAGTTTTCAGCCGGGGCAAGAGTTAGAAATGTGACGTGGGTATCGGTGAATATCGTGCACAATGTAAACCTGCACGATGTCCGATGCTAGTCTTTAATTTTACTTATTTTATAAATAATCTGTTTATTTGAACATCTTAACAGTTTTATCATGCACAGCTCGGTATGCAGTAATGGAATGGCAGTGCACAGATAAGACTGTTGTACATGGACAATGTTTTGTTGATCCCGATCATGATTACACACTGTTACTAGTGCCTGAGCGAAAGTACTTTACAACAATAGGAACAATAACTATTAGTATAGGTCTCCATGTTCTCCACTGCTTCACATTATAAGGTGATGGAATTTTGAAAATATCTGAAATTAAGGACTGGACTGCAAACTTATTGGTAAACTGAATATAAAACTAAAGGTCTAAAAGTAATTTTATAAAACATTGGTTGGTGGATTAAAGCCCAAACGAAGAATTGGGGGCGAATTCCTGTTCTAGTTATTCAGATCAACCTTATACGAGACACGCCATGTGCTTTTGTACCAAAGAACAAGTGCGATTGTTCATGAAATACATTTACAGTAACCGTGATATTTTATGTAAATGACGTGGAACGGTGGAGAAATTTACATAGCAAATGTGAAATATAATTCCACATTTGCTATGGAAATTCCATCAACTTTCGATGTCATGATTTAAGGAAAATATCGTTAATACAATATTTGGTAACAATAATTTCCATAAATGACAGAAAGTTGACAAATCTTAGTTTTGTAAAATATTTTTAATGAAGTATCGTACATGTTCTTGGGTCCAAAATCACATGGCGTGTCTCATATGTAGTCGTGGAGAACACTGGATCTTCATCCTCTTGCATAGTCGCTCAGTACTATTAGAATCTAATTATTTTGCTGATGGCAGCTAGCCTATTTCAGTGACTGAATGGCATATACTGTAGGTCTGGATCAGCCATCATGGGTACACAGGCTAATCTGTTGCTGCACAGGTTACATGTTGTAAGGTACATTTTGTCCGCTTTTGTCTACTTGGTACATCCTTTGGCGAGTTTCACTAACCGAAAACAAACGTATAACATGTGGCAACAGCTTCCTGCAATAGCGTTTAAGTGACTATACATTACACGTATGTGAAACCAGGTCTCCCTTGAACCATACAGCAGTGTATTAATACATAATGTTTCCGTCAATTGCTGTCTAATCCGGATCTATAGTGTTTGTCATTAAGAGATTCACCATTGCTGCCGGCAAGCACACCATATTTTGATTTGACTACAAATGTGATTTACACAGGTTCTAAACATGCAACGTGAGGACGCTCCTTTTCCAGCATTACTGAAAAAAAAAGAAAAGCTGGTTATGGGTGTGTGATTTTAAAGCATTTCTGGGCGTGGATTTCGACTCGAAACCAATATAATGTACTTGATTCTGAGGCATGAGATTGGAGAACATGGTCGAGACGCATTTCATAAATACAAGCCAGGAGCCATTGTGCGTGTTCATCGTTCATTTTATCATGACATTCATCTTTCACTCACAAAGCACCAAAGATGCAGAGTCATCATATTGTGTTATTGTAATGTATTGTGTTTTACATCAATTCTTATCATCTGGTGAAAAAGGCTGAGAGAAAAAAATAGAGAAAATTAAACCATGAATGTAAATTGTTCTTTGTATTAAAGTTATTTCCATTCCAGATAATGTGTGCATTAGTTTACACGTCTACTAATACCGTGACTAGAAATTGGGCTTGTCAGTTTTGCTACCGGTGTATATCCAGATCAGTCTGCATCTCTGCACAGGCTGATCAGGATACAGGAATGTGCCATTTGATCTGGAGCAGTGGGTGGCAGGTGGGAGCATGCATGGGTAATTTAACGATCAGGGTTCATCCTGACCGGATACCTTGTTTGGCCCTCGCGTACGTCTTTGAAATTTTTGTATGTGACAGTTGAATCTGAATCACGCCTTATGTGAGTATTACGATTATACGTAATCGTATTACTTTTAGGGGAAGGAGCCAAGTGACTGGTGTGGTATGGGCCTACCACCAGGTCGGGTTATTCTAATTTCAGGGCTGACTTTTCTATGTAAATATTCCGTTCTGATTTTGGAATTTTCCTCCCAATACAGCAAGTTACATATGGGATCGAACTAGTTAGCCTGGCTTTAAATTACCTTAGCTGTTGATAGCCCATTAAACACCAATCAATCAATTGATCAGGAGCTACAACGTTCATAAATCCCATAACAGCCTCATTCCTCCAGTCCCGGCCACATTTGTTTCCAATCTTTGAAATTGACTACAAACAAACCGGTCGTGAACAAAACACAGAATAGGTGACCCTTGCCAGTATTCCTTTTCAATATTGATTTTGAGATTTGTCGTCAAGTCTTATGTAGTCGAGGTGTTTGAGTGATGGATATCAATGTCGTAGGTAGTGAGTTTGAATCTTAGTTTTTCATACGTATACATGTATGCGCATATACATGTATTTTGATTTGTTTGTATTTTATTATATATTTCTTTTTGTCGCGCCCGCTTGCGGAAAGCGCGATATAATCGGCACTTTGGCGTAACGTACGTACGTGTCCGGTTAAAGTTTTTCGTTAAGTTGTTTGGTTAAGTTTTTTGGTTAAAGTTTTTCGTTAAGTTCTTTGTTTAAATTTTTTGGTTAAAGTGTTTTGGTTAAAGTTTTTTGTTATACTATATCTCTGCAACTGCTTTGCCCATTACCTTGAAACTTCATATGGGTGTTTATCATCATCTATATTTTCATTATTTGCGGCCCCTGTGCCCAATGTCAAGGTCAAATTACTTTGAAGTTTTTGGTTAAGTTTTTGTCGCGCCCGCTTGCGGAAAGCGCGATATAGTCGGCACTTTGGCGTACGTGTGTCCGGTTAAAGTTTTTGGTTAAGTTGTTTGGTTAAAGTTTTTTGGTATGTCCGGTTAAAGTTTTTGGTTAAGTTCTTTGGTTAAGTTTTTTGGTTAAAGTTTTTGGTTAAGTTCTTTGGTTAAAGTTTTTGGTTAAGTTTTTTGGTTAAAGTTTTTCGTTAAACTATATCTCTGCAACTGCTTTGCCCATTACCTTGAAACTTCACATGGGTGTTTATCATCATCTATATTTTCATTCTACCCCCCTTCCGTGCGGCCCCTGTGCCCAATGTCAAGGTCAAATTACTTTGAAGTTTTTGGTTAAAGCTTTTGGTTAAAGCTTTTGGTTAAGTTTTTAGCTCACCTGAGCGAAGCAATGTGTCCGTTGTCCGTCGTCCGTGAACATTTTCAAACGTCTTCTCCTCGATAACCATTGGGTCTATAGTCACCAAACTTCATGGTCATGTTCCTTAGGTAGGGGGATTACAAAATTGTTAAAATGATGTCATTACGTAATCCAAGATGGCCGCCATCTAAAAATAGCACAAATTCTTAAAAAATCTTCTTCTCAAGAACCGCCAACCGGATTTCGACAAAACTTGGTAGGAATGATCGATGTACATTGCTCTTTCAAAGTTGTTAAAATGGTGACCCCGGGGTCAAAAATGGGCGTGGCCCTTGGGGTCAAATTTTATTTTTAACTGAATATGGTCATGTCATATATCAAAGTGAAGGTATCAATGAGGCGATCACTCTGGTGCATTTGTTGTCGAAATCGGAGTGTTATGTCATCCAAGATGGCCGCCGAAAGGTAAAAAGGTTCTTTTATTAGAGATTTCAAAATTCTTCTTCACATGAACCGTTTGGCCCATGGTAGCGAAACTTAAAAGTTATGGTCCATGGGTGAAGCCTTTTCAGATTTGTTAAAATGGAGGTCATGGCTAATCCAAGATGGCCGCCGTCTAAAAATAGCATAAATTCTTTAAAAAATCTTCTTATGAACCGCTAGCCGTATTTCGACGAAACTTGGTAGAAATGATCGATGTACATTGCTCTTTCAAAGTTGTTAAAATGGTGACCCCGGGGTCAAAAATGGGTGTGACCCGTGGGGTCAAATTTTATTTTTAACCGAATATGGTCATGTTATATATCAAATCGAAGGTATCAATGAGGCGATCACTGTGGTACATTTTTGTCGAAATCGGATTGTTATGTCATCCAAGATGGCCGCCGAAATGTCAAAAGGTCGTTCTTTTATTAGAGATTTCAAAATTCTTCTTCACATGAACCGCTTGGCCCATGGTAGCCAAACTTAAAAGTTATGGTCCATGGGTGAACCCTTTTCAGATTTGTTAAAATGGAGGTCATCACTAATACAAGATGGCCGCCATCTAAAAATAGCATAAATTCTTAAAAAATCTTCTCAATAACCACTGGCCGGATTTCGACTAAACTTGGTAGGAATGATCGATTTAAAATGCTCTTTCAAAGTTGTGAAAATGGTGACCCCGGGGTCAAAAATGGGCATGGCCCGTGGGGTCAAATTTTATTTTTGACTGAATATGCTCATGCCATATATCAAATTGAAGGTATCGATGAGGCGATTGCTCTGGTGCAATATTTGTCGGAATCGGATGATTATGTCATCCATGATGGCCACCAGAAGGTCCATTTATTCAAGATTTTGAACATCTTTTTCTCAGGAACCACATGGCCGATGCTGGCTAAACTTCATAGGAAGTTAAGATCCTTGGGTGAAGCATTTTCAGATTTGGTAAAATGACGGTCATCACTTAATCCAAGATGACCGCCATCAAAAAATAGTACAATTTTTAGCTCACCTGAGCAAAGCTCATGTGAGCTATTGTTATGGCAAAGTGTCCGTCGTCCGTCCGTCCGGGCACACATTAGGGTACTTATGTGGCTAGCCCCACAGGGTTATGGACTTGTTAAAGGATAGGGTTGGTTATAATTAGCCACCTAAAAAATCGTTTTATGTGGCTAAAAATGGTTTTATGTGGCTAATATTTAACATGTGATAAGCCACATAAGTACCCTAATGTAAGAACGTCCGTCCGTCCGTCCGTGAACATTTTCAATCATCTTCTCCCGAACTGCTGAGCCGATATTGGTTAAACTTCACAGGGATGATATATGGGTGATGCCATTTCAGATTTGTTAAAATGGAGGTCATCGACAATCCAAGATGGCCGCCATGGAAAAGTATGTCAAATTCTTAAAAATTCTTCTCACGAACCGCCAGGCTGATTTCGACGATACTTGGTATGAATGATCGATAGTTAGCGCTGTTTCAGATTTGTTCATATGGTGGCCCGTGGGTCAAAAATGGGCGTCGCCCGAGGGGTCAAATAGGGATCAAATTTTATTTTTAACCTAATATAGTCATGTAATATATCAAATCGAAGGTATTGACGAGACAATCACTCTGGAACATTTTTTGTCTAAATCATATGATTACGTCATCCAAGATGGCCACCGATAGTTCAAATGGTCATTCTTTTACTAAAGATTTCAAACGTCTTTTTCTTGTAAACTGCTTGGACGATATTGGCCAAACTTAACTGTAATGGTCTGTGGTTGAAGCCTGTTCATTTGTGTTAAAATGGAGGTCATCACCAAATCCAAGATGGCCGCCGTTGAGAAGTAGGTCAAATTCTTAAAAAATCTTCTCACGAACCGCCAGGCCGATTTCGACGATACTGGGTATGAATGATCGATAGTTAGCGCTGTTTCAGATTTGTTCATATGGTGGCCCTGGGTCAAAAATGGGCGTGGCCCGAGGGGTCAAATATGGATCAAATTTTATTTTTGACCGAATATGGTCATATAATATATCAAATCGAAGGTATTGACTAGTCGATCACTCTGGAGCATTTTTTTGTCTAAATCAGATGATTTTGTCATCTAAGATGGCCACCGAAAGGTAAAAAAGTTGTTCTTTTACTAAAGATTTCAAACGTATTCTTCTTGTGAACTGCTTGGCCGATATTGGCCAAACTTAACTGTAATGGTCTGTGGGTGAAGCCTGTCCATTTTTGTTAAAATGGAGGTCATCACCAAATCCAAGATGTCCGCCATTGAAAAGTAGGTCAAATTGTCAAAAAATCTTCTCACAAACCTCCAGGCCGATTTCGACGAAACTTGGTGTGAATGATTGATAGTTAACGCTGTTTCAGATTTGTTCATATGGTGGCCCCTGGGTCAAAAATGGGCGTGGCCCGAGGGGTCGACTAGGGGTCAAATTATATTTTTGCCCGAATATGGTCATATAATATATCAAATCGAAGGTATCGACTAGTTCACTCTGGAGCATTTTTTGTCTAAATCAGATGATTTTGTCATCCAAGATGGCCACCGAAAGGTAAAAAAGTTGTTCTTTTACTAAAGATTTCAAACGTATTCTTCTTGTGAACTGCTTGGCCGATATTGGCCAAACTTAACTGTGATGGTCTGTGGGTGAAGCCTATCCATTTTTGTTAAAATGGAGGTCATCACCAAATCCAAGTTGTCCGCCGTTGAAAAGTAGGTCAAATTGTCAAAAAATCTTCTCACAAACCTCCAGGCTGATTTCGACGAAACTTGGTGTGAATGATTGATAGTTAACGCTGTTTCAGATTTGTTCATATGGTGGCACCTGGGTCAAAAATGGGCGTGGCCCGAGGGGTCAACTAGGGGTCAAATTATATTTTTGACCGAATATGGTCATATAATATATCCAATCCAAGGTATCGACGAGACGATCACTCTGGAGCATGTTTTGCCAAAATCAGATGATTACGTCATCCAAGATGGCCACTGACACATGCACATTCGCAATATATGTTAGATCAGAAGGTACCAACAAATTCTGTGGAACATTTGAAGTTGTAAGTGAAGAGTCTTTGTGAAATCAAGATGACCACTATGGAGGCTTTTAGGTGAGCGATACAGGCCCATTTGGGCCTCTTGTTTTAAAACACATGAACTCAATGTCACATTCTCCTCTGGTGTTCATGGAGTCAGGTGAGTGAATTAGGGCCATCATGGCCCTCTTGTTTGGTTAAAGTTTTTGGTTTAGTTTTTTGGTTAAAGTTTTTCGTTATACTATAGCTCTGCAACTGCTTTGCCCATTACTGTACCTTGAAACTTCACATGGGTGTTTATCATCATCTGTATTTTCATTCTACCCCACTCCCGTGCGGCCCCTGTGCCCAATGTCAAGGTCAAATTACTTTGAAGTTTTTGTTTAAGTTTTTTGGTTAACGTTTTTGGTTAAAGTTTTTTGGTTTAAGTTTTTTGGTTAAGTTTTTCGTTATACTATATCTTTTTTTTTAGTGTCCCTGCCTCCCTCGCCACAAGGCGCGACATGCAGGCCGCGGCCATCTAGTTGGTTAAGTTTTTTGGTTAAAGTTTTTTGTTATACTATATCTGCAACTGCTTTGCCCATTACCTTGAAACTTCACATGGGTGTTTATCATCATCTATATTTTCATTCTAACCCCCTTCCGTGCGGCCCCTGTGCCCAATGTCGAGGTCAAATTACTTTGAAGTTTTTGGTTAAAGTTTTTGGTTAAGTTTTTGTCGGCACTTTGGCGTACTTACGTGTGTCCGGTTAACGTTTTTGGTTAAGTTGTTTGGTTAAGTTTTTTGGTTAAAGTTTTTCGTTATAATATATCGCTGCAACTGCTTTGCCCATTACCTTGAAACTTCACATGGGTGTTTATCATCATCTGTATTTTCATTCTACCCCACTCCCGTGCGGCTCCTGTGCCCAATGTTAAGGTCAAATTACTTTGAAGTTTTTGGTTAAGTTTTTTGGTTAATTTTTTTATACGACCGTTTTTAAAAAACGGTACGTATTATGTTTTACCGCACGGCGGGCGGGCGGGCGGCTGTAGAAAAAGCGCATAGTTCGTGTACACAACTCCTCCGAAACTGTTCAGTCGATCGATCTGAAACTATACACACGTCTTCTACACATATTGAAGATGTGCACCTTGGTGTTTCTATGGCGAAAAAATATTTTTTAACAAAAATATCGCCTTTTTAACTTAGCTATTTATTCTTCATTTTTCTATACGTTTCTATATACGGTACAGAGTTTGTGTACACATCTACTCCGAAACCTTTCCGTCGATCGATCTGAAACTATGCACACATCTTCTACACATATTGAAGATGTGCACCTTGATGTTTTTATGGCGAAAAAATATTTTTTAACAAAAATATCGCCTTTTTAACTTAGCCATTTTTTCTACATTTTTCTATGCAATTCTATATACGGTACAGAGTTTGTGTACACAACTCCTCCGAAACCGTTCAGTCGATCGTTCTGAAACTATACACACGTCTTTTACACATATTGAAGATGTGCACCTTGGTGTTTTTATGCCGAAAAAATATTTTTGTAACAAAAATATCGCCTTTTTAACTTAGCCATTTTTTCTTCATTTTTCTATACATTTCTATATACGGTACAGAGTTTGTGTACACAACTCCTCCGAAACTGTTCAGTCGATCGTTCTGAAACTATACACACGTCTTCTACACATATTGAAGATGTGCACCTTGGTGTTTTTATGCTGAACAAAATATCACCTTTTTAACTTAGCCATTTTTTCTACATTATTGTATCCAATTCCCTATCATTTCGACTTTACACTCTACTTTTCTATCTCTGCCTAAATTAGTATACATGTTTAGCACAACGAGATGAAGAAATAATGCTATAGACTTTCAAATTCTCATTAATGTTTCTTGCCTTGGTGACAGCTTCAGATTTCTGCATCTTCGCTGTCTGGCCCATATTCGACGGGCGTATTTTGTGACTTGCGGCACTCTTGTTGGTTAAAGTTTTTGGTTAAAGTTTTTGGTTAAGTTTTTCGTTATACTATATCTTTTTTGTTAGTGTCCATGCCTCCCACAAGGCGCGACATGCAGGCCGCGGCCATCTAGTTTTATCTGTGTTGCTCTTACAGACTAAGCATGAGATAGATTACATGTAGAATGTTAAGTCTCACTTCGAAGAAAACTAAATGTACGTTTCATAATTATGTGTGTACGTGAAGAATCTCTGATCATGTCCCATTGAGGTCGTATAGCAATGGTGATAACCCTCGCCGTTTCACTTATTCCCTTCTCCAGCAAGCAATCATAAAAAGAACAGAATGGTATCAACAAAAGTAATGCGTTTTGTGAGGTACGAACTCTCGACCAGATAAAATTAAAAAAAGTTCTGCAAACGTATGGATATTCTTCCGCTTCGATACCACTGAGCCACACTACATGTCTGTTTTGGGCACTAAGATACACTATTATATTGACGTGCATGCACATGCACTTTTATCATGTAGTTATTATACACGAAAACGAGGCTATGAAATGAAAATACACCTGGTCTACCTATATTTGGACTCGTCCATTGACCTCCAGCAACTTATTACTACCATGCTGTGCCAAATCCACGGCCGTCCAACCCCCGCTGATCACAAGGTGAAGGTGAAATACTTAGTCTGTTTACAAAACTTAACATCAGAGAAATATGTTATAGCTTCTATTTCCTTTGTCTAAAATACTTAATATTTCACACATGCATTCCTGTAAGGCTCTACTACCATGCTGTGCCAAATCCACGACGTCCAACCCTCGCTGATCCCAAGGTCAAGGTCAAATACTTGATATCTTTACAAACTTCACATCAGAGAAATAAGTTATAACTTCTGTTTCCTTCATTTAAAATTCTTAATATTTCACTTGTGCATTCCTCTAAGGTTGTACTATCATGCTGTGACATATCTACATACGTCCAACCCCCGCTGATTCCAAGGTCAAGGTCAAATACTTAGTCTCTTTACAAAACTTAACATCAGAGAAATGTGTTATAACTTCTATTTCTTTCATCGAAAATTCTTAAAATTTCATGCATGCATTCCTCTAAGGCTCTACTATCATGCTGTGACAAATCCCCGCTGATGTCAAGGTCACATACTTAGTCTCTTTACAAAACTTAACATCAGAGAAATCGGTTATAATTTCTATTTCCCTACTCGGATCTGCTTCACATTTCAAACACGCATTGCTCCAATGGACCTCTACCACCCTATGACAAATTCACGTTCGTGCCGCCCCCGCTAAGCTCAGAGTTAAGGTCACAAGCCCACACACTTGGGGGGGGGGGGTGGGGTTCACAGTTATATAGGGAATTTGTGTGTCACATTAGTAAAAAAATAGATCAAATACAATTCAATGTTTTCATGCAAAAATATTAACTTCGATATTTTGGCCATATTGTGTGAAAACAGTTTTTGGATCAGGTTCCTCGTTTTGAAACTGCTACCTAAAACACGCCTGGCTGCATGGGCCTACAGACACTACATTTAAATGTATAACATGGGCTTGCAATAATGTACAGTGTGTATTTATGATGTTTATAGTGTTTGTGTAAAGAACTGGTCACGAACAAACTAATTTCACAATGTTACAGTTATTTTTAGTTGATATATATATAATATAATACCTTTCAAAGGTGTCTGATGTGCATTGCCAAATAGCATGCGCTTGCATATAGCAATACTACCTGCAATCATGTCACTATATATACAAAATCAGTTCTTAATATAGTAGCTTCATCGGTTAATGAAATAAAACACATAGTGACATTACAATTGCATGTGCTACTATATATGACGTTACATCAAATTCGGCAGAGGGGCTACAGGCACTACATATGTTATTATATCTGATAATGCCTATTTTAACCACAGGTAGTAAGGTAGTTATTAAGCAGTGAAAAAGCAATTACCTGACAAACGCGTCTTATTTATGTTTTCTAACATCTGTTACTTGGACAAAATTGTCAATTATATGTGTTCCCAAATTACAGTAATTGTCTAAAGTGAGTCCGTCCGTGTCAGAGGTATATAACTACAATACCATTGTATTATTAAGCTAATCATAATTATTATATGATAGTGAAACTGACAAGTAGTGCCATTTTGTAAAATCACATTATGGGGCTATAGACACTACCAATTGTACATGTAACTACTTGTGGTACGGTATGGTACAACTATGCTATTATATAACAGTTGTGTACACTAAATTGTCACAGACACTACATGTACATAAATGTCACACATATTATTGATATAACCACAGACACTTTGTTTATGAAACGAGGCAACTTTTTATTAACAGTAAACTAGTAACACCAACAGTTGAACACTTTAACAATTAACACCATAAATTGTCAGTTTTTTGAAAGTTGCAGAAAAAACACTTAACATGCACATTATTATTTAAACACAAATTATTCCTCCTGTTAGTGCTTTTCTGTGAAAGTGTTGGTTCTGGAAGAATGTCAGTCACACTATTAGTTGGTTCCCGGGATACATCGGGCCACGTGGGTGGTGGTCGGGCGAACGAGACGGCATAAATTAACGGTAGGGGTTTCTCCTTAATAGGAATCACGATTTGCCTGGTTTGGCCCTCAGGTACGTTTTTATCTTTGGCTCTTTTGTTACCTGGGAGTTGAATTGGGTTATTGCCCATTATAAAAGTAGTAAGATTATTACTGATACTACTGCTTTTGGGAGGGGCCAAGTGATTCTGGTGTGGCGAGGACCTGGCATCAGATTAGGATTATTCTGATTTCAGGGCGGAATATATAGTTTTGTTATTGTAATTATTCAGTTCTGATTTTGGGATTTTCCCCCCATTTGTATATGTACTTGAACATGTACTTGTACTTGTACTTGTACAGGTACTTGTACAGGTAATATATGGGATTTAGTACTAAACCCATTGACCCGGCCTTAAATGACCGTAGCTGTTGATAGGCCGTTAAACCCCAACAAACAAACATCGGGCCAGTATTATATTGTTTTATTAAGGACTGTTAATATTAAGGACTTAACTTTCAGTCTGATCACTATTAACCGGGTAAATTGCTATAATGAAGTCACAATTTGAATGTAAAATGATTTAGAATACATTTTGCATTTAATTACATCCGTAAATGGCAATATATTTCAAAATGGCTGCCGAAATAGGCTGTTTTACAATATATTTCTGCGAGTCGTGTGTTGTTACGAACACATACAGACATTCATAAAGTTGAAACACACATACATTGCTTTTCCTCAGAAATAAATGGAAAATACAGGAGATAGTCATGCAATAGCCTTCCACAATTGTCAGAACAGTCGAAATGGCCACCAAAATGTTCTTGTTTTGTTCTATTTACTGTATGGAGTTGTTATAAACAGCATTTCATGCACCTATTAATGTATACATACCAGTTTGAGGTATACAAATCAAATCATTTGATAACATATACATATCCAGGTATACAATGCTATAATATATATTCAAAATGGCCGCCAAAATGATCAGATGTTCAATAATATTGATGCAGTTTTCAGTAATTGAACAACACTAACATTGTTATGTATAGAGTGTGATATTCTGCCTATTTTCAAAGACAAATACGGATGTATTTCAATCAGTTTGAGTATTGAAGAACTGTTTCAAAGTGTCCAAAATGGATTGAATGTTGACAAGGAATACAATGTTATTATCGTTAACGAGCACACTTCTGACAATTAAGCGAGCATGATGATCATTGGCCAAGGCAGTATGTAGTATGGTATGATGAATGGCATGGGTATGCTTATTGCAAACATGCATAGCTTTCACCCACATTAAGCATACCGCATATTTCTTCACATGTGACAATAATTTAAATGAACCCTTGGTCGCGAGTTGGATTGGTAAATAAATACAATACATGGTAACGATATGTAAGTCATGCAGTCACTGATGTAATCAGTTCTACATTAACCACTACATGTGCTGTATTGATTCTTCTAATTAAACATTATTGAAACTAATACACCAAATTGTACATGTGGTTGAAAACACAACACTGTTTAAGTACCTGATGCCAATTAAGTATTGTCACTTTTCTAATTTACCTACAAATATATATACATTGGTATATAATTTGCCCTGCCTCGTGGGCCATTGTAAATTGGTAGTGTCTGTAGCCCCTGTCACACTTGGTTAGAACATGATCATGTTCAGCCATTTAAATGTGTAAACAGTTAATCCTATCTTAGTTATTTAACAATAGACTGCTTATGGAAGACTTTAAGCCATTAATATGTGCTTCGTATGTACACTAACAGATAACACGGTGATTATTTTGAATGATTTCAATTGTGCAAAATCATGGAATTACTGATTTTTCTACTTTCGAATGCTTTGATAACTAATTCTGGTTGTTTATTCACAGTTGGGCATAATTTCAAGATTTAAAAATGTGAAGACTGTACATAAGGTCCAAATGGCTTTAATATACTAGGTATTAGGTAGGGGCTACAGACACTACAAGCTACCTAGATAAATATTGATGGAATTGCTGCCACATGTCTGCTCCATAATCTACGTTTGCTAGATGCTTGCATATCTGTTGTTCTTGTAGATCAGAAAAATGGAGCCAAATGATAGACATGAACTAAAATATAAAAAATAGCCCTAATTGCAAATGGGGGCTACAGACACTACGGAATACACATGTTCAGAATATTTTTGACATTTTATATGCAGAATATTTGGATGTATTTAAGTTAATATTTTGAAAGTATTATATATGTCGGAATTGTAATATATCATTTTTGACTGCATTCTCACAGTTAAATTGTCAGTATGGGTATGCTAAAATATGTGAATAAAAATTGCAAAAATATAACAAAGACCTATTTTGAGGAAGTTATGACTATGTTGTGGCTTTGCTATATAGTGTGGAAAGAAATCGAATAAACTACAGAGCACATACCTCATTACCAATACAGACATATATATTGATGATAAATTATGTATATATCGAATAATAGCTCGGTAAAGTTTAGGTAATTTTAAATGACACAATATAACGATGAAAAAATGACATTTTTCAACATTATAATTATTCCTGTGTCAAAACCGCGCAACGTACAGAACATTATTATATATCGTTAGAAAGCTTTCACCGAGTTATATTCAGATGAAATATATACAAAGACTCACACAAACAAATGAACATGTATTTAATGCATAAACTGGAGAAATCCTGTTTTCCCTATATAACTGTGAAACACCCCTTGGATATTAGTTTACATATTCAGGGGTACCTGTGCCCACGCGGGGGGTATTCCGTAAGCCTCGCTTACTGACCAATTTAGTTATCGTCTGTCATTTATACTATAGGTCGCTGATGCGTTATTAGTGTAAATATTATTGTAAACAAATGCTATTTTTAAAAATCAACATTCGTCATCGATCACATGACCTTTGTTATTGTCACAATACCGTGCTGACGAGTGCATAAACGTAATACCGAAGATATGTATACAGATGACCCACTAGTACAATGGGTGCACATGCCGCCTTTGATACTGAAGGTTTCTAGTTCGATTCCAACATCGGCATATTGTGTTCATTTCTTGTTAGCACATTTAATAAAAATAAGAAAGAAACTTGCGAACTCTTTCGAAAGTTTGATTATTAAAATGATGCATAATCTTGAAATGCACTTGGACATTTAGCTACATGTACAATTTTACATATCAGTTGTGTCTACACCGCATAACCCATAAGGAATCCACATACAAACTAATCTCCAGCAATTACGGTTTACTAAGTTTTGCTTCTCACAAGAAACATGATGGACGGACGTACAGGCGTAAGAACGAAGAGACGCCAACGATAAAAATAATAATATACTTTTTTTTTCTCAAAAAGTAGATATAAAACTGTATAAGCTGGTTGTGGGATTCGAACCTGGGATAACATTTTCAGTGATAGAAAGTGGTTCAAGTCCTTGCCAACTGCGCTACGGAAATATCTGACAACTTGCATGATAATAAGTATATGATCAGTCGTCTGTCGTTAACAGACGTGGGATATCCCAAAGGAATTCCCTTTATTATTTATAACTGATTGCTATGGTCCTGGAAACAAAAGCATGTAAACAACGCCATGACAAAGTGGTATTATATAGATGAACAACAATCGGTGAGGTGTGACCAAATATGTAATGTTGGATGGTTAAGAAAAAGAAGGGTGCGGATTGAAAATAAATGGAAAAAAAACTTGCTCTAAAACCTTTTATCTTTTACGTACGGAATTGATTTATAGTTTGAATAAGAAAGAAACATTTTTATTTTAAACGACTGGCCGAATTGACGGTTAACGCCACGCGTGTCATTGTATGGTATCTTCCCATAAACTTGGACTCGCCCGTCCTGTGGCGATCTTTGAACATTCAGGCTTTGTTGTCCATCTGTTTATGCTCCCCGAATATTTTGTTCGGGGGAGCATATAGTTACCGCTTTGTCCGAGTTTTATGTTCATGTTTTTCAAATTTCTATAGCTCTGATTGCTTGGGATATCAACTTGAACCTTCACATACACATTGATCAACATCCATATTCTCATTGTATATCCTACCCATGCTGCCCAGGAGCCCAAGGTCAAGGTCAAATGACTTCACTTTGTTAAAGTTTTACATTAAAGTTTTTCAAATTGCTATTTCTCTGTGACGGCTTGCGATATCAATTTGAACCTTCATATACACATTGGTCACCATGCATATTTCCATTGTATACCCTACCCATGCTCCCCAGGAGCCCACGGTCAAGGTCAAATGACTAAACTTTTTGTTAAAGTTTTACATTAAAGTTTTTCAAATTGCTATATCTATGACCGCTTGCGATATCAACTGGAAACATCATATACACATTGATCACCATGCATACATTCATTGTATACCGTACCCATGGTGCCCAGAAGCCTAATGTCAAATGGCTTAGAACTTTCTGTTAAAGTTTGTGTAATCTTTTAAATTGCTATATCTATGTGAAAGTTTAAATTGCTATATCTATGTGACCGCTTGGGATATCAACTTGAAACTTCATATACACATTGATCACCATCCATATTTTCATGCTGCCCAGGAGGTCGAGGTCAAATGACTTTAAACTGTTAAAGTTTGTGTGTAAAGGTGATGTGTTTTCGGATTTTATCAGATGGAGTAGCATTGTCAACAAAACTTGGTAGGATTGATCTACAACTAAGGCTCTTTCACATATGATAATTTGCCTAACCTGGGGTCAAATATGGGCGGGCCCACGGGGTCGAGTAGGGGTCCAATTTCACCAAAGATGGTCATGTCATGTCAAATTGAAGGTGTTGAGGAGATGATTACTCTGGATCTTTTTCTGTCAAAGTCCGATGATTACATCATCCAAGATGGCCACGAATAGATCAAAAAGTCATTCTTTTATTACATATTTCAAACGTCTTCTCGGTTAAAATTTGTGTATACCTATTAGCCTGAAACATACATGTCAATCATAATTAGCATCCAAATATTTATTGTGACTAATAAACAAAATATTGCGCTAAACCTTTCTAGAATTTATCTCTGTTACCAATTGAGACTTTGATGTGAAACTTCATATACATGTACACATGTATCACCATTTATTGTGATTAATAAGTATACTACACCAGTACCCAGGGTCAAGGACTTTGAATTTCAATGCGCGTACACGAGGTCACAGTAGAAACATATTTAAGAGGAGGATCCGCTTAGTTCCAAGAGCCACTATAGGAATGAATGGCCTATTTGTGGAATTTATCGGGGTATAAACTTGGAAAAGTCGCGGGAATACTGGACGAAGGTCGGAAGGCCTCGTCCAGTATTCCCGCGACTTTTCCAAGTTTATATCCCCGATAAATTCCACAAAAAGGCCATTCATTCCTTATAATTCCAGCATTTGAAATAAATTCATCAAGAAAATGTGTTTTTTTCGTTTTCTTAACAATTATTTTAACTGCGCCTGACGGTTACGGAAAGTAGTTCGGCATGGAGTTTACTGGTATATAAATTCTGGACAGAGACTTGCTACGGACCAATCAAATGTTAGGGAATTGTGTAAATATTTTTGTGCTGGAATTATTTTAACGTATTCAGCAACATGATCGCTACATACATAATTATACTATTATATTATCAAATGTATAACCCTGTTTTATTCAATTTGATATGTTATTGTTGGTATACCATCCCTCTGTAGTGGGTGGCAGGTGGGAGCACGCGATGGGTAATTTAACGATCGGGGTTCATCCTTACCGGAATTCCGACTGGAGACCGGGTTTGGCCCTCACATACGTCTTTGGCATTTTGTATATGACAGTTGAATCTGGTTATACCCCTTATGTGAGTATTACGATATTCGTAATCCTATTTTAGGGGAAGGGGCCAAGTGACTTTGGTGTGGTATGGACCTGGCACCAGGTCAGGTTATTCTAATTTCAGGGCTGAATATATTTGTTCTCGATGTAAATATTCCGTTCTGATTTTGGGATTTCCCGCCCCAATGCAGCAAGTTAAAATGGGATCGAACCCGTTTGCCCGGCCTTACATGACCTTAGCTGTTGATAGGCCGTTAAACACTAATAAACAAACAAACCCTCTATAACCAAACGAAGCACTGTATTGTTAACTGGCGTAATGTGCTCTGTATGTGTCGTTGAATACCATCGACCGTGGGTGTCGACAAAATCGCTTGCAAGTTTCAGTTTCTCGCACAACCTTGTGTAGAATTCATTAACATTCGACTTTATCTACGCATTGGCCCAATCAACCGACATATAGCACGTTGTGGGATGTGTTCCACCTGTCAATGACACGCGTCTGACACAAATCTAACGTCTCTGGCTGTTGGCGTCGTTGACGTACGCATCTATCAAATAATTCGGAAAGTACCCCCAACACGATACTCATCTGCTTGATGTAGCAGAAATCAGAATGTGTCGTAATACTCCACCAACGAATGCATGTTCGTACGTGTGTACGTGGCCATACCAACCATCAACGTCAATGAGTTCGTGTCAAATGTGAAACTTTAATTTCACGCCTTGCTTGCCTACCAGCCCAACGTATGAAAGTGTTTTCTGGTTTTATTTTAGCAAATACACGATATGTCGACTGCGATTGGAAATGTTTCTTGACCCGCTGTTACAGAATGTTACAAAATCGTGTAAGATGTATCCAACTGCCTGCCCGCAACGCCAACATACACGGTCATCCTTTACGTCGCAAATGTGAAACGTCTCCAGCGTTCACGTAACGCCTCTTGAGCCTTACCAACAAACAAACAAACAAACAAACTATATAGTCGTCCAAAGAACACCCGAAACTCGTGTGATGCATGCCAATGGCAATCTTCAATCTGCAAAAATCATGTACATATACATATGTATATCGTAATCAAAGTACCTAACTCGTGCAACATGCCAGACCCGACATCTATACACCATCGGTCATATTTCGTATTGTTAGGATTATGCTACATGTGCTACAAAACAAAACAGCTCCCCCACTGAGTTTATCCTCAACTGAAATAGCAAACCATTAGTTGAATGACTATATTCCTTGGAAGATGGGAAACCATGAATCAGTAGTACACACTCCCGACATACAGTGTCAAGTAGACGAAGTCACATAAATATTGCAGATAACTATTGTCTAGCCATTGGCAAAGTTCGACATAGCAGTCGTAGATAAAATGATGAACTGACAGACGGAGTGTGCGAACTCTAACGTTTTGCATCCATCAGCCACGGCTTTCTCAGCCCGCGATAAAAATCCCAATGTGGGAATTAGACAGCAAAACTATAAACATTCCAAGAGGTGTGGGAATATGAGACGGAAACGCTGCTATCACCCCCCCCCCCCCCCCCCCCAACGCCCACATACCCGCCACTACCACCACATATTCCCCTAGAAACAAAATTGCTACCCCGCTCCATACCTCTCGCGAAATAACATATCGGAGGCGAATAATTGTAGCTATTAATATTCCCCGGCGGCAGAGGCATTGGTAAGTGCATTACATAATAGCTAATAATAATCTGTAACACTAGCATTACATACATATGGAAGCATCCTAGTGCCAGATGCTGAAATATTTAAGTCGTAATTATTAGTAACTCCTAATTAGGATAGAAAATCCTATTTAGGAGATATAAAACTAGGAATACTATTTAATTGTAGAATGATGTATTTCTGAGCCCAATTATACCTGTGTGTCTCTCGAGTTAAAGGTACATGCCCACTCAGTAGGCACAAAATGTTCTTTAATTATTTTCTGGCAAAGAAAACATTCATTCACCATTACCCCACGTATTAATTATGTATTATGGCAATGTTGATGAAATCGGCTACAGGAAGCGCGCGCTATCAATTAAGGGTGTATAGATACGTACTAAGTAGATCCATGATACAGGTAACGGACGGTTTCATTAATATGAGAAGCAGGTTTGACATTCGTTTTATTCCCGGTTTTACAAGCTTATAGATATACAAACAATTTATTATCTCATCAGCCACTGTGTATCCGCACACTCTGATAATAGTCTACACTGGGACCCAATATGGTATGCGTCATTAGCCAATCAGCTGGTAGTTATATATAGTTTGTGTCTCTCCCCCACCCCCCACCCCCCACTCTGGAAATGTAATATAATAATACTCGTTTATTCTCTCAGGTCACATAATACATGACAACATGAGGTATGTGTAATATAAGCATGAACATTTTTCAGTAGCCATGGATATAAACCATAATTCACAGAAACAATGGGACACAGACACTCGCTGAAACGCCACTTAAATGCAAGTAGTCTCATAATAGGCGCAGAAAGAGATGATTTACTTGTCGATTGATGTCGTATTTCGGAACCCAATTATACCTGCGAGTCTCCTGTGTAGACCTCGGGATTTTGGCTGGAAGTCTGTTTATGTTACTGAAAAAATAACTATAACGTTTTTCTGCAATCGATGGTTACTAAATTAATTTATTTCAATTAATTCAACTCTATAATGGAAAACCTATTTCGATCAATTAATTCAACTCTATAATGGAAAACCTATTTCGATCTGATCGAAATTTCCATTATAGAGTTGAATTTATTGAAATACATTAATTTAGTACAGCCATCGATTGCAGAAAAACGTTATAGTTATTTTTTTGGTCATCAGTAACATTAAATTAAGGGTACATGCCCACTCAGTAGGTTATAATATAAGGAGACAGATAGTTTAGTATATTCTGTAGATATGACATTTTCTGGCAAAATAAACATTCATAATTCACCATTACCCCACGTATTGATTGGCATTATTATGCATCTTATATCAGACGTAAATTTCCACACTGATATCAGGGGCGATAACCGCGTTTCCTTAAACTGTTAACGGACATTACTATTTATTATCTGTAATTTAGTTTGTATGTGCAATGATCATACTTTATAATCTGTCGGAAAATATTATTTTGTTCAGGTGATGCATTTAATTAGTATAAATAATTAAAACATATCATGCCTCATTTGCTTATGAAAATAGCCTGATACCACCGCGAGTCACTATCAGTAAAATAAATATTACTAAATTATTAAATCTGTATACTGTAGTGCCAGTGGGCACTCGCAATTTTTAGAACTGGTGGAATAGTGACACATTTATACACATATGTAATTCCTATAAGAACATTATGTGCACATTCGTGGGCACGTACCATTAATAGTACTGTTAGTTCACGGCTAAAAGTCATTATGTTTCACAAATTATAGTTCTTGTAGGGCTATTATATAACGGAAATGCATTAATTACAAAGTATCAACCCTGCAGCATACATAGCAGAATAAAATATAAATTGTTTGGAATATGAATTGGTGCCTGCGTATAGTGTTTATAAATACCACGTAGGTGATTTACAGAACATAAAGTAAAACAAATGGACAATTTCATATTTTTGATATCTGCGACACAGTCTGAGACGGCTGTTCCAATGTCGCAAAGCTATGTTGGTATCTGTACTAATGATATAAATTTAGGTTGATAGGTAACGTGGTTGCCTTATCATTTGTTCTTAAATTTACATATGCACGCTTTTAGCAATTTAATTTTAATTAATTGAAGAAAATATATTGCTTTTACGACTTTCCACTTACCCGGCATACGACAGCTCAGTAATTGATAATTCGCAATTTTCATTGGTCATGAGAGGGGTCATGAGAAATTGCGGACCAATCAGCTATCAAATGCTCAGCCTTTTTAGGCACGATGTTCAAAATGGCTGTCAGTATAAATACACAAGTCGCCAGTGGCGGGTCGGGACACAACAATGGAGGAAGTTTTTCTTTCTACGTGATGCCAGCTCTAAAATCTCTTACATACGGCTGTATAATATTTTCTTTTTATTACCAGATTTCATTGAAAGTACCAGGTGCATTTAAAAGTATAATCCTTTCGCTAAAATATCCTGAAACCTTCCAAAACGAACTACCGAATATCGCGACCCGAATCGGACCAAGAAGTTGGTGCTTTTACCAAAAACTTGATCAGTCCACTGTATACCTCTATTGTACATATAAACTACATGACGGACAGAGTGACTGTCAATGTCTACCAGGTTAGTCTGTCTTTTATATGCATACTTGAAGTTCTAGTTTATGCTCCGTCGTTGTGGTAACATGTCGTACCCTGTCCGTTTCGTACCCATTCTACATGGCGCATTTACTTAATGTGGATCATTCTTTTCACAACTTCAAGGGCCTAAATTGATGTACCTGCCGTTTTTGGCTCGTCTTGGAAGAATGGAATAATCCAAACACACTCCAGGAGAGCTTTCCTTCCATAAACAATCCATCTGGGTCCATTTGGAACTAAATCTGGCTTGTCTATAGACTCGAGTTGTGGGAAGTAACTCTGCACAAATATTGTACTGTCTAAATGGCATTTGCGACCATTGTAGTGGAACTAAATCTGGCTTCTCTATAGACTCGAGTTGTGGGAAGTAACTCTGCACAAATATTGTACTGTCTAAATGGCATTTGCGACCATTGTAGTGTGCACTGTCTACCATTTTCAGCGATTGGGCTTATTGGATTTGTGACGAGTGGAGCTCCTGATCAAATAGCATACCCATCCCGCCCATATAGCCGGATAATGATTTATAATGCTTGTTAGAAGCATGGCAGGTGTTTCATTGAATGGCGAACAGTGTAGATCCTGATCAGACTGTGGGTGCATATTTCTCCAGTCAGAGCCACAAATACAGTTAATACACAGAATGCTCCTAATAAATAGTATAGAATGTTATCAAGTTTCAATAGTATGTTAGTACATGTAGATCAGGAGCCAGATTAGAAACAAAATTGCTACCCGCCCCAAACTTCTCGCGACAAATCGGAGGCAAATTATTGTAGCCAGATCTGCAACAAATATTGTAAACCCCATTTTTCCAATCACGGCCACTTATAGAATGTTGTACATGTATATGATCAGTTTTGAGTACATATATACATAACTCTAATGACAATATAACAGTTATGATATATGGCTTTTTGTCACATTTTTAGATATGAATGCATGCTAAAACTATGCAACTGCATTAATTAGACAGTATATCTTCATAATGTTCATAATTCAGAGATAATAATTGCTAAAATTGCTGCCTCTGTGCTCTGATAAAAATGCGAGAAATCCAAATGTATATCAGGTCAGTTAGTGAGGTATATCATAAAGGAAATATATTTTAACAGGTGAGCTTGTTATCTCTTACCTGTTTCATTGTGCTGTATTTCATTTGAATAACAAGTCCATGTCGTTGACTGCAATATAGTGTTCTAGAGCAACCCATTGCATAGAAAGCAGAAAACATGCATCTGGTGTACGGTTACCACTTTATAGGTTAGATCGTTTGTTCCTACTCCTTGATACGGGGTCGACGCCACTGATCCGGAAATCCGCCGCGGAACAGCTTGGCGATGTACAGAAACTACACCCATATGAACTCAACAACTTGCTCACCAAGGTAAGGACAAACACAATCTTGGTGCATTTACAATCCATCCTTAAAGCATTCATATCGTAAATGTGAATATTACTGGGAATCACATATGGGGCTAAGTGATCTGGTATCGTAAGTGTGCCTGTCACCAAATCAGGACGCTGTCTTACATTGCTGAAGGTGTTTATTACAATTTAAATGCTGAATGTACAATACATGTGCATTGTATGTTTATGACCTTGCTGTTAAACGAACAACTTTCATGTCATTCAAATAAAATCCTTAAATACACAATTCATCGTTCAATCTAGGATTCCAGCATTTGGGACCCATCCATAATTATGCTCCCTGAAATTTAGAAGAATCCGAGTTTTACGTTAATGTTTTTATGCCACCGGGTTTCGAAGAAACGGGTGGCATATAGTGTTTGGACTGTCCGTCTGTCCGTCCGTCTGTCCTTCCGTCACACTTTTCGGTTAACCACTTTGTCACAGTTTCTCAAACTGGCCATAGCATCTACATAAGTTGCTTAATCGCTTCAATACTTCAACACTTCATTCATTGGTATGTGTGCAACACCTGCCTTTTCATAATTTATATGACCTTCACCTTTTGACCTTCACCAGGTTACTTAAATGACATAACAATTTTGGTTAACCAGTTCGTCACAGTTTCTCAAAATGGCCATATCATCTACATAAGTTGCTTAATCGCTTCAATACTTCAACACTTCATTCATTGGTATGTGTGCCACACCTGCCTTTTCATAATTTATATGACCTTCGCCTTTTCACCTTCACCAGGTTACTTAAATGACTTAACAATTTTGGTTAACCAGTTCGTCACAGTTTCTCAAAATGGCCATATCATCTACATAAGTTACTTAATCGCTTCAATACTTCAACACTTCATTCATTGGTATGTGTGCCACACCTGCCTTTTATAATTTAATATGACCTTCGCCTTTTGACCTTCACCAGGTTACTTAAATGACTTAACAATTTTGGTTAACCAGTTCGTCACAGTTTCTCAAAATGGCCATATCATCTACATAAGTTGCTTAATCGCTTCAATACTTCAACACTTCATTCATTGGTATGTGTGCCACACCTGCCTTTTCATAATTGGTATGACCTTCGCCTTTTCACCTTCACCAGGTTACTTAAATGACTTAACAATTTTGGTTAACCAGTTCGTCACAGTTTCTCAAAATGGCCATATCATCTACATAAGTTGCTTAATCGCTTCAATACTTCAACACTTCATTCATTGGTATGTGTGCCACACCTGCCTTTTCATAATTTATATGACCTTCGCCTTTTGACCTTCACCAGGATACTTAAATGACTTACCACTTTGTCACAGTTTCTCAAATATGCATCCGCGTTCGACAGACGCATTTCTTGTTCAAATTGCTATATCTCTGTGACTGCTTGGGATATCAACTAAACTTCATATACACATTGATCACCATCCATATTTTCATTGTTTCCCCTGCCCATGCTGCCCAGGAGCCCAAGGTCAAGGTCAAATGACTTTAAACCTTTTGGTAAATTTTTTATGTTAAAGTTTTTTCAAATTCAATTCAAATTAGCATCCAAATATTTGTGACTAATAAACAAAACATTGCGTTAAACCTTTATAGAATTTATCTCCATTACCAATTGAGATTATGATGTGAAACCTCATATATATACACATTTATCACCATTTATTGTGTTTAATAAGCATACCACACCAATACCCAGGGACAAGGACTTTGAATTTCAATCCAGGCATCATCGGGGAGCATTTGGCGGATTTACCGACCATCTAGTTTAAAAAGGGGCCACCCCTGACTCAAACTCAAAATATGCGTCTTTTTTGCTGAAAAATTATATACATGTATGCAGTTATAATTCTTGCCTGTACACGTCAATTATGGCAGATTTGTATAATACAATGAAAATTCCTAACCTTGTTATATTTAAAATTATAAATCATGTTACATGTATAAAGCATGTTCAAGCCTTGAGGCGTGATATTCAAATATTAACCATCATGTCATTTTTGTTATGGGTGGCAGGTGGGAGCATGTGATGGGTAAGTTAACGATCGGGGTTCATCCTTGCCGGAATTCCGACTGGAGACCTGGTTTGGTCCTCACATACTTCTTTGGCATTTTGTATGTGACAGTTGGATCTGGTTATACCCTTTATGCGAGTATTAAGATTATTCGTAATCCTATTTTAGGGGAAGGGGCCAAGTGACTTTGATGTGGTATGGACCTGGCACCAGGTCAGGTTAAATAATCCATTCTGATTTTGGGATTTTCCCCCCAAAGCAACAGGTTAAAATGGAATCGAACCCGTTTGCCCGGCCTTACATGACCTTAACTGTTGATAGGCCGTTAAACACTAATAAACAAACAAACATTTTTGTTAAGAACACTGCAATGGAGCATTTCTGAAAAAATACATGGCATGGCTGCTATACAAAGCTCTCAAAGTATATATTTTAGATAAGGCCAGTTTTTTTTTATTTGTTGGTTTACAGATTTTTTTTCCGCGAGATTGGGTCGGTCGGTCGGAAAAAAATAAAAATAAAAAAAAGTTTTTTCAATTTTTTTATTCTTTTTGGCACAGGGTTGGGTCGGTCAAGGAAATAAAAAAAAAAAAAAAAAAAAAAAAAAAAGTCTGTCGAACGCGGATGCCACCGGCGGCATATTGAAGAAACTGACAAACGGGTGAATCAAAAGTGTTAAGTCAAAGGGTGAAGGTCATATGTAGTATGGCAAGGCAGGTGTAGCATACATGCAAATGAATGAAGTATGGAAATATTGAAGCAGTTAAGCAACTTATGTAGATGCTATGGCCAGTTTGAGAAACTGTGACAAACTGGTTAACCGAAATTGCTAAGTCCTTTCAGCAGCCCTGTGAAGGTCAAAAGGTCAAGGTAATATAAAGTATGACAAGGCAGGTATAGCACACATACCAATGAATGATGTGTTGAAATATTGAAGAACTTGAGCAACTTATGTAGAAGATATGGCCGGTTTGAGAACTGATTACGAAGTGGTTAACCGAACGTGTGACGGACAGACGGACGGTCCGAACACCATAAAAATCACCTTTTTAAGGCACATGGTTGGGTCGGTTCACCTTTTTAAGGCTCATGGTTGGGTCGGTTTGTGGTCGGTAAAAAAAAAAAAGGCCAGTGATTGTGATAGAGTGAAACTTGTGTTAACCGGCATCGTCTCGGACCAAGAGTTTGTCGGTTAACGTAGGGAGTCGGTTCAGCAAGTTTCTTTATATTCTACATAGCAACTCAGTTTCATATTCACATACTGTTGAATGTTGATCACTGTGAATGGGTTGCGTAATGCGTACATATTAATACCGTATCTGGTATAATTAAATACAAGACAACGAAGCGGCGATATAGTTGAAACGAATATCAGTGGGGGTGGCACGAGTGTGGATTTGTGGCAGGGCGGTAGAGGACCCTAGGAAGAACGCATACATGAAATATGAAGCACATCGGAGCAAGAAAACAGAAAATATAGGCCATTTACCCGAGCGTTAAGGTTTTGAATTTTTGCATTCAATCTGAAACAGAGATATATCAAATCATATGAATCTATATCAAATCATATCGAATCGTCCATTCGCAGGTTGTTGTTGTTGTCGCTGCTGCTAAGATCCGGATTTCCGCCACTTACTTTTTTCTCGGCACAGCAAAAAAAAAAAAAAAAAATATTTTTTTTTTGGATCGGAGGTAAAAAAAAATCTAAAAAAAAATCGGAAATTAAAATTTTTATTTTTTTCCACATTGTCAAAAAATCGGGTCGGCGGATCTGTAAACCAACTAATAAAAAAAAACTGGCCTAAGATACTTGTATTTGAATGATTTGATAATTATTTTGTTGAGACGAAGTCACACAGTTAATGGAACGTTACATTTAGCTTCTAAATTAAGACGACACTGTTGCAAATTCAAATTCATGTACAAATTCTATGTTACAAATCCCAAAATATCCCATACAATGTTGTATAATTATGATCACTCAAGACACCATGTCATGCGTTCATGGCTCAATTGTATTCTAACATTGATGAATATACTGGTAAAAACATAATTAGGCAACGTTTGGAATGATGTCCTAAATATTAGTCCCGGCCTCGGGGCCTGGGCTTATAAAATTATGAAAGTTCTCCAAATTGTACTCCAAATCATGCAGTTTGATTTAGCTGCGATCGAGCTCAGCCTCAACCAATCAAATTCATGATTTTGAGTTTTATTCGGATTTGTGTATCCAGTAATGTTATCCTCAGTTCTACATGTGGCTCAGTGACAAATCTTGTATTACAGGTCCATGTATACCTACGTAGCAGTAACTGGGAGACGAGGATCGCTGCTGCCCACGCTGTACAGGCTATAGCCCGCAATGTCCCACAATGGGAGCCTAGGGGAGCCCCCAAACAAGGTAACTGCCCACGCTGTACAGGCTATAGCCCACAATGGGAGCCCAGGGGAGCCCCCAAACAAGGTAACTGCCCACGCTGTGCAGGCTATAGCCCGCAATGGGAGCCCAGGGGAGCCCCCAAACAAGGTAACTGCCCACGCTGTACAGGCTATAGCCCGCAATGGGAGCCCAGGGGAGCCCCCAAACAAGGTAACTGCCCACGCTGTACAGGCTATAGCCCACAATGGGAGCCCAGGGAGCCCCCAAACAAGGTAACTGCCCGACGCTGTGCAGGCTATAGCCCGCAATGGGAGCCCAGGGGAGCCCCCAAACAAGGTAACTGCCCACGCTGTGCAGGCTATAACCCGCAATGTCCCGCAATGGGAGCCCTGGGAACCCCCAAACAAGGTAACTGCCCACGCTGTACAGGATATGACCCGCAATGGGAGCCCAGGGGAGCCCCCAAACAAGGTAACTGCCCACGCTGTGCAGGCTATAGCCCGCAATGGCAGCCCAGGGGATCCCCCAAACAAGGTAACTACCCACGCTGTACAGGATATAACCCGCAATGGGAGCCCAGGGGAGCCCCCAAACAAGGTAACTGCCCACGCTGTGCAGGCTATAGCCCACAATGGGAGCCCAGGGGAGCCCCCAAACAAGGTAACTGCCCACGCTGTGCAGGCTATAGCCCGCAATGGGAGCCCAGGGGAGCCCCCAAACAAGGTAACTGCCCACACTGTACAGACTATAGCCCGCAATGTCCCGCAATGTTAGCCCAGGGGAACCCCCAAACAAGGTAAGTGCCCACGCTGTACAGGATATGACCCGCAATGGGAGCCCAGGGGAGCCCCCAAACAAGATAACTGCCCGCGCTGTGCAGGCTATAGCCCGCAATGGGAGCCCAGGGGATCCCCCAAACAAGGTAACTACCCACGCTGTACAGGATATAACCCGCAATGGGAGCCCAATGGAGCCCCCAAACAAGGTAACTGCCCACGCTGTGCAGGCTATAGCCCACCAGGGGAGCCCCCAAACAAGGCCCACGCTGTACAGGATATAACCCGCAATGGGAGCCCAGGGGAGCCCCCAAACAAGGTAACTGCCCACGCTGTGCAGGCTATAGCCCGCAATGGGAGCACAGGGGAGCCCCCAAACAAGGTAACTGCCCACGCTGTGCAGGCTATAGCCCGCAATGGGAGCCCAGGGGATCCCCCAAACAAGGTAACTGCCTACGCTGTACAGGCTATAGCCCACAATGGGAGCCCAGGGGAGCCCCCAAACAAGGTAACTGCCCACACTGTGCAGGCTATAGCCCACAATGGGAGCACAGGGGAGCCCCCAAACACGGTAACTGCCCACACTGTGCAGGCTATAGCCCGCAATGGGAGCCCAGGGGAGCCCCCAAACAAGGTAACTGCCCACGCTATGCAGCCTATAGCCCACAATGGGAGCCCAGGGGAGCCCCCAAACAAGGTAACTGCCCACACTGTGCAGGCTATAGCCCACAATGGGAGCCCAGGGGATCTCCCAAACAAGGTAACTGCCCACACTGTGCAGGCTATAGCCCACAATGGGAGCCCAGGGGAGCCCCCAAACAAGGTAACTGCCCACGCTGTGCAGGCTATAGCCCGCAATGGGAGCCCAGGGGAGCCCCCAAACAAGGTATCTGCACACGCTGTGCAGGCTATCAGGCTATAGCCCGCAATGGGAGCCCAGGGGATCCCCCAAACAAGGTAACTGCCCACGCTGTGCAGGCTATAGCCCGCAATAGGAGCCCAGGTGTGCCCCCAAACAAGGTAACTGCCCACGCTGTGCAGGCTATAGCCCGCAATGGGAGCACAGGGGAGCCCCCAAACAAGGTAACTGCCCACGCTGCACTGGCTATAGCCTGCAATGGGAGCCCAGGGAGCCCTCAAACAAGGTAACTGCCCACGCTGTACAGGCTATAGCCCGCAATGTCCCGCAATGGGAGCATAGGGGAGCCCCCAAACAAGGTAACTGCCCACGCTGCACTGGCTATAGCCTGCAATGGGAGCCCAGGGGAGCCCCCAAACAAGGTAACTGCCCACGCTGTACAGGCTATAGCCCGCTATGTCCCGCAATGAGAGCACAGGAGAGCCCCAAACAAGGTACTCCAATCAAGCTGATGGATGGGGTCGTAGTCTGGTGGTAGAGCACTGGACTTCAATACTGGAGGTCATGGTTTGATTCATTGCACTCTTCTTAAGCTGATGTGTGATTCCATTCCGTCAGTGAAAATAGTTTTAGCCAGGTTTTTAAAAAAAATCCCGGCTATTGGATTGGCGAAAGCCAGGTGGGCGGCGGGCAGCATCAACAATGTTAAGTTTTCGTGTTTATGTCCATTTCTCTGTCACTGTACCACCTAGAACCACCATACTTGTACAACTTCATAATTAATAGGTGCCCACCACATACCACTATCCAACATGTTACCTTTTGACCGTGACCTATTTTTTCCACATAATTGCCACTTTCAATGTTGAGTTTTCGTGTTTAGGTTCATTTCTCACTTATACCACCTTGTACCACAATACTTGCACTGTACCACCTAGAACCACCATACTTGTACAACTTCATAATTAATAGGTGCCCACCACTTACTACTATCCAACATGTGATCTTATTTTTAACCTTTACCTATTTGTTTGCGTAATTAACATTTTCAATGTTAGGTTTTCTCGTTTTTGTCGCGCCTGCTTTAGCAGAGGCGCTACTATAGTCGGCGCTTTTTCCGTCGTCGTCTGCGTCGTCCGGTTTTTTGTAAGGCAAATGCGTTAAAGTTATTGTTTTTTCACAATATTTCTTTAACCCTTTGCCAGACTTTGACAATATTTCACATCAATCTTTGTCTAGGGATGATGTTTCATTACGCACACCCCCACATCCAAATTCTCAAGGTCATTTATTTACTTTTAATGTTCACCGGTTTTGTAACAGAAAAGCGTTTAAAGTTATTGTTTTTTCACCACAACATCTCTTTAACCCCTTGCCAGACTTTGATAATATTTCACATCAATCTTTGTCTAGGGATGATGCTTCATTACGCACACCCCCACATCCAAATTCTCAAGGTCATTTATTTACTTTTAATGTTCACCGGTTTTGTAACAGAAAAGCGTTTAAAGTTATTGTTTTTTCACCACAACATCTCTTTAACCCCTTGCCAGACTTTGATAATATTTCACATCATTCTTTGTCTAGGGATGATGCTTCATTACGCACACCCCCACATGCAAATTCTCAAGTTCAAGGTCATTTATTAGCGCGCCTTCCGAAGGAAGAAGTGCTTATGGCATACCCTTGGCGTCGTAGGCGTCCGTCTGTCTGTCCGGGCCAACGTCCGGGGGTTTAAGAGGTTAGGGGCATGGCCTAGCACAAAAGAATCCTTTGATTTATTCCGTAAGCTCCTAAAATATATTGTTGTTTAGGGAATTTTTCTTTGATCTTCAAACAATGGAAATACCCCATAAACCCAAAATGTTGGAACGTCCGCGTCCGTCCGTCCGTACTTTGTGCATCTCGAAACCTCAACGCTCGGACGCTCGGGTAAATGGCCTATATTTTCTGTTTCCTTGCTTGGATTTGCTTCATATTTCACACACGCATTTCTCCAAGGGTCCTCTACCTCTGCTAAGCCCAGGGTCACGGTCAAATACTTTGTACGCTCGAAACCTTAACACGCTCTGGTAAATGGCTCATAAATTGTGTTTCCCTTATCCAGCACGTTGTGTTTTCAAATGTGCCCTCGGTTCCTTTGCTGCCACCGGGCACGCTTTGTTGTCTTCTGACAAATCTTGTTTACTTTTATGGTTCACCGGTTTCTGCTTTAGCAGAGGCGCGACTATAGTCAGCGCTTTTTCCGTCGTCATCCGCGTCGTCGGCGTCCGGTTTTTTGTAAGGCAAATGCGTTAAAAGTTATTGTTTTTTTCACAATATCTCTTTAACCCCTTGCCAGACTTTGATAATATTTCGCATCAATCTTTGTCTAGGGATGATTCTTCATTACGCACACCCCCACATCCAATTCTCAAGGTCAAGGTCATTTATTTACTTGTAATGTTCACGGTCAAATGCCTCGGCAGGCGCGATACCGCTTCCGTGGCGGAATTCTTGTTAATCTGTCACTTACTATGCCACCTAGAACCACCATACTTGCATAGATATATGTTATCCAAGTGTCTATGCCTTGAAGAAAACCCGGCCTTCCTGGCTTTGCCTTGTCTCTTGTTAAATCCAGATTGGCCATGATCAGCATCAATGCCTGAGTCATCATTTTTGTTGCGCCTCTGCTTTAGCAGCATTTACTATAGTCGGCGTTTTTTCCGTTGTCTGTGGCGTCGTCCGGATACACAAATATACATTGAGGTAAATTTCTTATAACTTCTGTGTCCGTTCATGGAAATTTGATATTTCAAACATGCATTCCTCTGATGCCAAATGATCCACTTTCATTCTGTCAAAAAACCACGACCCACAATCAAATGCTTCGGCTAGCGCTTCAAGCAATTCTTGTTCTATTGGTCACCATGTATAAGGCAATCCACAGCTAGGCGGTGTCCAGGATTTCTGGTTTAGGGGGGTTCTACTGTATTTCTGGGGCCCGTTTCACTAAACTTCTTACGACTAAAATGTTCGTAAGTGCAAAATTATGATAGTCTGTAAATTTCACATTAACAATGTTTTCTTGTATTTTTAGCCAGGTTTTTTTAAAAAAAATCCAGGCTATTGGATTGGCGAAAGCCGGGCGGGCGGGCTGCGGGCGGGCGGGCGGGCGGGCGGCGTCCACAATCAATGTTAAGTTTTCGTGTTTGAGTCCATTTCTTTGTTACTGTACCACCTAGGACCACCAAACTTTCACAGCTTCATAATCAAGGGGTGCCCACCACATATCACTATCCAACATGTTACTTTTTTTTTTAACTTCACCCATTTTTTCCGCGCAATCGACTTAGCCATTTTCAATGTTAAGTTTTCGCGTTTTCAATGTTAAGTTTTCGTGTTTAAGTCCATTTCTTTGGTACTGTACCACCTAGGACCACCAAACTTTCACAGCTTCATAATCAAGGGGTGCCCACCACATATCACTATCCAACATGTTACTTTTTTTTTTAACTTCACCCATTTTTTCCGCGCAGTCGACTTAGCCATTTTCAATGTTAAGTTTTCGCGTTTACAATGTTAAGTTTTCGTGTTTAAGTCCATTTCTTTGGTACTGTACCACCTAGGACCACCAAACTTTCACAGCTTCATAACCAAGGGGTGCCTACCACATACAACTATCCAACATGTGACCATTTTTTTTACCTTCACCTATTATTTCTACGTAATTGACTTAGCCATTTTCAACGTTAACTTTTTAACGTACGTCTGGTTAAAGTTTTTTGGTTAAAACTTTTTCGTTATACTATATCTCTGCAACTGCTTCGCCCATTACCTTGAAACTTCACATGGGTGTTTATCATCATCCATATTTTTATTCTAACCCCCAACCGTGCGGCCCCTGTGCCCAATGTCAAGGTCAAATTACTTTGAATTTTTTTGTTAAAGTTTTTTCGTGTACTATATCTCTGCAACTGCTTCACCCAATACCTTCATACTTCACATGGGTGTTTATCATAATTGTCGCACCTGCTTGCGGAAAGCGCGATCCTGTGCCCAATGTCAAGGTCAAATTACTTTGAATTTTTTTGTTAAAGTATTTTCGTGTACTATATCTCTGCAACTGCTTCACCCAATACCTTGATACTTCACATGGGTGTTTATCATCATTGTCGCACCTGCTTGCGGAAAGCACGATCCTGTGCCCAATGTCAAGGTCAAATTACTTTGAATTTTTTTTTTAAGTTTTTTCGTGTACTATATCTCTGCAACTGCTTCACCCAATACCTTGATACTTCACATGGGTGTTTATCATCATTGTTGCACCTGCTTGCGGAAAGCGCGATCCTGTGCCCAATGTCAAGGTCAAATTGACTTTGAATTTTTTTGTTAAAGTTTTTTCGTGTACTGTAATCTCTGCAACTGCTTCACCCAGTACCTTGATACTTCACATGGGTGTTTATCATCATTGTCGCACCTGCTTGCGGAAAGCGCGATATCGTCGGCATTTTGGCATACGTCCGTCCGTTCGTCCGTGTGTCCGGTTAAAGTTTTTTGGTTAAAGTTTTTCCATCTACTATATCTATTTTTTTAGTGTCCATGCCTCGCCCCAAGGCGCGACATGCAGGCCACGGCCATCTAGTCTACAAAAAGTGGGTATAATTATGTTATCCAAGTGTCTATGCTTGGAAAAAACCTGGCCTTCGTGGCTTTGCCTCGTTTCTTGTTGGATTTACATTTATTGAGCATAGGCTGCATATGCAGCCTATGCTCAATAAATGTAAATCCATAAATTGAAAATTACAAACGATCTTAAATTTGAACTTACGAACATTTTAGTCGTAAGAAGTTTAGTGAAACGGGCCCCTGGTATCTGAACACGACAAGATATGTATTCTCATGAACGTGTGCTATGTAATTTTGAAAATGGTACATTATCCTACCACAGAACCTGAGCTCCAGATAAGATGCGTATTTGCGTAAATACCCAATTAAAATTGCCAAAACACCAATTGAAATCGGAAGTAGTGAGTATCAAAAAGCAATGAAACTTTTGTGGTATCTTTATCATGCTACAGAAAACAATTATAAACAGACCACAAATATAGCATCTTTTCTTATCTTTCCATGAAAACACATATTGGTATTTTAATAATTAGAATTGTTTCCAAGGAGACAATTCTAATGAAATACCAAGATGTGTTTTCATTTAGAAGCAAACTATTCAATAAGTGCGGTCTGCTGATGTGTAAACAGTAGTGTGATTCTATTTTACACAATTAAAATTTTGAAATACCCAATTGCTTCAGAAATGATGGAGTGATAATACTCAATTACTAATTCCTTATCTGGAGCCCTGACAGAACATATTTATATAAGAAATTATGTTTTCATGTGAAAATAAAAAACTTTCAGTGAAAATATGGGTGGGGAGAGGGGACTACTTTAAAATAAATGTGGTAAATAAATGTGGCAAATTAAAGCAACAAAAAAACAAAGATAAACCCACAGAACTGCCCTGGGTGCCTGATTTATTGAGGTTGTGCTGTATGTTGTCAGAGAGCCCGTCTGTGAAGCCGTTGCTGGACGGGAAGCTGCTGTTCTCCCAGTTTGACCTACAGCGCATCCTGCAGGAAGGGGCATCCCTGCTCGGCTCGGAGGGGGCCCAGTTCAATGTGGACGACAAGCTGGCTGGTCAGTATAAGTTATTGTTCATGTATTGGATTATTAAGAAAATAAATTTGAGGGCACATTAGTGACCACAGCATTCAGTTCCTGTTTGAACCCGTGGCCTACAGCCTTGGGGTTCAAACAGTTCCCTCGTGCCACGGTTGACGTGGACCCACGACTGGACATGGTCGAACCTTATTTTTATTTGATCTGGAGTATAATTTTTTATTGCGGAGTTGGCCCCCTTATTGCACTGACTGACCCCTACAATTGTTCTGCCTAGATCTGGATGAGCGGGAGAAACTACTGTATCAGAGACAGATGCTGAACAAGCGGCTAGGGCTGGACATGGCCGGCAACCTTCAACTGGGCATAGACGCGGACATCTTCACTGACGATGACCTCCTCACCGGCATGAAGACCGACCAGGACAGCAAGTCTGATACTGTATGTGCTTGTATATGGGACACGCCATGTGATTTGGTACCTTCAGACATCTGCGTAATTTCATGAAATACGTTTACAAAATTTTCGTTTTTTCGTAAATGTCGTCAAAAGTTGACAAAATTAATCTGAAAATGTTGTCAACTTTTGACTTTATTTATGTAAAATATTGTAAATTTTGTAAACATATTTCATGAAATTACGCAGATGTCCAGGTGAGCCTGTATATATGGGGCAATATCAGTGAAAAGAATGTGTGAATATTTGGGGCACAATCCAACAAAAAGATGGATTTTTACCACTAAACCAGTGCAGACTTGTTCATAATTACAATTTGTTCACAAAAGCATGTTGTGCAGACAGTGAACAATTTGGATTGCTATCAGTTTGAACAAGCGTTTAACCCATTCACCCTTAAGTAACTGGAATTGATTTTTGTCCAGCCAATGACGTCCGGGTGTCCATGTGTGCGTGCGTCCGTCCGTCAGAGCTTACAAATGGATACATATGTGGCTAGGAGAACAATAGGTTATGTAATATTCTATTGTTCTTTGATTTTATGTGGCTAAAAATGGGTTTATGTGGCTACAGAACAATAAGGATGAACCAGGGAAAATGTTAGGTTAGTCACATAAGTATCCATTTGTAGGAACGTCCGCCGTCCGTCCGACCGTCCGTCCGTCCGAAATCTGCGTTCAAGTTTTTAAATACCTTATATCTCTGCAGTCCTAAGTCACATTGACTTGAAACGTCATATGCTTATTAGTCATGATCCATATATTCATGCTGTATCCCACTCATGCGGCCCCTGTGCCCAAGGTCAAGGTCAAATGACTTAGAAGTTTGCATTCCGAAATTTGCGTTAAAAGTTTTTAAAAACATTATATCTCTGCAGTCCTACGTCACGTACATTGACTTGAAACTTCATATACTTTTTAGCAGAGATGCTATTCTTCCGGATTTCTCCGGATTTCTCCGGATTTCCGGATTTTTCTAATTCCCGGAAATTCTCCGGATTTTTCTAAAAAAAAAAAAAAAAAATAAAAAAATAATAATAATTTGGTGCGAAACGTCCTTGGGGCGAAACGTTCTTGGTGCGACATGTATGCTATCTACTACCTTCATGCTTTAGTATAGACCTTCAAAATAAAAAAATAAAAAAAGGATTTTCTGTCAAATGTTACAAGTTTATTAATTGTGCCTGAAAACGGCCAGAATCAATCTTATCTATGCGGCCCACGAACCCCCGGCCATTTACATTTGGATTTTATTTTCAGGATTTTTTGCAATGTCCCAAATGCATCTCTGTATTAGTCATCATCCATATATTCATGCTGTATCCCACTCATGTGGCCCCTGTGCCCACGGTCAAGGTCAAAAGTTTGCATTCCAAAATCTGCGTTAAAGTTTTTAAATACCTTATATCTCTGCAGTCCTAAGTCACATTGACTTGAAACTTCATGTGCTTATTAGTCATCATCCATATATTCATTCTGTGTCCCACTCATGCGGACCATGTGCCCCTATGTCAAGGTCAAATGACTTAGAAGTTTGCGTTAAAGTTTCTGTCAAAATTTGCGTTAAAGTTTTCACATACCTACTATCTCTGTAACCGTAAGTCGGATTTGCTTGAAACTTTGTATGCTTATTGGGCATCAAACTTCAAATAAATACACTCTGAGACCATCAAATGCCTCTGCGGGCTAGACATGCGGGCCGCGACCATCCTTGTTATATGTTAATTTCCAGACCAATCCAATCATCAAAATATGATGTTCAGACTAAACCATTTATGAAAAGGGGGTGTTTTTGTTCTAAAAAATATGAAAATTACTTGCAAAAAGTGCAGATCCTGACGAGACAGAGCCGGCTCATCTGGATCTACACTATTTGCTAATACCACTGTACAGGTCTGTGGTGTTGAAAGGGTTAAGGTGACCATCATACCGGTATTTGCTGATTATAAATGAAATAAAAGGCATTCTTCTCTGATAATGTTACATGTTAATATCTGAACTGTGTAGCCCCGTGCAGGCACCGGGGCGGGATCAACTGATCCTGAGAATATTGCTGCAGTAGCCATTGCTTGTCGTAAAAGGCAACTAAACTGGCTTAACGATTGGGTTCATACTTTCCGGAACCCACTATACCGGATTTGGCCCTCATGTACATTTTTGGCTTTCTTGTATGTGAGAGTTGAGTCAGGCTATGCCCCATATATAAAAGTAAGATTAGCGCTAATCCTATTACTTTTAGGGGATGGGATAAATGATGCTGGTGTGGCAAGGGCCTGGCACCAGATCAGGTTGTTCTAATTTTAGGACTGAATATATATTTTGATTGTAAATATTGAGTTCTGAAGTTGGGATTTACCCCCCTCGGACAGGTGGATACGGGTCACGACCCCGTTGACCCGTCTGCGTGTAGACTCCCTGAGGCTTGTACCTCTATGTCAGAAAAGCGGACGTTAAACCCTATTCACTCACTCACTCACTGAACTGTGTAATTCCTGTTCTATTGTAGTTTTGCTCAATCACTCCATCAACTGCTTCTGTGAAATGTCACAAGGTCCTTTTTGTTAACGGAAGGCTTGAACATTTCAATCTCTGTCATTGATATATGTTACACGTTTATGTCGCACCATTTATATAATAGAGTTGGAAGGAGGCAAAATGGTTGGACAGAAAACTGAAAGTGAAATGTCATATAAAAATATTATTGTATGATACTTAACCCATTTCATGCTGAGGATATGGAAACTCACAAATACTTTCTTTAAATGTGCTTAGATGTATATGTCGCGACCACCATTTCAACCGTCTCATCGAGACGGTTGAAATGAGTGGTCACAACATATACTTTCATTGAGAAATAACAAAAATAAAAAGATATTTAAAAAAATTCATACCTGTAAAGGTGTAAGTGTTAATGAACGGCAATCCCACTATTCCAACATTTTGGCCTATGAAGATCTTTATCAAGAAATAATTATTTTTTTTGGTTGTTCATTCAACATCGTACAACACTCATATTCCTGCAGAAATGTTATTTACATAAAAATATTCAATCAATTTATTAATTTTATTAAATTAATTGATTTTGTTGATGTTTTGCAGAAGACGATAGCGGACATTGTGAAGCTACAGATCCAGCAATCCGGGGCAGGGCTCAGTGCCAGGGAGAGGAATCGCGCCAAGAGAAAAGCCCGGCTGTTTGCCAAGCAGATGTCCAGGGATTCCACCAGGGACTCGCCCATGTGAGTACAGCAAAAACTTTACTTATGAACAAGGTATGGATTGTGGCCTAGAGGTTAGGACATTGGACTTCAATACCGGAGGTTGCGAGTTCAATCCTGCCATAGACATGAAAAATACTTTCCATCTCTCTGGTCCGAAGGATGAGACTTGAAACCGAGGTCCCGTCCGTACATGACTGTAGCTTGCTTGGACGTAAAACACATTCACTTTCACTTTTCCTTATAACAATGTATTTCCTTAATACTGTATTTCACTGGCACTTTCACCATTACCGGTATTATTCTTTCACAGAGTTTTCAATAACAGAACTTTTGAGTTCAATCCCTATCCTAGGTGTGAAAAATAATTTAATAGTATTTCCAATTTTCCATCCCGATGGTCCTTTGAATAAGACTAAATCGAGGTCCCATCCCTAATTGATCTTAGCTGTTGCTGGGACGTAAAACCCATTCATGTTTTTTTTTTTTTCACTGTCCCTTAAATTCATTGGATTGTGATTTAAATCAGTGGTGCCTGAATCAGATTTGAAAGAAGATCTGTAGCCTACAATGGTAGATAGACATCATGTGAGGAAACTGTTGATGAAGTTGGTAATGATCTGATTAATGGACCTGTCGCCTATTTCTCCAACATTGCAAAGTATACTTTACTAGCAAAGTATACTTCGAGGGAGTAATCATTTATTTTTCCTGAAATGCATTATTTCATATAGAACTAACAAATGCATATATTTCATGATTAAAAGTATGCAGAATTATTATACTGAATTTATTACATTATCACAGCCAAATTGGCTGTGATAATGTAATAAATTCAGTATAATAAAAATTAATAAATTTATCATAAAATTGAAAATTTCTCCCTCAAAGTATACTTTGCTAGTAAAGTATACTTTGCAATGTTGATGAAATGGGCTACTGAACATGCTAATGAACGTGAAAGGGTATCGATACTAACAGTCGACACAATCAAAGTAGGCCTATTTTCTTGACAATGTATGATTATCAGCTAACCACAGTGCTCCAGATATGTGTATTAAGAGTGAGTTTTATACCCCCATATTTCAAATTCAATGCGTATTTTACTTTTACAAGTGTATTATTGATTTTCTTCCCTATTAAATAAAGAACAAATGATAAAAAAAATTTAAAAAAATAAAAAATTCACTTATTTGAGCTGCAAAAACCAAACACTGTTTGCCTTTTGCATCTCAAATTTTAAATTAAATTTTCAACTTTATTACAGTATTTTCACTACTCCATTTGAAAATCAATGCGTATTTTCACATTGCTGTGAGTACTCCCACTTTTGATAATCAATGCGTATTCTGCTAAAATAAGTGTGTAAAATACGCCAATATGCACCTTATCTGGAGCTCTGTAACCATACAATTATTTTGTCTCTATTCCAAGATGAATAATACAATGCAAATTTGTGTTGCGTATTAGCAGCAATCTGCTCTCTGTGTTCTAGTCCTGATACAGACGTTGAGCCGCCGATCAAGAAAGCCAAAGGTACAGACAGTGGTGCCACAGAGAAGGCTCTGTCATCAGAAATGTCCCTCGACTTCGGAGATGAGGTAGGCTTTCAAACCTGACAAGAAGAAATTATGAACAAGCAAACAATGTATTGTAGAAGGTGATAACCATCAGTAGGATACTGTATGATGCTGTCCACACAGTCTCTGTCTACCTTGCATAAGTGTCTCATAAATTGTAGTTTTATTTTGACTTTTTGTCTCGCCTACGTTAATGGAAAGTGAAAGATAGCGGTCACAATTCTGGCGTAGGCGCATGGACATTGTAGGCATTAATGATTTCTGATGTAAATGTTGAATATCACCTGTAGCCGATTTCATCAAAATTGCAAAGTATACTTATCTAGCAAAGTATACTTTCAGGGAGTAATCATTTATTTTTCCCAAAATGCATTTAATATATCATATAGAACTAACAACTGCATATATTTGATGATTAAAAGTATGCAGAATTATTATACTGAATTTATTACATTATCACAGCCAATATGGCTGTGATAATGTAATAAATTCAGTATAATAAAAATTAATAAATTTATCCTAAAATTGACAATTTCTCCCTCAAAGTATACTTTGCTAGATAAGTATACTTTGCAATGTTGGAGAAATAGGCTACAGGTCCATTAATCAGATCATTACCAACTTCATCAATAGTTTCCTCACATGATGGCTATCTACCATTGTCATTCGGGTGACCTGGAACTTTGTGACCTTGACCTTCGTGCATGAGACACTTCCCAGTAATCACATTTGTTTTTCCTAGGTGCAGTAAACGTTGTCAAGAGAGACAAAACCTTGTTTTACCCTTAGAATGCTGGAAACGAAAATTGTTGTCTGCTGTTGCGTAATATTTTGCCTTTTTTCTCAATAAAAACATGTCAAACCATGTTTTAATGAGAAAAATTGAAAGTAAAAAAAATGACAGCAGACGACATTTAATTCAGCATGGCAAGGGTTAAGAGAAAGTAAACTGTGTCAAGAAAGCAGGAATGAATTTGTAACTTCAGATCTTACTCGGTACTGGTTCATGGCGTACACTTGGTTACTTGTTAGTTATGACTTTTCCATGTTTATCATCATTCATTAAGCCATTTGACAATCCCTTGCCCGACAGCTGTATGACTGGCCGTTTGACTGGCTGTGTGATTTGTTGATGGCCGACCTGTTCAGCTGTGTGTGGGAGACGCGGCACGGCGCAGCCACCGGTCTCCGCGAGGTGCTCAAGCTGCACGGGCGCGGGGCCGGCAAGTCCATGGACACGCCCGCCGACCAGGTATACACCAGTCTTATACATAGGTTACCAGACAGGGAAAATCATGATTTATATCGCTTAGACTTACTTATGGGGCATTTTTGATGTTAGAATTGGTGGAAATTGTCTATGGATGATAAGCAATGTTGATGAAGATACACTCATTACTGATGTCATTTTTATGCCCTCAGTCTTGGTAAGTCGGGTGGGGTATATTGTTTAGACTGTGTGTGTGGGGGGGGGTCCGGTTAAGAAGTTTGCCAGAGTTTCTCCAAACCGTCATAATTTTTCTATTCCTTGAAGGACAACTTCAATATTTCAATGCATGTGAACAAATGCCACACATCCATGCTGCTCTGAATATGACTTTGACATTTGACCTTCACAACTTTGCTTAAACCTGATAAAAATACCATGCTAGTGTCATTTGATATCTAGTTCCTTGCATTTCTTAGCTTTGCCTGATAAACTTGATATCAAATTCACTCGCCTGTTGTTCTCTATACAGCTATGAAGTTCATCAGATTCGGCTTGGTAACTAGGAATTCCTACTCGTTTCCTAGCGTTGCTTGATGAACTTCATATAAATGACACTAACCTGCAGGGGCGGATCCAGCATTTGGGGAACGGGGGGTTTGTCTAGTTGCGAAGGTAACTTGCAATCTACTCCCGTACGGTACGGGAGTAATTGCAAGAATTACCGTTTGCAACTAGGGGCTTGTCCTATTTTCGAGCTCTTCGAAATGCACTTTCCTGTGTTTTACGGCATTTAAATTCAGACTCCAACTGGTGGTAAACTGTGATCTATGTAAACTCCGTGGCTGAAAGGGGGGTTTGCAACCCCGGAACCCCCCTTCAGATCCGCCCCTGACCTGGTATTCTCTACATAGATGTCAGCAGTGAACCAGATCTGGCTGTGCGACCAGGCGCTCCGCCTCCTCTGTGTGATCGCCCTGGACAGGTTCGGCGACTTTGTGTCAGATGAGGTGGTGGCGCCCGTGCGCGAGACCTGCGCCCAGACCCTGGGTGCGGTGATGCGGTACCTGGACGCGGGGGGCATCCATGGGGTGCTGACTGTCCTGCTACAGCTCACCCAGCAGCAGCAGTGGGAGGTTCGCCATGGGGGACTGCTCGGGGTCAAATACATGCTCGCCGTCAGGAAGGTGTGTATACGAGTCACGCCATATGATATAGTCGGCACATTGGCGTACGTACGTCCATCCAAGTGGGTGGAAGGTGGGAGCATGGGATGGGTAATTTAACAATCGGGTTTCATACTTACCAGAATTCCGAAAGGAGACCTGGTTTGGTTCTCACATACGTCTTTGGCATTTTGTACGTGACAGTTGAATCTGGTTGTACCCCTTATGTGAGTATTACGATTATTGTGACTTGGTATGGTATGGACCTGGCTCCAGGTCAGGTTATTCTAATTACAGGGCTGTATATATTTCTTCTTGATGTACATACAGTCAAACCTGTCTTAAGCAGCCACCCAAGGGAAGTGACAAAACTGGCTGCTTAACAGAGGTGACCTCTTAATAGAGGGTTGTGTTTTCAGGTACATTTCAGGTAAATTTTGAAAATTGAAATGAAGATAAAGATAACATAGACGTGTATGTTGTCAGACTTGATAATACAAATGTAATAAATAATATTAATAATTAATTTAAAAATTATAGTACCATATGATTAAATATCAATATAAATGTATATCTATATTTATTTAATATTTTCAAAATTGAACCTGAACATGTAATGAGTGGATTTCTTAACAAGTAACAAATATTTAGTTGAATTATATCATTTAATGAAATAAAAATTCTATCAACAAATAAAAACACCAATGTTCACGTTTTTGTTATTTTACAGCCTACTGCAACTGCTAATCTGCAAGACTTATATTGTAGACAACTTATTGTACTAGATAATAGGGCATAATCGGAAATGGTGTGGGATAAGTTACGCATTTTTTTTTTTTTTTTTTTTTTTTTTTTTTTAATTTTTTTTTTTTTGTCGGGTATTGGTCAAGTCGAATTTGGATTCATTTCCAGTCGCGTATGTAAATAATGCATAGGCGATGTCAGCAAAAGCAGTCAATAAGTGCGACATTCGGCTCATATTCAACATATGAGGCCATTTGCTTAAATTCTATTTGAGCCGGTTACACTCGGTCCTTGGCAATACACACCAATTATATCAGCTATTCGTGTTTTGTCAATTTGGTAATTGGCAATGGCTGTTCCTTTTTACAACATTTGTGTCGGTAACCTATAGAAATTACGAATCGACGGACAAGGGTGCAAGAACCCGGATGCGATCGGCTGTTCTTTCAATAATGCGCCGACAGTTCGGGCAATACAATTTGACGTGTTTGGTGTTTTAATTACCCGCATTGACTGCTGACATCATTGTTAATTCGCGCTTTGGTAACGACCGCCGCAGGGTACATTGAAATCGGGATTAGCGGTGACCGTTTAATGAAATTGGATCACTAGTTTGGGACGATAATTAATGACCGCTGGCCGCGTTAGACGAGTGACCGTTGAATGAAAGCGTTTTATATAGCAAAAATGCGCGGGGGGAAATTGAAGTGGCCGCTTAACGGCGGTGACCGCTGATTAAAGGTGACTGCCCGAGCAGGTTCGACTGTAGTCTGATCTGATTTTGTGGTTTTCCCCCCAATGCAGCAGGTTAAAACGGGATCGTACCTGTTTGCCCGGCCTTACATGACCTTAGCTGTTGATAGGCCGTTAAACAACAATAAACAAACGTCCGTCCGTACACGTGTACGTCGGTACGTGCATCCGTCCGGGCTATTGTTTTTGGTTAAATTTGTTTGGTACAGTCGAGCACCAGTACCTAGAACATCAGTATCTCGATGATATTCCCTATCTCGATGATTCGCTAAAGTCCCGAATTATATCCTTATTTGTTTAATATAAATTTCCCTATCTCGTATATGTTCTCTATCTCGACTGTTCATTCTGTCCCCCCTTCATATAAAAATACGTTAAAAATCACTTCACTATTTCGATAACATAAATGCTTGGGTAAATAACCTAAGCGCCTGGCTGCCAAGATCAATTTGGTTAACACTAATTTTCAAAACCTATTATCAAACAAAACAAAATCAATTCAGACCTGCCTCGGGTTGTTTGTTCAATGATTTGTGAGTGTTTGACACGATTCATTAAGCATATCACGCTGGTCATTTAAGCAATTTACTGACAGTTGTGACGCCACCTGTAATGTTGGGTAGTTTACTACATTTGGTCATTACTTAATTGGTGATTAAAATTTGACAGTAAATTTTTCTTGAATTAAATTCAGTGTGTATTAATCATTCAATCTGATGGTGATTAATGTCATAATCAATTATTTTGTATAAAATTAACATGTAAAATGAAGTCTGTCACATTCATTATGAATTCACAACACGATAACTCTTCTTTGTTTCATTATTCCTTTATTGTTTACTCGTGATGTGTAACATGATTTGATATTTGTTTGTGAAAATATTCGACCATGTCACTTCAACGCTATCTCGAACCTAGTCCTATCTCGACTAAAATACGATCTCCCTTCGACTTCGAGATACTGGTGCTCGACTGTATACTATTAAAGCCTCGGTGGGCGCGACATGTGGGCCGCTACCATCTAGTCATGAAAACTATGTACAAAATTTACACTATTTTCTATAAATGACGTCGTTAATTTTCGCATTTGCTATGAAAATTTCGTCCACTTTCAGCATCATTTACAGTAAATATAATGTCATGAAAAATCACACACGTTCTTAGGTACAAAATCAAATGCGTGTCTCATAATTGTGTGGCTGTGACTGGATGAATGGGGCTTTTTCTTTTATGTGTTTTGCGACTAGTGTAGATCCTGATCAGGTCATTCGATCAATGAAAGGCCTGTCATGATTGTTATCTACAGGAATATGGTATTTGATCGAAGGGTAGTGTCCACTAATCTCGTAAAGCCCATGTCACAGCCACATATGGCTGCTGCAGCTATTCATGTTTTAATCTGCATGTCCTCTGATGGAGGGGGTGGGGGCTAAATAACGTTAAAATATTAAACTCAACTGGCTAACATTAAAGGTACATGCCCACTCAGTAGGAACAAAATGTTTGTTATATCAGAGACATCATCTGAGACATTTTCTGGCAAACTAAACATTCATTCACCATTACCACACGTATTGATTGGCATTATTATACATTTTATATCAGACGTTGCTTTCCACACTGATATCAGGGGTGATAACCGTGTTTCCTTAAAATGTTAATTGACATTACTACATGTATTTATACTCTGTATTTATTTTGTGATGTGCATTTATCATACTTTATAATCTGTGGAAAATATTATTTTTTTAGGTGACACATAAATAATAATAGTATAAATAATTAAAAAATAGCATGCCTCATTTGCATATGAAAATAGCCTGATACCACCGCGCATCACTATCAGTAAAATAAATATTACTTAATGACTATAAGTGTATAGCGGCCACTCGTAATCTTTCGAACTGGTGGAATAGTGACATAATTATACACTTTTTTAGCCAGGTTTTTTGAAAAAAAATCCAGGCTATTGGATTGGCGAAAGCCGGGCGGGCGGGCGGGCAGGCGGGCGGGTGGGCGGCGGGCGGCGTCCACAATCAATGTTAAGTTTGAGTCCATTTCTTTGTTACTGTACCACCTAGGACCACCAAACTTTCACAGCTTCATAATCAAGGGGTGCCCACCACATATCACTATCTATCATGTTACTTTTTTTTTAACTTGACCCATTTTTTCCGCGTAGTCGACTTAGCCATTTTCAGTGTTAAGTTTTCGCGTTTACAATGTTAAGTTTTCGTGTTTAAGTCCATTTCTTTGGTACTGTACCACCTAGGACCACCAAACTTTCACAGCTTCATAATCAAGGGGTACCCACCACATATCACTATCCAACATGTTACTCTTTTTTTTAACTTCACCCATTTTTTCCGCGCAGTCGACTTAGCCATTTTCAATGTTAAGTTTTCGCGTTTACAATGTTAAGTTTTTGTGTTTGAGTCCATTTCTTTGGTACTGTACCACCTAGGACCACAAACTTTCACAGCTTCATAACCAAGGGGTGCCTACCACATACAACTATCCAACATGTGACCATTTTTTTACCTTCACCTATTATTTCTACGTAATTGACTTAGCCATTTTCAACTTTAACTTTTTAACGTACGTCTGGTTAGAGTTTTTTGGTTAAAAAACTTTTTCGTTATACTATATCTCTGCAACTGCTTCGCCCATTACCTTGAAACTTCACATGGGTGTTTATCATCATCCATATTTTCATTCTAACCCCCAACAGTGCGGCCCCTGTGCCCAATGTCAAGGTCAAATTACTTTGAATTTTTTTGTTAAAGTTTTTTTGTGTACTATATCTCTGCAACTGCTTCACCCAATACCTTGATACTTCACATGGGTGTTTATCATCATTGTCACACCTGCTTGCGGAAAGCGCGATATCGTCGGCATTTTGGCATACGTCCGTCCGTGTGTCCGGTTAAAGTTTTTTGGTTAAAGTTTTTCTATCTACTATATCTATTTTTTTAGTGTCCATGCCTCGCCCCAAGGCGCGACATGCAGGCCACGGCCATCTAGTCTACAAAAAGTAGGTATAATTATGTTATCCAAGTGTCTATGCTTGGAAAAAACCTGGCCTTGTGGCTTTGCCTCGTTTCTTGTTAATTCCTATAAAGAACATTTTGTGCCTATGGAGTGGGCATGTACCTTTAACCCCATTCAAACTGCAAATGGCCAGTAGCCGATTTCACCAAAATTGCTATAAAGCATACTTATCTAGCTAAGTACCTATACTTTTTCCCGAAATGCATTATTTCTTATAGAGATAACGACTGCATATATTTGATGATTAAAAGTATGCAGAATTATTATACTGAATTTATTAGATTATCACAGCAAAATGTATAAATAAATTCAGTATAAATATTTGATCAGAAAATATTTATTTCATTAAATAAAAGATCATTAATTCATCCTTAAATTGAAAATTTCTCCCTGAAAGTGTACTTTAATAGCAAGATAAGTATACTTTGCAATAGAATATATACTTAGAATATTGGACTCAATAACCGACTCAATAACCGACCGGATTTCAGCCAGCCATAGGCATGAGAAAATGAAAAAATACTTTCATATTATTCTGATCCCACTGGTATTTCGAGACATTAAACCTTTAAATTGTCCACGTCTAGGATATGACGAGTGGCCTGTTGCCGGCTGTTCTGTCGTATATCTACAACGGCCTACAGGACGCGGATGATGACGTGAGGGCTGTAGCTGCCTCCGCCCTCGTGCCTGTGGCTGATAGTCTCGTACTCACCTGTCCTCAACAGGTAATGGGGGCTGCATTGTTACTGGCAGCCAGAGAGTGGGTGGCAGGTGGGAGAATGTGATGGGTAATTTAACGATCAGGGTTCATCCTTACCAGAATTCTGATTGGAGACCTCACATACGTCTTTGGCATTTTGTATGTGACAGTTGGATCTGGTTATACCCCTTATGTGACTATTACGATTATTCATTATCCTATTTATACACCACGCAACAAGTTGTGGGGGGATATACTGGAGTCGGGTTGTCCGTCCGTCTGTCCGTCACGAAACTTGCATCAGAGAAATATGTTATAACTTCTATTTCCTTCATCTAAAATGCTTAATATTTCACACATGCATTTCTGTAAGGCTCTACTACCATGCTGCGCCAAATCCACGACTGTCCAGCCCCCGCTGATCCCAAGGTCAAATACTTGGTCTCTTTACAAAACTTAACATCAGAGAAATAAGTTATAACTTCTATTTCCTTCATTGAAAATTATTATTTCACTCGTGCATTCCTCTTAAAGGTTGTACTATCATGCCGTGACAAATCCACGACCATCCAACCCCCGCTGATCCCAAGGTCAAGGTCACATACTTAGTCTCTTTACAAAACTTAACATCAGAGAAATATTTTATGACTTCTATTTCTTTCATCGAAAAGTCTCAATATTTCATGCATGCATTCCTCTAAGTCTCTACTATCATGCTGTGACAAATCCCCGCTGATCTCGAGGTCAAGGTCACATACTTAGTCCCTTTACAAATCTTAACATCAGAGAAATCGGTTATAACTTCTATTTCCTTGCTCGGATCTGCTTCACATTTCACACACGTATTTCCAATTGACCTATACCACATGTGACAAATTCACGTTCTTGCCGCCTCCGCTAAGCCCAGAGTGAAGGTCACAAGCCCACATACTTGGATTTTTTTTATTTACATATTTAGGGGTACCTGGGCCCACGCGGGGGGATCTTCCGTAAGCCTCGCTTACTGACTAATCTAGTTTTGTTTAAGTTTTAGTTTCTGAGGGGTATACCCATCAGTGTTACTGATTTCTTTTTCCATGGAGTTATCCCCTCTTGTTTACTGGCTACACCTCAACGGGCGTATATTGTGATCTTCGGCACTCTTGTTGATCTTATACTCTTGTACATCCATCAGTATTACATATTTCTTGTCTGTGTTACAGGTGCCTGTGATCATCCTGTGCCTGTGGGAGACCCTGCTCGACCTAGACGACCTGACGGCCTCCACCAACAGCATCATGGGGCTGCTGTCCACACTGATGACGCACCGCCACACCTCCAACCTTAACTGGTAAACAGACCCCCTACTGCCAATACAGCTACTACTGTAGCTATGGCCAATTTCAATCAATTATTAATTAAAATTTGATCAGCACTGGAATTAACCTAGAAATAAATGCCACTTAGCTGTTAGAAGTAAACTTTTCTTGGAAAAACCCATAGGTCAAAATTACAATATTTCATCTTCATGCACAATGTCTATTAGTATTGCTATTGACCTAGTGTTATCATGGACGGGTATGAAAGCCACATTAGATCAGTGGATATTAACATGGGCCCGGTTTCTCAAACCTCTCCTTAGCAATGCTAAGGATTTAACAGTCTGTTAAGCTAACAGAAGCTTTCAGCAACCGGGCCATGGTTATTACCAACTGAATTCCAATAGCACAGGTTAATGAAGGCACTGACAGCGCTGGTTCTCTATCAGGCAAGCCTCGGAATTCCTACTTGTTTCTCAGCCTTGCCTTATGAACTTGATATCAAAAGACACTAGCATGGCATTCTCTTATCGTGGACGAGTATGACGGCTACATTATATTTGTGGATATTTGCTATAGTTATTCCCAACTGTATTCCAATGTTGCAGGTTAACGAAGCCACTGACGGAGCTGGTTCCCCGGCTGTTCCCGTTCCTGCGACACAGCATCTCGTCTGTGAGGAAGGCCGCACTGGAGACGCTCTACTCACTGCTGAATATAGAGTCCACTCAGGTGGGTTTACCACATTTCTGTATTTTTCCTATATTTTTCCTAGCGTTTTGCACAGTCTGATCAGGATCTGCCCTGTTCGCCGTTCATCAATGAAACCGTCATGCTTCTAACGAGCAATATAAATCGTTAGCAGGCTACAGGAATGTGCCATTTGATCAAGAACTATACATAAGTCCCATTTCTCCAGTCACAGCCACATACAACCACTTTCACCCATTTATGCCTTCCTACTTGTTCCCTAGCATTGCCTGATAAACTGCATACAGTCGAATCCCGTTGGCTCGAACAGGGTAGGGGATTCATTATTTGTTTGACCTATCCGTTGTTTGACGTATCAATTTTTCCCAGTAACAGTTCCAGATCTGGTTTCATAATTGACCATATAATATTACTGTGTCCTGGCTCCTTTTTGCGCTTACCACATCAAGTATGGCTGATTATCACCTCCACTGTGTACTACATGGGTTTTAACCCTTTCAACCCTAAGGAACTGGAATGGACTGTGATATGCTAATGTTCCGACCAATCCAATGATCACAAAATGATTTTCAGATTTGTCCATTTATGAAAAGGGGGTATTTTTGTTCTAAGAAATATGAAAATTACTTGCAAAAAGTGCAGATCCTGATGAGACGGCTCGTTACGAGCCGGCTCATCTGGATCTGCACTTTTTGCATAAACCGCTATAGAGGGATTTCGGGTTCAAAGGGTTAATTATTTGTCGTGTATTAACATAACCAGACACGGGTAATAGTATTTTTCCTCTTCTTCCACAAAGCAGACAGCAGAGTTAATTCAAATGCAATATCAGTATGTTTTGTGTATTCAAAAGAGAAAATACACATCACGATGCCTGCAGAGTTGTGTTGGTATTAATAACTTCAATAAAACAATAAAACTGTATCTCCATTATGGTGGAGTGCGTGGCTGCCCGCCGACCTTCATATTTACAATATTTACAATATTTTCCATAAATGATGTAGAAAGTTGGCGAAATGTTCTGACAGAGAAAATGTGGAATTCTATTCCGCATTTGCTATGACATTTTGCCAACCTTTGATATAATTTACAGAAAATATCACAATTTATGTTAACATTTTTCATGAAAATATCACACATCTTCTTAGGTACAAAGTGGATGGTTGCTTGGGAGAATGTGAACGGTAAATTTAACAATGGTGTTCATCCTTATCGGAATCCTGATATCCCTGGTTTTGGCCCTCGGGTACATTTTTGGCTTCCTGTTACTGGGATTATTCTTCATCTACATTGCTTGGCCCTAAATGATACTGTTTTACGTTCCTGTTACTGGGAGAGTTGAATCCAATTTTACCCATTATAATGGTTGCAAGATTATTACAAATTATATTACTTTTAGGGAGTGGGGCTAAGTGACTGGTGTGGTGAGCACCTATTCTAATAGGTTATTCTAATTTAGGGGCTGAATATATTTATATTTTTTTTCTGTAAATATTCCGTTCTGATTTTGGGATTTTCCCACCAGCACAACAGGTGAAATATATGGAATTTGACCCCTTTAACCCAGCCCAAAATGACCTTAGCTGTTGACAGGCCTTTAAACACCATTAAATCAAATCATATCTTAGGTACAAATCACATAATCACATTGCTTGTGTCGTATATAAAAACACCAACCTGTTATCCTCTATATGTCCACAGCACCCGGCAAGTGCATGGCTGCCCGCCATTCTCCAGCCCCTTCTACGACACGTCTACCAGCGCGCCCTGCTCGAATCCCAGCCCGAGATCCTGTCCGTGGTGGGCAGACTCTGGGACGAACTGCTGCTCAAATGTCCACTCGACTACCTGGTGGCCGCGGCCACACCCTGGCTCGGCGTCTGGCTGTCTCTGTCCATGCAGCCAGCCAAGATTCCATACGACAATAACTACCTCATCCAGGCCAAACATAGAATCAGGGTAAGTGGAAATGTGCTCTAATAACTGTCTCATCCAGGCTAAATATAGTCGGGGAACGTGGCGTTATACACTCTATGCAAATAGAAAAATTGCTAATTGTCTTCGAGTAATACAATAGGGAATGAAAAGTTGGACCTTATTGCTGGTATTGAATTTATTAATTGTTTGAATAAAGCACATGTTGCCTGTATAACCTTATAGCTCACACATTCTTAGTATTCCAGGTATATAGTAGATTTTGTCTGTTCTGTTGTCCATCCATGTGCCATCCACCCCTAACATTTGTGGTAATGTTTATAATACCTTCCATCTTGGTCATTTCCTACCTTGATAAACTTAATTAGAAAAAACAGTAGCGGCCTATTCTTCATGCAGGCCCGTACGCAGAGGGGGTGCGTACGCACCCCCTTAACCCTTTCAACACCACAGGCCTGTATAGTGGTATTGGCAAAAAGTGTAGATCCAGATGAGCCGGCTCATGACGAGCCGTCTCATCAGGATCTGCACTTTTTTAAAATAATTTTCATCATTTTGAGAACAAAAACACCTCGTGTTCATAAATGGACTGGTCTGAAAATCATTAGCACTAGTGGCATATTCTCCATGTGTGTTGACCATTGCCAGTTGTTCCATTACAGACAGAGATCCTGTGCCATCGGCAGCGGCAGGTGGTGGGAAACCTACCATCACCAACTGACCAACCAGAGCACATCGCCGGCCATGAGCCATCCAGCAGCTCCGCCCAGGATAGGGACGTCGCTGTCATGCGGGCCCGCCTACTCGCTGCCAAGTAGGTCACTCCATATAGTATTTATTAACTCGTTCACAATACAGACCTTATTAACCATTTCTTCCCTCGTACGTTAATGACTGATGAGACAGCTCGAGACATCTTCTGTACTCTTCTCAAACATTAGGATTGGGTTTGTATTGCGCTATTTGATGAGGAGGTACCTTGGTTACAAATCCCATAAGCCCTATTTCTCCAGTCAAAACCACATGTGAGAACAGTTGCAATATCTCGTGAAACAATTTACAATATTTTCCGTAAATGACGTCGTAAGTTGACAAAATTTTCATAGCAAATTGAATTGATTCCGCGTTTGCTAGGAAAATTATATCGTCTTTCGACATCATTTACAGATAATATCACAATGACTGTAAATATATTGTATTAAAAAAATCACACATGTTCAGGTACAAAATCACATGGCTCGTCTTATGTATGTCTCATTGCGATCATCGCTTCACCTTCACCTTTATTGCCAATGTCTGCAGGTTACTGGGCCACCTATGTAGCTACCTCACGCGACCCATGCCAAACGCTCCTGCCGATGGGGAGCTACCTGTGATATCCCTCGCCAAACTGCTCACCTTCCATCTCAACACCAAGTCGGCCGTACAGCGAATAGCCATAGCCGAAACTGTCGTCTGCTGGGCCCAGTGTCCGGTGAGACAGTGAGCTGTGACAGGGTTGGGATGGGTTGTGGCATAGGGGTTAGAACACCTGACTTCCAATCCGGAGTTTGTGGGTTCAAACCTCGCGTTAGGAATCAACAAATACTTTCGTAGTATTTCCATCCCACTGGTTTTTTGGATTAGACTTAAACACTGAAGTGTCGTCCCGAAATGATCTTTTGTTTTGTATATTCATTATAATAGTTTTGAATTTGTCAAAATAGTATCATTATAGTGGAGATCAACCGACACTGAATATCAGTAGCCTATTTCACCAACATCGAAAAGTATACTTATCTAGCAAAGTATACTTTGATGGAGAAATTTTCAATTTAAGGATAAATTTATTAATTTTTATTACTCTGAATTTATTACATTATCACAGCCATTTTGGCTGTGATAATGTAATAAGTTCAGTATAATAATTCTGCATACTTTTAGTCATCAAATATATGCAGTCGTTAGTTCTATATGAAATAATGCATTTCGGGAAAAATAAATGATTACTCCCTCAAAGTATACTTTGCTAGAAAAGTATACTTAGCAATTTTGATGAAATCGGCTCCTGTTGCCGCAGTTGTTGGTTCACTCTCAGCTGTACAGTTGTACAGTATAACCTCTCTAAACTGCATACCCAGGAACTTCTATGGCAGTGGCATTATGCCTGAATTATAGAGGAACCTCACTAAACTGGACACCCTGGGGACCTTCAAAGGCTTCCAGGGTGTCAGATTTAGAGAGGTTCCACTGTATTTGCCCAGTATCAACGTATTACCACAATCCATCCATCAATCAATCTTGACTGCTATGCATAGCAACTTGTGTTGGGTGCCATTCCTAAACTGGAGTGGAGACTCCTTAAACACGACACCCTGGGAGATCTCCCAGGGTGTCTGGTTTAGAGAGATTCCACTGTATTTTCCAATCATATTTCTACGTCCGTAACCACTATTATCCCAGGACTGTCAGTGTCCAGCTGACATTGTAACCAAGCTCCTGACGACCCTGAACGAGGTCGTTTACTACGACGAGATCGCGATCGGCTTCACTCGTCTCCAGACGGATTGTCACGACTTCATCGCCTCACTGAAACACTACGGTGTCGACATGGACTCCATCATTCCACCAGGGTATATATAACATCTAAGATGATTCTGTCCTGCAATTTGTATCTGCTCTGCCTTGTATCTCCATCTCTGTGCAATAACAAATAATTCCAGCACAAAAATATTTACACAATTCCCTAACATTTGATTGGCCAGTAGCACGTCTGTCCAAAATTTATATCCCAGTAAACTCCCACGCCGAACTACTTTCCGTAACCGTGAGGCGCAATTAAAATAATTCTTAAGAAAACGGAAAATAAACGTGTTTTGTAATAACATGTTCATATTGAAGTATTGCTAATCTCGAGGTGGCGGGTTCCGGGGTTGCTGTATTGCGCTATGTAAAGCACTCAGATAAAAAGCTGTGGGAGCGGTATAATACGCGGGCCGCATCATTCTCGTAAATTTTACCAAATGTTTTTTAATTTAAAAAAATAAATAAAAAATAAAAATATTTAAATAAAAAACCCTTGGGCGGGCCGTTTTATTAGGGGCGCGGGGATGAGAATCTAAACATTAATTTTTTGTAGCCTCAAGGTTCTTAATTATCGTTTCTACGCGTATACACGAAGGAAAAAAAGTGAAAGTGAATGAGTTTAACGTCCCAGCAACAGCTAATGTCAAATAGAGACGTGAACACAGATAGTCTCATCCGACAGACCAGTGAGATGGAAATACAAATGTACTATGAATATACTGTGAAAGTATATTTTTGATGCATAAGGCATGTTTGAACCCACAACCCCCAGATTGGAAGTCAGATGTTCTACCCCTAGGCCACAACCCATCCCTTATAAAAGAAGGAAAAAATGCCCCTAACGAGCGACCATACATACTTAGAATAACGCTGATGTAACGGCGGTAAACTGAAATGGTGTACGTGACAATTGACATTTACCTTCCAACTAGATTTTCACGGTGTGTAATCGATCGTATTTCCTCTCCACCCGACTCGAGAAACACGAATTATATTTCTAAATGTGTCGAACGTTTGCCTGGTCTAACTGTTTCCCCAATGACTATGGGCTAGGTTCGACAGTTCATTCCATGTCACATCGCCGGTTTTCGGTGATAATACTGTCGACAATTAAAAATACGCACGGACACCCGGACGTCATTGTGATCACTCTGTATCGCTTTCCGCAAGCGGGCTCGACAATAATGCTATTATTCGTACAAAATATAAATGATGTTGTCTTAGGAGACTGTTCTCATGTGCTGTCAAAACATGTGTTATTATTGACAAATCAATCAAATGTGACAAAACGCATCAATATGTTTTTTTTACAAAACATTAGAATCGTCTAAGGAGACGATTTTCATGTGTTTCCAAAACTATTTTATTAAGAAATCAACAAATGTGAAAAGAAAACATGAATACATTGGTATTTATTTTTACAAAACCATATTTGGACAAAATAGGAAAATCGTCTTTGGAGACGATTCTCATGTGCTGCCAAACTTGCTTTATCAAGAGATCAAACATATGAAAATGCACTATGTCGAGCTAATGTGTAAATATCAATTTATTGACGTGAGCGATTACATAGCGTGGTTTAGATATGTTTGTTCCTTGCCGAATTCTACAGTCTCACTTTGCACATGAAACTGGATTACCGACAGATGATTGTAAACACCATCAGGTGTGCACCCAGACCGAAAATAAATGATATGTCGCAGGGGAGTATTATTTATGTATCCACGCGATATTGAATACACTAGAATATCATGTTTTCGCCTCGCGATTTCGCCGTCTCGCGATTTGGTCTCGCGTTTGGTCTCGACGATGCGATGCAGTAACCAATAACACGTATCATATATGTTTTTTTCAATATTCAATGTATTGACAGTACAGGAGAATCTTCTCCTAAGACGATTATCATATTTTGTCAAATTATGTTTTAGTTGTCAATAAATACTGAATTTGTCCACATTTGCTCTATTTCTTAAGTAAAAACATGTTTTGGCAGCACACGAGAATCGTCTCGTAATACAACATGTACGTGTCCTGTTAAGGAAACGTGACAACCTCGCTTTTTCGTGATTTCTGGCATAGGTTGAGATCGCGAAAACGCGAAGCGTGATCGCGAGATTTCGAGACGAAAACGCAAGATTTTATCAATCTCACTCTCGCTATTTCGCAACCTGCCGCGCCGCGCTATCGCGCGTTTTTTGATTCGCGATCTCGCATGACTGTTGTAAGTACGGTCTACACACACGCATGTGCAATTTCAACACGCATGCTTTCGACACATGTATGAGCAAAATAAACCCGAATTTTATGTTGGAGTTGGAGCCAAACTTATTTTCACAAGCGAGGGGCGAGATCGCGAAAACGCGAGACCTTTCCACTTTTTAGACCCCCTGGATACCTCAGGCCCCTTGGGCCTTCAAAACGACACCCCCCCCCCCTTCAAACAGGTCTGGCTATGGGCCTGTACTTTGTACATGACACAATGACTCAGCAAAATGTGATGAATCACAGTGTTACTACTTTGTACATCAACAAAATGACTCGGCAATATGCGATGAATCACTGTGTTACTACTTTGTACATCATGTGTTTCTAATTACCTCGCACTTTCCATTTACCGATATATTGGCAATATACATGTATTTAAAATAATTTTGATAATAAATAATTATGGGGGTCAAATAAATAATTCAAGGGAAAATTAATAATTATGGGGGTTGGTGCAAACGAAAATAATTAAATTGTGTGGGTGGTGCAAACGAAAATAATTCAATTGTGTGGGTGGTGGGGTGAAGCGATAATTCAAAATCATGGGTGGTGAGGTGAAACAATAATTCAAAAGCATGGGTGGTGGGGTATGAACATAATTTTTTTGTATGGGTGGTGGGTAAAAAAAACAACTGCCTTCCAACCCCCCCCCCCCCCATTAATTCTGGAAAAGCCCTAAGCACAATTCTGCAGTACGCATGCACTCCACATCCCAATGTCCAAGGTCACATTCTCAAGATATTGTGACACTGTGATACTGTGATTTTGGCAATTTTTGCATGATTTTCTGAACATTTTTGCACCACATTCTCTTGAGGTCCGTACGTGGATACAAACTTTTCACCATAATCTATTTCCAGGGCGATATTGTCCCTAGAACAGTCGTTAATGTTGGTGACGAGCGTGTTTGACCAAGTAAAGGGAGCCATCAAGTCAAACCAACAAGCACTGGAGGACCGACGCTCCAGTCTCCAGGTTGCCATTAACCAGATCTCCAGTGAGCAGCAGACATTGGCTATACGGTGAATGCATTCTTATATCATTTACACATATGTGGCTGTGACTGGATAAATGGGGTTTATGGGATTTGTGACCAGTTTTTGCTCCTGATCAAATAACGCACTTGTGCATGATGGGTGTTTCATTGATGGAATGGCAAACAGTGCGGATGCTGATCAGACTGCACAGGTATCTGCACAGGCTGATCCAGATCTGCACTGAACGTAAAACCCTATAAGTCCCATTTCTTCAGGCACAGCCACATATATTTATGCATGTTATCCAATTGGAAATAAGCATTTTATTATCCCCTATGCGATCGGAAGGAGGCATATTATGGTGCTCTTGATAGTCATTCATGTCAAAAATTGTATATGAATTGAAATATTACCTGATGCATGTCGGCATATATGACACACACTCACACACGCCACCCTGACACCAGGTCAGGTTATTCTAATTTCAGGGCTGAATATATTTTTTCTCTATGTAAATATTCCGTTCTGATTTTGGGATTCCCCCCCCCCAATGCCGCAGTTTAAAACAGATCAAACCCGTTTGCCCGGCCTTACATGACCTTAGCTGTTGATAGAGGCCATCAAGCACCAAAATGTTTGTAAAGTTTGTTTTTTACAGTCCAGTATGACGGGATGCATACCCATGTTTAACATTATCAGAGCTTTAGCTGCCTCATTTATTCTGAAAACAAATGTTGGTCTCGCACATTTCCATGCTTATAGTTAATATAATATACTCTTTCTGTATGACAGGGTACAGTCGAGCCTGGCCAAGGCGGTGGTATTGCTGAACGCCATACCCGACAAGTTGAACCCTGTGATACGACCCCTCATGGACTGCATCAAACGCGACGAGAATGCCAGCATCCAGGTATGGCGGTATTATATGTGACTTTGGAGAAATGGGGCTTATAGGCTTTGCGACCAATGTAGATCCAGATCAGCCCATGCATCCGCACGGTCTGAACTCCACTTACAGGCTCTCTGTTATATCAGAACTCCAGATAAGGGGCGTATTTATAAAATATGCATTTAATTTGAAATCAGCAGGTACAACACTCTTTAGACACAAAGCTTATCAGAAACTCTGATATATCACTGGCTAGGATATTGCACCTTACAACATGTACAACCACCACAGCCCCAGGTTAGCCTGGTATGGTCATGTAGCCTGATCAGCGACTAATCTCATCACAATTCGTGCCTTGGACGTAATTACTGTCACTAACAAATACATTTGGATCATGAAGAATATGTGTGAAGGTTCAGAATGATCAGGATCTACATTGATGTCAAAGTGGCTGCGACTAGAACAAGAGCTGTAGGAGAACAGCATAGCTCGACTACGAGGGTTGTCGATGTACACATAGCTTGACAAAGAAGGTGGCTGCGGCCTGCATAAAAACCTTAACCAAGGTTGACTAAAAACCTTAACCAAGGGAAATTAAGTAAGTAATTCAAGGTTAAATGTAGGTCAATGTCAGATATAGGTCAGGGGTTATTGATGTACATCACTAGGAGATAAAGTTTTCCAAGTATGGTTGCTGTAGGCCCAGGAGTATTCCATATACAAGCTTGACTAAAAACCGTAACCAAGTTGAGATAACTAAGTAATCCAAGGATAAAAGTAGGTCAAGGTCAAATATAGGTCAGGGATTATTGATGTACATCACTAGGAGATGAAGTTGTCCAAGTATGGTTGATGTAGGCCCAGAAGTATTCCATATACAAGCTTGACTATAAACATTAACCAAGTAATTCAAGGTTAAATGTAGGTGAAGGTAAAATAAAGGTTAGGGGTTATTGATGTACATCCCTATGAGAAAAAGTTATCCAAGTATGGTGTCTGTATGCACAATAGTATTCCATCTATAAGCTTGACTAAAAACCTTAACCAATGGGAATTAAGTAAGTAATTTAAGGTAAATGTAGGTCAAGTCAAATATAGGTCAAATATAGGTAGTTGATTGATGTACATCACTAGGAGATGAAGTTGCCCTAGTATGGTTGGTGTAGGGCCATGAGTATTCCATCTACAAGCTTGACTAAAAACCTTAACCAAAGAGAATTAAGTAAGTAATTCAAGAGGAAATGTAGGTCAAGGTCAAATATAGATCAGGGGTTATTGATGAACATCACTATGAGAAAAGGTTGTCCAAGTATGGTGTCTGTATGCACAATAGTATTCCATGTACAAGCTTGAGTAAAAACCTTAACCAAGGGGAATTAACTAAGTAATTCAAGGTTAAATGTAGGTCAAGGTCAAATATAGGTCAGGGGTTGTTGATGTACATCACTAGGAGATGAAGTTGTCCAAGTATGGTTGGTGTAGGGCCAGGAGTATTCCATCTACAAGCTTGACTAAAAACCTTAACCAAGGGGAATTAAGTAAGTAATTCAAGAGGAAATGTAGGTCAAGGTCAAATATAGATCAGGGGTTATTGATGTGCATCACTAGGAGATGAAGTTGTCCAAGTATGGTGGGTGTAGGGCCAGTAGTATTCCATATACAAGGTTGACTAAAAACCTTAACCAAGGCGTGACGGTGACGCCGACGCCGGGGTGACAACATAAGCTCTACTTATTCTTCGAATAGTTGAGCTAAAAATTAGGCTTATGGGATTTGTGACCAGTGGAATTTCTTATCAAATAGCACCCTCCTGTAGCTTGATAACAATTTATATTGCTTGTTAGAAGCATTACGAGTGTTTCTGTGATGGAATGGCGAACAGTGCAGATCCTGATCAGACTATGCGGATGCCTATGCTGGTCGCAAAACCAATAAACCCCATGTCTCCAGTAACGCAGCATTTACTGCCACCAACCAACACACACATTTGATTATGGAGAATATGTGTAAATGTGCAGAATGATCAGTTTCTGCGTATTTTGTCAAATGTGTTCTGAGACTGTGCTTACAACATCTGTTGAGCGCATACTCCATTCTTCTGTTTGAGCTGTGCTCAGTCTCAACCAATTAAACTGAATGATTTTGAGCACAAATTTGGAGAATGTCTTCCTTATCTTTTATATGCCCAGGTCCCTTTCGTAAGGCCCTAAATGATTTGCGGTTCCTAACAATTGTAGAAACAATGCTAATGTTTCATCATGGGAAGCACACTTTTGCGCATTTGTGTGTGCACAAATATATTTAGTCATGTTCAGGATTTGGCATTTGGAACTGTTCCCACCCACGCAAGTTCTGTGTTGATTTCATGCCATTAAGCACAATGAGGGATCGTAGCTAGTTTGAATTTATTTATAGAAATCAGGTCCAAATTGCATATTTTAAGGTCTTATTGCTTGTAAAAATGGCGACTGTCGCACAATTTCTTGTGTAAGGGAGCCAGTATAGTGTTTTCGACTAGTGTTGATTCAGATTATCCTACATATCTTCAGTCTGATCCAGAACTGCATTATATGCCAGATTCATATTTTTACACTGATCAAGTTTCATTACAAACAGTGTGGACTCGGAGTTGTGCAGTCAGCTCTGGGTCTGTTTGCAGTCTTAATTTCTGCACTATCCATTAAGAAATAAAACGCTAAAATAAACCATTGGGCCGGATTTCTATAAATAGATTTGCAAAGGGAAATAACTAACTGTGATCCTTCATTCCATTCCCTTTTGTCAGCCAACGACCCATGTATTGCCTTGCAGGCAGAGGCTGCACGATGTTTGAGCACACTACTCAGGAAGTGCGTACAACGAGAGCCGTGTCCGAACGGCAAAGTCTTAAAGAATGTGTGTAACTTCCTGTGCTGTGATCCCAGCTGTACGCCCGTAATCAACCACAACAACAACACAAATACTGGTAACTCTCAAACCATTCTCTTAACCCTTTGAACCCAAAAGCCCGCTATAGCTGTTTATGCAAAAAGTGCTGATCCAGATGAGCCGGCTCGTAACGAGCCGTCTCATCAGGATCTGCACTTTTTGAAAGTAATTGTTTAGAACAAAAACATACCCCCTTTTCATAAATGGACTAGTCTGAGAATCATTTTGTGACAATTGGATTGTTGCAAAATTAACATATCAAAATCCATTCCAGTTACTTTAATAGGGGTAAAAGGGTTAATACCCACGCATTTCACTTTTCCTGTTTTATTCTGATTTCAGGATGTTTTTTTATTTGAACTGTTTCAGACTAATATGTGCCAATTGATACATTTTCAAAGCGGGTAAGATGTTCTAGCTTTCAATTCATTTCAGACTTTTTAGCTCACCTGAGCGAAGCTCATGTGAGCTATTGTTACCGCAATGTGTCCGTCGTCGTTGTCCGTCGTCGTCCGTGAACATTTTCAAACGTCTTCTCCTCGGTAACCATTGGGCCTATAGTCACCAAACTTCATGGGCATGGTCCTTAGGTAGGGAGATTACAAAATTGTTAAAATGACGTCATTACATAATCCAAGATGGCCGCCGTCTCAAAATAGCACAAATTCTTCAAAAATCTTCTTCTCAAGAACCGCCAACCGGATTTCGACAAAACTTGGTAGGAATGATCGATGTACAATGCTCTTTCAAAGTTGTTAAAATGGTGACCACTGGGTCAAAAATGGGCATGGCCCGTGGGGTCAAATTTTATTTTTGACCTAATATGGACATGTCGTATATCAAATCGAAGGTACTAACGAGGCGATCACTCTGGTGCATTTTCTGTGGAAATCGGATGGTTACGTCATTCAAGATGGCCGCCGAAAGGTCAAAAGGTCATTCTTTATTAGAGATTTCCAAATTCTTCTTCACATGAACCGCTTGGCCCATGGTAGCCAAACTTAAAAGTTATGGTCCATGGGTGAAGCCATTTCAGATTTGTTAAAATGGAGGTCATCGCTAATCCAAGATGGCCGCCGTCTAAAAATAGCATAAATTATTAAAAAATCTTCTCATGAACCACCAGCCGGATTTCAACGAAACTTGGTAGGAATGATCGACGTAGAATACTCTTTCAAAGGTGTTAAAATGCTGACCCCGGGGTCAAAAATGTTTGTCTACGGATGATGCTTCATTACACACACCCCCACATCCAAATTCTGAAGGTCAAGGTCATTTATTTACTTGTAATGTTCACCGGTTTTGTAACAGAAATGCGTTAAAAGTTATTGTTTTTTCACAATATCTCTTTAACCCCTTGCCAGACATTGATAATATTTCACGTCAATCTTTGTCTAGGGATGATGCTTCATTACGCACACCCCCACATCCAAATTCTCAAGGTCAAGGTCATTTATTTACTTTTAATGTTCACGGTCAAATGCCTCGGCATGAAAATGTACATGTACTTGTACAGGTAATATATGGGATTTAGTACTAAACCCATTGACCCCGCCGTAAATGACCTTAGCTGTTGATAGGCTGTTAAACCCCAACAAACAAACAAACATTAGCTGTTACGGGAACGTTAAGCCCATTCACTCACTTACATTGCATACAGTTTGAATTTTCTCGGATTTTCAGATAAAGAATCCTGCGATAAATATAAAGGCAACCTGAGCCTGGTGAAGCTGCAGAGGACCGCTGATATGGGGCGTAAGATGTTGCGACGTGTACCGAGTATCAAGGCGGATGTTGTTGTCACCCCAGATATGACACAAGACGATATTGAGGTAATTCCCGGGTTGTATGAACTTAACAAGCACTGACTAATATATATGGGCCGCGCTCTGTGAAAACCAGCCTTAATGACAACGCCATGAAAGGCTGAAAATGACGTCGTAAAGTTACGCATAAATTTACCAACGTCACGTCGGATTTTGACAATTGGAATTGTTGCGTCATTGCAATAAGTTGTCCTATTTATCGCCGTACGCTTTACGGCTCACAAATATTTTAATGTTGGATATGCGTGGCAGAATTGTACAGTTGTTTTCATAGTGGTTCAGATAGTTGTCTTTTTTTTCTTCGGTTTCCTTCAAGGAAATACGTATTATATGGACGACTTGTGAAATGACATTTGAAACTAAATAACCAAAAGACCGGTATTGTTAGATAACACATAACAATAGCAGTATTATGTAATCATAATGCTAATATTTCTTTTAAACTTTATTTATATATGTATATAACAATTACAAACAAAACGCGAGAAACAATTGTAGTCGGCTTAGATGGAGGCGTCTACATGTTTCTTAATTTGGGGGGTTGAAACCGGAATACTCACAGAAAACAAACTTATCCTGTCTGGCGACCACCATTAGCTATAACATGTACTTACAACTTTGAGATCGACCCCGGGGCGCATGTGTTTCGATTCTTTACTAATTATGCTATACGGTCCCGTTCAGATTAGAGCGGGGTCGGTATTTTCGGCCGTCTAAAACGGAACCGTACACGCGTACAAACCCAGTTCCGATTTTGGGATTTATTTATAGATTACACTGCATTGCGCATTTTGATGAGTAAGGCTAACCTTCATTTGAACGTGACAACCGATTTTCGAAATATGTAGACACACTCGGGTAACACTGCATTCATGTATTCATGACTTAATTATGTGTCTACGTAGATCTACATATAACATGGTCATATTTATGAAAAGGTCTTGGTTTACAGATGTCGTTCTATGGAAAACGATTTAATTCGTAATGGCAATACTTTCTGCACTGTTTGTCGCAACTTTAAAACTCACGGGGAAATGACCACGCGCAATATAAGATATCAACTTAGGTTTAAACGTGTTTACTGATGGGGGCGGGTAGTGCCGACGGTCGGTCGGTCGGTCGGACCCGGTCCCGCTCTACGTGAAAGTGTGCCCGCAACCGTTACTTTTATTAAAGAAAATGTTTCAAACCGTCGAATGTTTCGAAAATCAACATAAAATAAAATTGGGAAATTGTCAGGAAAATAGTCGTAACACAGATAAAATTATGGTAGTGCTAATTACGCGGCTCCTGGCATATCGCATCATGTTGACACTGGGCCAAACATGTTTTATTATTTAGTATTTCGTGTGTTGGTATTGTGTCACAGGCATATTTAGTGCGAACATAATTGTAGCCACCGGGGGCCCGTTTCACAAAACTTCGTACAACTAAAATGTTTGTAAGTGCAAATCTAGGATCGTCTGGAAATTTCAATTGATTGATTTACATTTATTGAGCATAGGCTGCTCAATAAATGTAAATCCAATAATTGTTTACAAGAAAAGGTTGTTAATGTGGAATTTACAGACTTAATTTTAAATCTTAATTTTGTACTTACGAATATTGTCTTACGAAGTTTAGTGAAACGGGCCCCAGGGACGTAGCCTAATGATTTGTATCTGTATCTGCAACCACTTGCATGAACATGTACCTTCTAATGTCACGTAATGTTTAGCGACTTTCAAAAATATCACATTATATCAGCCGTACGATTGCCGTTTGATGACTGTTAAATATTATTTTAATTGACCACTTGTAAATATGGTTATATGAATGTATGTCATATATTTTACTAGTATTTTTGCAATCAGTGCAGACACTGATCAGGCTGCGCAGATGCACAGGTCTCCAACATTTACAAATTTAAGAAGTCCTACTTTAGATCGTTGTTAATTTACTTACTACTAAACACTGGATGTCTGCGTGCTTTATTGTTGTTTTATCAAAGGGACGTTCTAGTCGGAGGCGTGTAAATAATATAAAGCAAATACCAGGAGCGGATCCAGGATTTCAGGTCCAGGGGGGGGGCGTGGCGTGGCGTGGCGGGCGGGCGGGGCGGGGCGGGGCGGGGCGGGGCTTAATTGAAACAGTTTACTATATTTTCGAACTAGCTAGGTAGGTCCGGCGGTATGCCCTCCTGAATATGTTTGATATATACACCCCATTTTGCTGCGTTATAACGCATTTTAGAGCAAACATATCTTTACTCGCAAACTTTTAGGGGGACGCGCGCCGGGTTTTCCCTTACGTGAATCCGTCCTGGTAAACACAACTTCTATATTTGCAGATCCAACGCGTCTAAATTCAAACGAGACGTTTCAAACAAATGTCACAATTGTGTGGTCGGTACAAATTTAGTGTGTAAATAACTGACTTGATTATATAGTGTGCAGGCAGGACTTCAAAATACATATACATACGCCACGGTGCTTTTCAGCATGGCTTGGTTGGCCACTCATTTCTTTGTTTACAGAGCTTAAGGCGTTGAATGTACTTTTTCTGAAACGCAACACAATTAAATTGCAAATTTCGTTTTCAAATTAATCATTCCCGACGAGAGGATACAGTGTATACATATACATGCACCAGTACTATTATGCTTACTGTCGGTATTTTTATCCGAACATTTTATAACAATTATACAATAATCATGTATGCCACATCGACACATTTTCCCGACATTGACAGGTTTATGTACATGTATATATATTTGTTTTCAAATGGTAAACCCATTATCAAAAATTCAAACCGACACACATTTACAAATACACAGTAATGGATAATTTTGCCCTGAATGTTCTGTTGGCCACTTTTGATTTTAACAACTATACATTCCACTTACTAAATAAATACGCATGCTGTCGCGTGGGCATTGTCACGCAAATAAAAACATATGAATGAATCTACAATGTACGGTTGATAAATGCGTACATTTTTAAAATTTGAAGAAACTTATATAAAAATTCAGTACCGGCAGTAAATTCATAGACAGGATCGAGACGGGTAGCCCACACAATAACTGTTTTAAGCGGACACGCCTAATATAACAATATCTGCCCTCTCGGTGTGGGGCAGTGGCGCGGCGGTGGGCAGCCAAGGGAGTGGGGGTCAGCGCAGGATTTTCCCATAGACCTGCTAGTACGAGGTACATGTACACAAGACCGTCCGACAGTCATATTGGCTACACAGGAAAACGTTCCTCCCGCTTTCTGAGATGTAAATTTAATTCCGAGAGTCGGGTATGGACAGTAGATTATTAATTTGTTTAAAATTCCCCGGGGGTGTCTGACTACCCTCTATACACCATTGGGCGCTGAAGTCATTGATATGTGCAGCCATATAGGCCTATCCAAATTCTAACCAAATGCAGGCCATTCATTTCTACAGAATTAGTCACAGATTTTTTCAATTTCAAACACTAGGAATATCGTTTAGTTGTTTGTGTTTGGTCCTTGACGAGTGACGTAATGTCTACATCAATAAATTAAGTCACAATTAACTGTTACGTAAATAACGTCAATTAGATTCTGAACTAAATTCTCAAATAATTACAATGTATCTTTCTTACGGACGCATTTCTACTGTAGGCTGTTGTGTTGCATTGTACAAACTTCAGCGTTTCAATAACGTCATTTTCTCGATGACGTTATTTTTTTCCCTTCCGTGATTGACATGGTGCTACAAGACGTGAGATAAAACAAAAACTATGAAACATATTTGCATTTTCTTTTCAGCATATTGTTTGTTAAAGGTGTCCGCATCCACAAATGTAAAAAAGTGCAAATCGAAAATGTTGTTATTAAGGCCGGTTTTCACAGAGCGCGGCCCATATGTATTTTACAATTTGTGGGGATGGGCCGTGGTCTAGCATAGGATATGGCATTTGACTTCAATATCGGAGGTTGTGAGTTCAATCCTCACCTTAGGCATGAAAAATACTGTATTTCCATTCCATTGGTCTGTCAGATGAGACTTTAACCCTCACTATGCTAGAGACGAAAAATGTCGTCTGCTGTTTTTCATTTTTGCCTTAATTCTTAACAAAAAACCTGTTTTGGCAGCACATGAGAATCGTCTCCAGTGGAGACGATTCTCATGCGCTGTCAAAACAGGTTTGTATCGAGATATATTGAAAATAAAACATTTCCAGCAGATGACAAAATTTAATTCAGCGTAGTAAGGGTTAAACTGTGATCCCATCTCTATATGACCTCATCTGTTGCTGGGACGTTAAACCCATTCACTTTCACTTTACAATTTGTATGACCATCATAGGCTAAGATCAGCCTGCACTTCCAGATTTTGAGAATGTACTTGGATTGTAAGCATTTACCCTGAGTCTTCATTGATCCTAAATGGATGGGTTGTGGCCTAGAGGTTAGAGCACTGGACTTTAATACAGCAGGTTGTGGGTTCATTCCCTGCCTGAAAAATACTTTTATTTTCATCCGACTGATCTTTCAGATGAGACTTTAAACTGAGGTCCCATCTCTATATGACCATGGCTGTTGGACGGACATTAACCCTTTCAACACTACAGGCCTGTATAATGGTATTGGCAAAATGTTTCGATCCCGATAAGGGGGCTCGTGACGAGCTGTCTCATCAGGATCTACACTTTTGGCAAGTCATTTTCATACATGTATTTTTTAAAAAAAAACAAAACCTTTTCATAAATAGATTAGTCTGAAAATAATTTTTGTGACGGTTGGATTGGTTTCAAAATGAACATATTAAAATCCATTCCAGTTACTTATGGGTGAAAGGGTTAACCCCATTCACTTTCACTCTTCTTTTATCACAAGTTTTACATACCAAGAAGTCGCATTTTGGTGATTCCTTGTTACGTTTTCCAGACACAGAAGTTGCTGTCTGTCCAGAGGAAGGGAGGGGAGGTAACTCTAACTGTTGTCACGGAAGACTTTGGCCACCAATTACCACAGGATGTACCAACGCTGTGGGAAACAATCACCAGGCCAATACGGCTCACCGAGGAAGGTAACACTATGTTAACCCTTTCAACACCACAGGCCTGTCATTTACATCGAGGGTCTTGTCTTTAACAAATTTTAAATTGACTTTACTGCATAGGATGGGGTCTAATTAGTACCCTGGGGGCCGTTTCACTATTAAAACTTTGTAAGACTAAAATGTTCGTAAGTGCAAATTTAGGATCGTCTGGAAAGTTCAATTGATGGATTTACATTTATTGAGCATAGGCTGCATATGCAGCCTATGCTCAATAAATGTAAATCCAACAATTGTTTACAAGAAAACATTGTTAATGTGAAATTTACAGACTATCATAATTTTGCACTTACGAACATTTTAGTTGTTTGAAGTTTGGTGAAACGGTCCCCTGGTAAGTATTAAAATAAAAGTGAAATGAGTACGCATATTAATGAACAAATATTATGCAATAAAGAAGAACTAACTGCTTGTATTACTTTTGGAAATGTACGGCCACTTGAAGTCCATAGCTACATGAGGCTGCAAGGACACAGTGTACCTGTATGTAGTCTTATTTACAATTATAAACGATAGAAAACTTGAAAGTCTGGTAAAGCACTGGCTTTACGCAAACAGCAGAATAACATGCATTGCAAACAACATTCTAAGCTTATTTCTGGCTTGTTATGGCTTTGAATCTTGGGTGCATGTTTGGGTTTCACAATGTCACAATTATATAAGTTGTCATTATATGTGACAGGGTGGAGATATGGGGTTTATATTATGGTATTTGTCTGCACCCATATCAGCATGCTGATACTTAAGCCTGATCAGGTTGTACTCTGTTCACTCCTCAATCGGTGAATGCTGTTCATGTTACTGAAACACAGTATAGATCCTTCTCGGGCTGTAGGAGAACACTAGCAGGCTATGAGCATGACAAGTGCCATAAGCCTCTGTTCATTGTATTGTATAATAATGACAACTTGTATAGGACTGTGACAGTCCTATACAAGTTGCCATTATTATACAATACAATGTTACAGAGCGTACACAGATGGAGGACAGTCAGGCCCAGGAGATGGTCAACTCACTGCAAGTCCTCGAGACCATGGCTCCCGCACTGCACCCGGAACTGGTGAAGCAGGTAAGGTCTGTCTCCTAGCGGCAGTTTGTCTCGTTGCATTTACAGTTCAATTATTTGTTTACTATGCCGCCACACATTTATTTTATTATACCTGTCTGTATGTGACCTTGCTATTGCATATGTGTAAAACGCCAATCAGTCACTTAACCCTGTTGTTTCAGTTTATCGATTGTGTGTCGTGCCTGCAGTGTTACCTGCGACTCGGTTACACGACGTTGCGGCACATGTCTGTGGTGTGTCGGGGTGTAACTATACCTGTTGTGTTCCAGTTTATCGATAGCATGTCGTGCCTGCAGTGTTACCTGCGACACGGCTACACGGCAGTGCGGCACATGTCTGCCCGCTGTATCGGGGTGCTGGCACGCCGCTGCCCCCAGCAGGTGATGGCGACCGTCATCGAGGCTATACTCCCCACTCTTGAGGCCAGCGACAATGATGTACTCAGGCTCGGGGCCTCCGAGACCGTATATAGTATCCTTTACAAACACCACTCAATCATTTAATATCCTGCCTGTTTATGACGAGTACTTTATTGGCGGCACTACTGGCGTACAATTTTGCATCAGGACTTCACTTATCATCATACATAATTAGTTTCATTCTATAGCCCACACATGCTAAAGGTGAAGATCATATGATTGATGATTGTCATTAAAGTTTTTGTGAAATTTCTGTTTAAAGTTTCTAAATACTGGTACTTTATATAAAACTGTAACCCTAAATTATATTGACGTCATATTTTATATGTTTCTTCAACACCATCCATACTTTTATTCCAAGCCCACTCATGTGTCATCCATGCCGAAGGTCAAGATCATATGACAACTTAGTACCTCTGCAACAATACATCTGATTGACTTGAATCTTCATGTGTGTCTTTATCATCAGCATCTTTATGTTTTGTATATAAAACACCCATGCAGTCCCAAAATGCAAAGTATAGGTCATTAACTTTGAAAAATGCATTACAGATTCATTTTGCAGAATGTCCATATGTCTTAACAGAGCTCCAGATAAGGTGCGTATTTGCGTAAATACCCAATTGAAATCAGAAGTAGTGAGTACCAAAAAGCAATGAAAAAATTGTGGTATCTTTATCATGCTATAGAAAACAATAAACGGACCACAAATATAGCATATTTTCTTATTTTTCCATGAAAACACATCTTGGTATTTCATTATAATTGTCTCTAATGAAATACCAAGATGTGTTTTCATTTAGAAGCAAACTATTCAATAAGTGCGGTCTGCTGATGTGTAAACAGTAGTGTGATTCTATTTTACACAATTAAAATTTCAAAATACCCAATTGCTTCAGAAATGATGGAGTGACAATACTGAATTACTATTAATTCCTTATCTGGAGCCCTGCTTATATCTCTAACCACATACATACACTGCATCAAATACCATGCCGGAGTTACATAGAAAGTTCATCTCGATTTGTTTTGTTAAATTAATTTCTATCGTAGAATTTGTTGATTTCATTTTGCCTACATATTACCTTTTGTTTTAACATCTCTATTTGAACAGCACAAAACAAGTTATCCCAGATTTCTGTACATGTATATGATTACCTTGACCTGCGATAGATGCGATAGAGCGGCTGGGTATGGACATCATCCCGTACATCGTGCTGCTCATTGTGCCTGTCCTGGGCCGTATGAGTGACCAGAATGAGGATGTTCGCCTACTAGCCACTCACTGTTTCGCCGCACTCATCCGTCTGTTGCCACTCGAGGTGCGTATATAGCAACTACATTGTGGAATTAGTCAGAGTGCCTATACATTCTTTTGTGACAAAACTGTTCATAATGATAATTCTTTTGTTTGTTTCCTTTCATTCCCATTGTTATATTCGTTATTCTGAAACATATACATAATTCTCAGCCACCTACTAAAGTTCAAGGTCACACAAAGCTTAATCGAGGATGCCTTCTATGCGATTATCCATCAAGGAGAAATGGCGCTTATGGATTTTGCAACCAGTATGTGGCTGTGGCTGTGGCTGGAGAAATAGTGTATATGGGCAACCGCACAGTCTGATTAGGATATGCCGTGTTCGCAATTCCACCAAGGAAACACCTGTCCTGCTTCTAACAAGCTTGATAGATCATTATCAGGCTACATGAGTGTTTTATTTGATAAGGAGCTTCACTGGTCACAAATCCCATAGATATTTCTCCAGTCACAGCCGCATATCAGCATTCGGCCTGAGGCGGATATGTAATCCCTCACTTAGTTGATCATATTTGAAGGAAGCTGCACCTACAGATAGTCATTGATATTTCAATGTGAACACACATTTGATAGCTGTGATAGCTCTGATTTCTTAACTCTTTCACCCCTATGTAACTGGAATGGATTTTGATATGTTAATTTTGCAACGAATCCAACAGTCACAAAATGGTTTTCAGACGAGTCCATTTATGAAAAAGGGGTATTTTTTGTTCTCAAAAGTATGAAAATTACTTTCAAAAAGTGCAGATTCTGATGATCTCATCAGGATCTGCACTGTTTGCATAAACCGCTATAGCAGGCTTTCGGGTTCAAGGGGTTAAACATATTTTATCAAATTGCATCGGCAGCGGATCAGATAGTCTTACAGTGTTTACTACTGATACGAAAGAAGCAAATTATTGGCAGGGTTTACTCTGTCATTCACTCACTGTATCCTTTCTGTCATTGCCACAACTTAGGCAAAGATGTGAGTGACTGGAAGGACAGAATGATCAGGTTTCACACACATAATGTTGCTGGTGGCATATTTCAAATTTTATCCCCCTCACCTGTGCCCGAGAACAAAGGGCAATAACTGTAACTTATGTTGTGGGAGTTGTCGTGTTCATTCACGTCATTGGTTAGATATTTATCTATATGTAAAGCTTCAAGAAAATATATTGGATATGTATACGGTTTTAAAGATATGTGTTGGCCGATAATACATAGAGAATATTCACCAGCCTTTGTTGGGTAGAGAATATGTTTCACGACTCGGCCAGACATGGCCTGATTTTGTATTAACCCTTTCACCCCTAAGTTACTGGAATGGACTTTTATATGTTAATTTTCCAACCAATCGTCACAAAATGATTTTCAGACTATTCAATTGATGAAAAGGGGGTATTTTTGTTCTCAAAAATATGAAATTATTTGCAAAAAGTGTGTTTTTGTTATTACACCCAGGCTGGCGTACCTGACCCACCAGACATGAAGTTGTCCCTAGTGCAGCAGAAGACAAAAGAGCGGGAATTCCTCGACCAGCTGATGGACAGCTCTAAACTGGAGGCCTATAAGGTGGAGGTGCCGATACACGCGGAACTCAGGAAATACCAGCAGGTATGTCCTCTTACTATTATTGTTTACTTCATTATATTGGGTGGAAGGTGGGTGCAAGCGATGGGTAATTTAACGATCGGGGTTCAATCCTTACCGGAAGTCCGATTGGAGACCTGGTTTGGCTCTCACATACGTCCTTGGCATTTTGTATGTGACAGTTGAATCTGGTTATACCCCTTATGTGAGTATTACGATTATTCGTAATCCTATTTTAGGGGAAGGGGCCAAGTGACTTTGGTGTGGTATGGACCTGCCACCAGGTCAGGTTATTCTAATTTCAGAACTGAATATATTGTTTCTCGATGTAAATATTCAGTTCTGATTTTGGAATTTTCCCCCCAATGCAGCAGGTTAAAACGGGATCGAACTAGTTTGCCCGGCCTTACATGACCTTAGCTGTTGATAGGCCGTTAAACACCAATAAAAAAACAAACAAACGAACTTCATTATAAAATGTTTACCACTGAATATCTTGGATTGAATGTTCTCGTTATTTTTGGACTATCTGATAATTGTATCCCCCGGACTCCGTCAGGGGATACTATGGATTTGACAGCGGGCCGCGTCCGCGTCCGCCACAGACACTTCTTGTCAGGAGCATAACTCGAACACCCTTTGGAATATTTTCATGAAACTTCACACATGCATAGACCACGACCCGAAGGTGTGTCGCGCATAAGAATGACAACTCTTGCATAGCTAACTTTTGAGTTATCTCCCTTTTTTGTTTCTCGCACTGATTTCGTGTCCGGAGCATAACTCCACCACCCTTTGGAATATTTTCATGAAACTTCACACATGCATAGACCACGACCCGAAGGTGTGTCGCGCACAAGAATGACAACTCTTGCATAGCTAATTTTTTGAGTTATCTCCCTTTTTTTGTTTCGCGCACTGATTGACCATAACTAACTCGACCACCCTTTGGAATATTTTTATGAAACTTCACACATTCAATTAGACCACGAACCGAAGGTGTGTCATGCACAAGAATGACAACTCTTGCATAGCTATTTTTTGAGTTATCTCCCTTTTTTGTTTTCGCGCACATGATTTCCTGTCGGAGCATAACTCGACCACCCTTTGGAATATTTTCATGAAACAAACTTCACACTGCATAGACCACGACCCGGAGGTGTGTCGCGCACAAGAATGACAACTCTTGCGTAGCTAATTTTTCAGTTATCTCCCTTTTTTGTTTTGCGCACTCTACAAACTGGACAATAATGCATGAAGACCCGTTTTCTCGTCTGCTCTGTACACCTTTTCTCGTGTGCTCTGTACACCTTACCTGTAGAGAGAACAATAGAGACTGGGAGAACCATTCACCTGTGCATGTGCTAGCATGTGTACATGTCCAGTCTTGACCACTCTTGACCACAGGTAATTTATACAGGTAAATTACTACATTGGATATTACATTTCCGTAAACTGTGTTGAAAATATTGTGGCATTATGTGGACCGGTGCAGATATATGTAGATAAATATAGGACTATTAAAAAAAAATTCTGGGCTCCAGTAGCAAGCATTATTATTTTTAATTTTTAAACTTTTTTTTCCATTTTTTTTTTTCCATTTTTTTTTTCAAATTCTTTTTCAATTTTTGTCTAGTAGCATAAGGTCGTAAGTGCTATATACAGACTATTCACCTGTGCATGTGCTAGCATGTGCAACTGACCACTGACCACTGGTAATTTATACAGGTAAATGATTATATTACATTTCCGTAAACTGTGTTGAAAATATTGTGGCAATATGTGGACCTGTGCATATATGATATGTAGATAAATATAGGACTATTAAAAAACATGCTGGGCTCCAGTAGGGAGCATTATTTTTTTTTAATTTTACATTTTTTTATTTTTTTTTTACATTCTTTTTCAATTTTTTAACTGACCACTAACTTATTACAGGTAATTTATACAGGTACATTATTACATTTCCGTAAACTGTGTTGACAATATTGTGGCAGTATGTGGACCTGTGCAGATATATGTAGATAAATATAGGACTATTAACAAAAATTCTGGGCTCCAGTAGCGAGCATTATTTTTTAAAAAAAAATTTGTATATTACATTTCCGTAAACTGTGTTGAAAATATTGTGGCATTATGTGGACCTGTGCAGATATATGTAGATAAATATAGGACTATTAAAAAAAAATTCTGGGCTCCAGTAGCAAGCATTATTAATTTTTAATTTTTTATTTTTACTTTTTTTTTTCCATTTTTTTTTTTCATTTTTTTTTTCAAATTCTTTTTCAATTTTTGTCTAGTAGCATAAGGTCGTAAGTGCCATATACAGACTATTATCATATAATAAAACAATTATTGACTAGTGAGCCATAGAATATAATCTGATATTCTATGGCCTCACTAGTCAATAATTGTATAATATGTTCGGGCCAGTGAAAATTGCTTTCGGGCCCAGGCTCGAGGTCAAGGCTGGACAAGGCGAGGCATTTGATTCCGCAGAATTCTTGTTTACTTATCTCCCTTTGTTGTTTCGTGCTCTGATTTTGTATCCAGAGCATAACTCGAACACCCTTTGGAATATTTTTATGCCCCACCATGATAGTGGAGGGGGCATTTAGTGTTACCCTTGTCCGTCCGTCCGTCCGTCCGTCCGTCCGTCCGGGCAGACATTCAGGTACTTATGTGGCTAGCCCCACAGGGTTATGGATTTGTTAAAGGATAGGGTTGGTTACAATTAGCCACCTAAGATATCGTTTTATGTGGCTAAAAGTGGTTTTATGTGGCTAATATTTAACATGCGATAAGCCACATAGTTACCTGAAAGTAAGAACGCCCGTCCGTCCGTCCCGTCCGTCCGTCCGTCCGTCCGTCCGTCCGTCCGTCCGTCCGTCCGTCCGTCCGTCCGTCCGGGCACACATTAGGGTACTTATGTGGCTAGCCCCACAGGGTTATGAACTTCGTAAAGGATAGGGTTGGTTACAATTAGCCACCTAAAAAATCGTTTTATGTGGCTAAAAATCGTTTTATGTGGCTAATATTTAACATGTGATAAGCCAACATTAAGTATAGGTAATGTAAAACCGTAACCGGTACCGTGGCCGTCCCGTCCTCCGTATCCCGTGACCGTCCGTACCGTCCGTCCGTCCGTCCGTACCGTCCGTAGTAAGGGCCGGGCAGACATCGAGGTACTTATGTGGCTTATAGCCCACAGGGTTATGGACCTTGTTTAAAGGATAGGAAATGGTTACAATTAGCCACCTAAAAAATCGTTTGTTTTATGTGGCTAAAAAATGGTTTTATGTGGCTAATATTTGGAACATGCGATAAGCCACATAGTTTACCTGAAAGTAAAGACGTCCGACCGACCGTCCTCGACCGTCCGTCCGTCCCGTCCGTCCGTACGGGTCAGGTACCCCACTTCAATTAGGGTACTTATGTGGCTAGCCCCACAGGTTATAGTTACTGTTAAAGGATAGGTTGGTTACAATTAGCCACCTAAGATATCTTTGTTTTTATGTGGCTAAAAGTGGTATTTTTTATGTGGCTAATATTTAACATGCGATAAGCCACATAGTTACCTGAAAGTAAGAACGTCCGTCCGTCCGTCCGTCCGTCCGTCCGTCCGTCCGCACGTCCGTCCGTCCGTCCGTCCGTCCGTCCGGGCAGACATTCAGGTACTTATGTGGCTAGCCCCACAGGGTTATGGACTTGTTAAAGGATAGGGTTGGTTACAATTAGCCACCTAAGATATCGTTTTATGTGGCTAAAAGTGGTTTTATGTGGCTAATATTTAACATGCGAGCCAACCACATAGTTACCTGAAAGTAAGAACGTCCGTCCGTCCGTCCGTCCGTCCGTCCGCACACACGAATGGGTACTTGTTGTAAGCGTACGGGGATCTTATTGGGTAGGGTTAGGATAGTGTTGGGTACTCTTGTTGGGTATTTTTATAGAGTAAAAAACCCAACAAGTATTCATTCGTAGGAACGTGCGTCCCGTCCTCCCGTCGTCCCGTCCGTCCGTCCGTCACAAAACTTTAACACTCGGGTAAATGTCTCATAATTTCTTCATCCTTCGACCGATCTCCTTCATATTTCATATACACATTGCTCTAATGGTCCTCTACCGCCCTGTGCCAAATCCACGTTCGTACTGCCCCCGCCAAGCCCAGGGTTAAGATCACATACTTAGTGCTTCAAAAACTTAAACGCTCCGGTAAATATCTTATAATTTCTGTTTTCTTTCACGGATCAGCTTCATATTTCACATATGCATTGCTCTAATGGTCCTCTACCGCCCTGTGCCAAATCCACGTTCGTCCTGCCCCCGCCAAGCCCAGGGTCAAGGTCACATACTTCAAAAACTTTAACGCTCAGGTAAAAGAAAATTTTGACTTGGAATTTGGCCTCATTTATTATCAAAGCGATATGTGGGACATCCGTGTTCTATGAACACATTTTCTAGTTTATTAAACTTCACACATGCATAGAAGACGACCCAAAGGTGTGTCGCACGTAAGAATAACAACTCTTGCGTCGTTAATTTCTTAGTTATCTCCCTTTGTTGTTTCATGCACTGATTTCGTGTCTGGAGCATAACTCGAACACCCTTTGGAATATTTTCATGAAACTTCACACATGCATAGACCATGACCCTAAAGGTGTGTCACGCAAGAATGACAACTCTTGCATCACTAATTTTTTTAGTTATCTCCCTTTGTTTTTCCGTCACTGATTTTGTCTCCGGAGCATAACTCGAACACCCTTTTTTCAAACTACTTGTGTATCTGGGGAGGGGGATACACATGCGCTTGTCGACAAGCGTCCATTTCTAGTTTTGGTGGTCTGCATTTAAAAATTCTAATACAGTCAAACCTGTCTTAAGCAGCCACCCAAGGGAAGTGACAAAACTGGCTGCTTAACAGAGGTGACCTCTTAATAGAGGGTTTTGTTTTCAGGTACATTTCAGGTAAAATTTTAAAATTGAAGATAAAGATAACATAGACATGTATGTTGACTTGATAATACAAATGTAATAAATAATATTAATGATTCATTTAGAGTACCATATTGATTAAATATGTTTGTTTTAATGCAATATAAATGTGTATCTTTATATTTATTTAATATTTTCAAAATTGAACCTGAACATGTAATGAATTGATTTCTTAACAACTAACAAATATTTAGTTGAATTATATCATTTAATGAAATAAAAAATATATCAACAAATAAAAACACAAATGTTCACGTTTTTGTTGTTATTTTACAGTCTACTGTAACTGCTAATCTTTATTGTAGACAACTTATTGTACTAGATAATAGGGCATAATGTGGTATAATCGGAAATGGTGTGGGATATCATAAGTTATGCGAAATATGTTGGGTTTTTTTGTCGGGTATTGGTCAAGTCGAATTTGGATTCATTTCCAATTGTGTATGTAAATAATGCATAGGCGATGTCAGCAAAAGCAGTCAAGAAGTGCGACATTCGGCTCATATTCGACATATGAGGCCATTTGCTTAAATTATATTTGAGCTGGTTACACTCGGTCCTGGGCAATACACACCAATTATATCAGCTATTCGTGTTTTGTCAATTTGGTAATTGGCAATGGGCTGTTCCTTTTTACAACATTTGTGTTGGTAACCTATAGAAATTACGAATCGACGGACAAGGGTGCAAGAATCCGGATGCGATAGGCTGTTCTTTCAATAATGCGCCGACAGTTCGGGCAACACAATTTGCACCTGTGAAACATACCCTCTCAATATTGCCGACATGGTGACGTGTTTGGTGTTTTAATTACCCGCATTGGCTGCCGACATCATTGTTAATTTGCGCTTCAGTAACGACCGCCGCAGGGTACATTGAAATCGGGATTAGCGGTGACCGTTTAATGAAATTGGATCACTAGTTTGAGACGATAATTAATGACCGCTGGCCGCGTTAGACGAGTGACCGTTGAATGAAAGCGTTTTATAATAATAATATTATAATTATAGCGTATTATAGCGTTTTATAATAATAATAATAATAATGACCTCATTAAATAAAGTCATTATTATTATTATTATTATTATTATATAGCTAAAATGCGCGGGAGGAATTTGAAGTGGCCGCTTAACGGCAGTGACCACTGATTAAAGGTGACCGCCCGAGCAGGTTCGACTGTAAATGTATGTGTGAAGTGAGTGTTGAAAATAAATACAACCCATGTACTGTCTTTCCTATGGGTAACCGCTGCCTTGTTTTGTTCATGCATTCATGTACAGTGGAACTTCTCGAATCCAGACACCCTGGGAACCTCTTTAATCCAGACATCCACTGTAAACCTGGTATATGAGCATTTGAATGCATGCATTATAGGAATGAATGGCCTTTTTGTGGAATTTATCGGGGTATAAACTTGGAAAAGTCCCGGGAATACTGGATGAAGCGATAAAACAGTACAATTTTCGAGAAAAAAAAATAAAAAATAAAAAAAATCGAAATTTGTAAATTTTTTTAAGGACTCGTCCAGTATTCCCGCGATTTTTCCAAGTTTATATCCCCGATAAATTCCACAAAAAGGCCATTCATTCCTTATAATTCCAGCATTTGAAATAAATTCATCAAGAAAATGTGTTTATTTTCCGTTTTCGTAAGAATTATTTTAACTGCGCCTGACGGTTACGGAAAGTAGTTTGGCATGGGAGTTTACTGGGATATACATTTTGGACAGAGACTTGCTACGGACCAATCAAATGTTTGGGAATTGTGTAAATATTTTTGTGCTGGAATTATACATGCATACTCGCATGCATACTCTGAAGTTATTGTATCCCCCAGACTACCGTCGGGGGATACTATGGATTTGACAGCGCGCCGCGTCCGCGTCCGCCGCAGACACTTCTTGTCCGGAGCATAACTCGAACACCCTTTGGAATATTTTCATGAAACTTCACACATGCATAGACCACGACCCGAAGGTGTGTCGCGCACAAGAATGACAACTCTTGCATAGCTAATTTTTTAGTTATCTCCTTTTTTGTTTCTCGCACTGATTTCGTGTCCGGAGCATAACTCCACCACCCTTTGGAATATTTTCATGAAACTTCACACATGCATAGACCACGACCCGAAGGTGTGTCGCGCACAAGAATGACAACTCTTGCATAGCTAATTTTTTAGTTATCTCCCTTTTTTGTTTCGCGCACTGATTGACCATAACTCGACCACCCTTTGGAATATTTTTATGAAACTTAACACATTCAATTAGACCACGAACCGAAGGTGTGTCGTGCACAAGAATGACAACTCTTGCATAGCTAATTTTTGAGTTATCTCCCTTTTTTGTTTTCGCTCACTGATTTCCTGTCCGGAGCATAACTCGACCACCCTTTGGAATATTTTCATGAAACTTCACACATGCATAGACCACGACCCGGAGGTGTGTCGCGCACAAGAATGACAACTCTTGCGTAGCTAATTTTTCAGTTATCTCCCTTTTTTGTTTTGCGCACTCTACAAACTGGACAATAATGCATGAAGACCTGTTTTCCCTCGTCTGCTCTGTATACCTTTTCTCGTGTGCTCTGTACACCTTACCTGTAGAGAGAACAATAGAAACTGGGAGAACCATGTGCTAAGCATGGGCTAGCATGTGCAGATGTCCACTGCTTGACCACTGCTTGACCACTGCTGACCAGGTAATTTATACAGGTAAATCACTACATTGGGTACTGTGTTGAAAATATTGTGGCATTATGTGGACCTCTGCAGATATATGTAGATAAATATAGGACTATTAAAAAAAAATCTGGTCTCCAATAGCAAGCATTATTATTTTTAAACTTTTTTTTGTAATTATTTTTTTTTTTTTTTTCATTATTTTTTTTCATTTTTTTTCTTCAAATTATTTTTCCATTTGACTGGAAAAAAAATCTGGGCTCCAGTAGCAAGCATTATTATTTTTAAACTTTTTTTTTCCATTTTTTTTTTTCATTTTTTTTTGTTCAAATTATTTTTCAATTTTTGTCCAGTAGCAGAAGGTCGTAAGTGCTATATACAGACTATTCACCTGTACATGTGCTAGCATGTGCAACTGACCACTGACCACTTACAGGTAATTTATACAGGTAAATGATTATATTACATTTCCGTAAACTGTGTTGAAAATATTGTGGCATTATGTGGACCTGTGCAGATATATGTAGATAAATATAGGACTATTAACAAAAATTCTGGGCTCCAGTAGCAAGCATTATTATTTTTAATTTTTAAACTTTTTTTCCATTTTTTTTTTTCATTTTTTTTTTCAAATTCTTTTTCAATTTTTGTCTAGTAGCATAAGGTCGTAAGTGCTATATACAGACTATTATCATATAATAAAACAATTATTGACTAGTGAGCCATAGAATATAATCTGATATTCTATGGTTCACTAGTCACTATATTGTATAATATGTTCGGGCCAGTGAAAATTGCTTTCGGGCCCAGGCTCGAGGTCAAGGCTGGACAAGGCGAGGCATCTGATTCCGCGGAATTCTTGTTTACTTATCTCCCTTTGTTGTTTCGTGCTCTGATTTTGTATCCAAAGCATAACTCGAACACGAACACGCTATACGCATTGCTCTAATGGTCCTCTACCGCCCTGTGCCAAATCCACGTTCGTTCTGCCCCCGTCAAGCCCAGGGTCAAGGTCACATACTTAGTGCTTCAAAAACATTAACGCTTGGGTAAATATCTTATACTTTCTGTTTTCTTTCATGGATCATGGATCATCTTCATATTTCATATACGCATTGCTCTAATGGTCCTCTACCGCCCTGTGCCAAATCCACGTTCGTCCTGCCCCACCAATCCAGGGTCAGGGTCAAGGTCACATACTTGGTGCTTCAAAAACTTTAACGCTCAGGTAAATATCTTATAATTTTTATTTCCATTCACGGATCAACTTCATATTTCATATACGCGTTGCTCTAATGGTCGTCTACCGCCCTGTGCCAAATCCACGTTCGTCCTGCCCCCGCCAAGCCCAGGGTCAAGGTCACATACTTAGTGCTTCAAAAACTTTAACGCTCGGGTAAATATCTTATAATTTCTGTTTTCTTTCATGGATCATCTTCATATTTCATACGCATTGCTCTAATGGTCCTCTACCGCCCTGTGCCAAATCCACGTTCGTCCTGCCCCCTGCCAATCCCAGGGTCAAGGTCACATACTTGGTGCTTCAAAAACTTTAATGCTCAGGTAAAATATCTTATAATTTTTCTTTCCATTCACGGATCAACTTCATATTTCATATATGCGTTGCTCTAATGGTCCTCTACCGCCCTGTGCCAAATCCACGTTCGTCCCGCCCCCCCCCCCCGCCAAGCCCAGGGTTAACATCATATACTTAGTGCTTCAAAAACTTTAACGCTCAGGTAAATATCTTATAATTTCTGTTTTCTTTCACGGATCAGCTTCATATTTCATATATGCATTGCTCTAATGGTCCTCTACCGCCCTGTGCCAAATCCACGTTTGTCCTGCCCCTGCCAAGCCCAGGGTGAAGGTCACATACTTGGTGCTTCAAAAACTTTAACGCTCAGGTAAAAGAAAATTTTGACTTGCAATTTGGCCTCATTTATTATCAAAGCGATATGTGGGACATCCGTGTTCTATGAACACATTTTCTAGTTTATTAAACTTCACACATGCATAGAAGACGACCCAAAGGTGTGTCGCACGTAAGAATGACAACTCTTGCGTCGTTAATTTCTTAGTTATCTCCCTTTGTTGTTTCGTGCACTGATTTCGTGTCTGGAGCATAACTCGAACACCCTTTGGAATATTTTCATGAAACTTCACACATGCATAGACCACGACCCTAAAGGTGTGTCCCGCAAGAATGACAACTCTTGCATCACTAATTCTTTAGTTATCTCCCTTTGTTTTTCCATCACTGATTTTGTCTCCGGAGCATAACTCGAACACCCTTTTTTCAAACTACTTGTGTATCTGGGGAGGGGGATACACATGCGCTTGTCGACAAGCGTCCATTTCTAGTTAACTGACATTATCATCAAAGATAAGTTAATAGTGAAACCATAAAAAAAAACTCACTTGGGATATCCAGTTTAGAGAGGTTGTACTGTGTTACCTGCAGGATGGAGTGAACTGGCTGGCATTCCTGAGCAAGTACAAGCTACACGGTATACTGTGTGACGACATGGGGCTCGGCAAGACGCTGCAGTCCATTTGTATCATGGCCGAAGATCACCGGCGGCGCCGCGTACAGTACGAGGTACGCAATGTCTTTATATCAACTTAATTACATGGTTACATGGTGTTTTATTATTCCTCCAGCATACAAAGTATGTTGTGGGGTATATAGTTGTCGTATTTTCATCCGTTCGTAAGATTTGCGTTAAAAGTATTTGTTTGTCCAGGTGGTGGCCAGGGGTATCTGTGAGCCTCTGCTCACTGGCTTTAGTTTGTAAATGTTCCATTATAAAAGTAGTACATTTAGTACTAATCCTATTACTTTTAGGAAGTTTGGCTAAGTGACCCTGGTGTGGTGAGGTCCTGGCACCAGATTATTATTCTAATTTCAGGGCTGAATATATATTTATAGAAATATTTATTTCTGATTTGGTTTTTTTCCCCCCAATCCGTACAGGTGAAATATGGGATTTGACTCCATTAACCTGGCCTAAAATTACTGTAGCTGTGGACAGGCCGTTAAACACCATTTAATAAATAAATATTTGTAGCTGTTTGAGGAGTCCCGGAAAACATAAAGTGAATTCATGAGGTAAATGCCATCAAATTATTTTCATACTGCATTATATGATTATTTTGCCTTCTGACTATTGTACTCACATTCACACATGGTAGCTGCCGTATTCTAAAGGATATCTTAGTTTGCACCATAATGGGGAACATTTCAGGTCAATTCACAGATTATTGAAACTGTTTCAGAAAACAAAAAGCCCCAATAGTTGTCCGTTGCAGTCTATTGTCGTGTGTCCACCCACCCTGATTGGCCACTGGGTGTACGAGGTGGAGAAGTTTGTGGACAAGGAATACCTCCAGCCACTCATGTACGCCGGCACACCGGCCGAGAGAGTCAGGTCTGTCACACATTATTTACTTCTATTATTGCTTCATGTTGAACAGCTTATCCCCTGATCAGACTACATGGACAAGTACGCTGATCTGGGGCTGCTTTGGACGACCAGCAAACATCTTATTATCTCTTAGTCGACAATATTAATTAATTCCTTCAGCCACTCATGTACGCAGGCACATTGTCAGAGAGACTTGGATCTGTCACATATTATAACTGAATGGCGAACAGAGTAGCCCCTGATCAGCTTAATATCTGGGGCTGCACTGGTTGACCAGTAAACATTTTAAAAGCCCTGAGTGGGCAACAGCAATTTTAAAATATCTCCAGCCACTCATGTATGCCGGCAGACCATCCTAGAGATTCGGGTCTGTTCTCCTATTATAAATGAATGGCGAACAGCGTAGCCCCGGATCAGACTGCGCAGATGCGTAGCTTGATCTCGGGTTGTGCTGGTCGTCGTCGTCCGGTTTTTTGGAAGTCAAATGCGTTAAAGTTATTGTTTTTACACATTATCTCTTTAACCTCTTGCCACACTTTGATATTTCACATCAATGTTTGTCTAGGGATGACGCTTCATTACGCACACCCCCACATCCAAATTCTCAAGGTCAAGGTCATTTATTTACTTTTAATGTTCACCAGTTTTGTAACAGAAATGCGTTAAAAGTTATAGTTTTTTCAAAATATCTCTTTAACCCCTTGCCACACTTTGATAATATTTCACATCAATCTTTGTCTAGGGATGACGCTTCATTACGCACACCCCCACATCCAAATTCTCAAGGTCAAGGTCATTTATTTACTTTTAATGTTCACCAGTTTTGTAACAGAAATGCATTAAAGTTATAGTTTTTTCAAAATATCTCTAACCCCTTGCCACACTTTGATAATATTTCACATCAATCTTTGTCTAGGGATGACGCTTCACTATGCACACCCCCACATCCAAATTCTCAAGGTCAAGGTCATTTATTTACTTTTAATGTTCACCAGTTTTGTAACAGAAATGCGTTGAGTTATATTTTTTTCAAAATATCTCTTTAACCCCTTGCCACACTTTGATAATATTTTACATCAATCTTTGTCTAGGGATGACGCTTCATTATGCACACCCCCACATCCAAATTCTCAAGGTCAAGGTCATTTATTTACTTTTAATGTTCACCAGTTTTGTAACAGAAATGCGTTGAAAGTTATAGTTTTTTCAAAATATCTCTTAAACCCCTTGCCACACTTTGATAATATTTCACATCAATCTTTGTCTAGGGATGACGCTTCATTACGCACACCCCCACATCCAAATTCTCAAGGTCAAGGTCATTTATTTACTTTTAATGTTCACCGGTTTTGTAACAAATGCATTAAAGTTATTGTTTTTTCACAATATCTCTTTAACCCCTTGCCAGACTTTGATAATATTTCACATCAATGTTGGTCTAGGGATGATGCTTCATTACGCACAGCCCCACATCCAAATTCTGAAGGTCAAGGTCATTTATTTACTTGTAATGTTCACGGTCAAATGCCTCGGCAGGCGCGACACCGCTTCCGTGGCGGATTTCTTGTGAATTTCAATGTGCCATTTACAAGAGGTGTAGATAACACTAGATTATTGATGTATACCTAAGTGATTGAATGATGAAGAACGTAGCCCCAGATCAGACTACGCGGTTGTGTAGGCTGATCTGGAGCTATGCTGGTCGCAAACATCTTAACATCCCTTAGTGGACAATATCAATTACTACCTTCCACCACTGGTGGATGTGGGGACACAGGTCTGGTCATATGTCGGACTACGCAAATGCATAGGCCAATTTGGCGCTATACTGGGGCCCGTTTCACTAAACTTCGTACAACTAAAATGTTCGCAAGTGCAAAATTATGTTTGTACATTGTGTAAACAATAATTGGATTTACATTTATTGAGCATAGGCTGCATATGCAGCCTATGCTCAATAAATGTAAACCCATGAATTGAAATTTCCAGACGATCCTAAATTTGCACTTTAATACAAACATTTTAGTTGTACACTGCAGCTCCATTATAACGCGATGGTCGGGGTCCAATATTTCAAACCGCGATCGAATCCGACCGCGTTATAAAATTTCGGGACATGCACGGGTACTGGTACTGCACGGGTTACTGGTATCATCCGCATTTCGGTTACCAACTATTGCGGGAATTCCATTTGCAACGGACCCATATAAAATCATGTCATTTGAACAGAAGTTAAAGTAATTATTAATAATGCCTATGACATACAAACTTGTATTAATGTATTAAACATATGAGTTATTTATAAAATCATGCTTAGGCTATTATACTACTCGCGATCAACAGGCGCTTAAAAGGATTAATTGATAATAAATAATGCCTATGGTCACGTGTCCTGCCTATTCATGCGGACGATTAGCTGTTGATACGTGCATAATCTCAGGATGTGGGGTCACGTGATCTATTGTTTACGCTGCAACAGGCATATTGATGAATGAAATTTACGATTTAAGCGAGATTGCCGTGGGCTGCAGCGTAAACAATAGACCACATGATCCCATACCCAGATAATGCTGAAACACCAGTCTATTTATAGAACGCTAAATATTACACCTGGGAGTAAAGAAAAAGAAAGGCGATCAAACACGCAACCATTTATTAGCGACAATTATGTGTTAACACAGATACATTGACATTACTTGGTGACAAAAAGCGGTACATTTACATGACTGGAGAAATGGTGCTCATGGGATTTGTGACCAGTGTAGCTTCTGATCAGGCGTTACATTGGTCGACATGCTCCTTTGATATGACCATTACTTCGTGAATACATGTCAATTGGGATTAAGGTATTAATGGAATTGATTAATAAATATGCCTATTAACATGATTACCTGATTAAAGGTATTACATTTGCTAACATACTAATAATAATCCTTTCATGGATTTTGAACTTCGTTGTTTGAATAAACTTACAGAAATCACGAATCAACTAATTACAAGATGACTACGACGTCCGACAACTTTTTTTTTTTCTCTCTCGATTTTTAAAACAAAATGGGATCCACGAGAGACCCGCGTTATAATGGAGATCGCGCTATACGCGACCGCGTTATAATGGAGCTGCAGTGTACGAAGTTTAGTGAAACGGCCCCCAGGTCAGTAACATCTGAATATCCCTTAGTGGACAAGAAGTACCTTCAACCACAGAGATGGATTGTGGCCTGAGGTTAGAGCACCTGACTTCCAATCCGTGGTTGTGGGTTCAACCTCGCCTTAGGCATCAAAAAGACATTCATAGTATTTCCATCCCACTGGTCTGTCGGACGAGTCTTTAAACTGTGGTCCCGTCTCTATATGACCTTAGCTGTTGCTGGGACGTTAAACCCATTCACTTTCACTTTTCAACTACTGATCTTTGTTGGGAAATTGTCAGAAAAACTTGAGTCTGTTCACAAATAACTTCAATGACTGAATAGTGAACAGCATGGCCCTGACCAGACTATGCTATATCAAGTGTGCATATTGCTTTGCTCTTGATGTTCATTCTGTCCATCAGTATGTACATTTTCGTCCAAATAAGAGTTTCTCTATCATGCCATAACTTCAGTATTAGTGGATGGATTACTTTAAAGGTACATGCCCACTCAGTAGGCACAAAATGTTTTTTATAGGAATTAAGTAAGTGCATAATTGTGTCACTATTCCACCAGTTCTAAAAATTACGAGTGTGTGCTATACAGATATAATCATTTAGTAATATTTATTTTACTGATAGTGACTCGCGGTGGTATCAGGCTATTTTCATATGCAAATGGGGCATTATATTTTTTAATTATTTATACTAATTAAATGCATCGCCTGAACAAATAATATTTTCAACAGACTATATAGTATGATCATTGCACATCAAAAAATAAATACAGAAAATAAATAGCAATATCCGTCAGCATTTTAAAGAAACATGGTTATCGCCCCTGATACCAGTGTGAATGAATGTTTATCTATGCCAGAAAATGACTCAAATGATGTCTGATAAAGAACATTTACCATAGTGCCTACTGAGTGGGCATGTACCTTTAATATTCCTGCACTTGATTTCGTCCAAATTCGCACAAAAATCTTGATCCATTAGTTGGAATTAATGCCAAACTTCATCAATAGCTTCCTCACATTGAGGTCATCCATCCAGTGTCATTTGGGTGACCTTGACCTTCACCTCGGTGACCTTAACCTTATGTTAACCTTTAATGTTTTATATACGTCCAAATATTGAATATCTCCTGGTCCAATAACTTTGACATTGATGGCTATCCACCCACTGTCATTCGGGTGACAACAATTTTTGCTTTCAAATGTTTAATATCTCTTGATCCATTAGTCGGATCCTTCTAAAACTTTATAAATAGCATGGTCACATTGATGGCTATCCAACCAGTGTCATTTGGGTGACTGACCATGGTGACCTTGACCTTTGGTGTCAACAATTTTTTGAATATCTCTATATTGTCCGATCATGACCAAACTTCAATAGCTTCCGCACATTCATAGCTATCCATCTAGTGTCATTTGGGTGACATTGACCTTCACGTTGGGACCTTGACCTTCATGTCAATACTTTTGGAAGTACATGTACATCCAAATGTTAAATATCTCATATCATCTCCAAACTTCATAAATAGCTTCTTCACATTGATGGATATCTACTTGTGTAATTCAACTGACCTTCACCTTGGTGTCAACAATTTTGGACATACATCAAAATGTTTAATATCTCCTGATCCCCTGATCATATAATTACCAAATTTTATAAATAGCTTCCTCACATTGATAGCTATCCATCCATGTTTACAAACATAATCTCTAGTTTGGATTGGCATTGCTTGTCCATCTGCCTGTCTGTCCATGTATGTTGGCGTTAACAAAAATATGTAAGTTTGTTTCCTAGCCACTAAACCTACAACCGTGGTCTGGTGTAGTAAGGGTGCTTGGCACCTGATCAGAACACTGTCTTTCCGTCAGTGCGCTGAAAGTTTTATTGTATTTCAGTGTTGAATGTTGAGTGCTCCTCCCATACAGGTTCATTCCTCGTCTGTATGTGACAGTCAATCATTATTGTTGGTTCCAAAAAGAGACTACAGTTTTGTATGTATTATAAAAAAGCAACTGTGGTAGAATATAGTGTGACTTTCTATCTGAGATTGTGTGATATTTATTGCAGGTTACAGAAGAAATCCAAGAAATACAGTCTGATAGTAGCGTCCTACGATGTGGTCCGCAACGACATAGACTTCTTTGGGTAAGTTTGTTTACTACTTACTTACTCTGTTGTGACTGTCTGTCTACCTAGCCAACTAACAATCCACCGGTCTGTTAACTTTGTGTTTTCTTGCCTAGCAACTACTACAATTTTCAATGTCATACTTGATTTACACCATCACACTACTGGTAATTGTAGGTGTATAATTCCAGCACAAAAATATTTACACAATTCCCTAACATTTGATTGGTCCGTAGCAAGTCTGTCCAAAATTTATATCCCATGCCGAACTACTTTCCGTAACCGAGTGGTGCAGTTAAAATAATTCTTAAACAGAAAATAAACACATTTTCTTGATGAATTTATTTCAAATGCTGGAATTATAAGGAATGAATGGCCTCTTTGTGGAATTTATCGGGGATATAAACTTGGAAAAGTCGCGGGAATACTGGATGAGGCCTTCCGGCCTTCGTCCAGTATTCCCGCGACTTTTCCAAGTTTATACCCCGATAAATTCCACAAAAAGGCCATTCATTCCTATAATATATATCCACTATCAAGTGACAGTGCTGCATATCATACAGATGTTCACTCTGTCCCCAATTCATGGATTGTCTGGCCACATGTTTTGTCTCACCCACTATAGTGGAAAGTGACACTAAGATTCACCATCATATGCATTGGTGTGGGACAAGAATATTCCACCCGAGTGTCGGAATATGTCGCAGAAAAGAGGCATTGCCGATCACATTCTGATCACGAGGGTGGAATATCCTTTTCTCGCATACCCAGAGACCATTTCAATGTTATTTCCGAAGCCACGCCCATGTGGGATTTTTCTGTCTCACACGGCTATCTCACACGGCTGACCTGTCACACACTGCCGAAACTACTTTTTGTGTAGTGGCTTCCAAACGTCGTCTGCATTGTTTACAAACACACGCTCTCTACACAGTTCTGTCAGTAGACAATAATGTCAACAACGTCGCTCTGGATTTGTTATGTAGGCTATTATTTATTTCATGTTGTATCCAGTTTTATCAAATTTGCGTAAATTTGTGGGACGAGTTGTGTAAGGGGCGTCTGTAAATCAGTTGGCCGAATACTGAATACATGATTATTATTAAAAAAAACACATGTGATTGACAGCAAAATGTTTACCTCGTATGTTGTTGATTCTTCCCCAAACATATGTATAGTGACAGTTGATAGTGATAGGAATATTTGTTTAATAATCCAGTGAGCAAGAATTTCTTGAAAACGGCAATGTGTTGAAATGACAAATGTCCGTCGGAGTGAAACTTTCGGCGGACTGATATTTGCGTAATTGAAGACAGCGTCTCGGAATTGCAATAAATACTCAAAATAAAAACATAAAATGATTCTGTAAACATTATTGTACAAATTTGAATCGAGGATATATGGTCTATTTTCAATATTTATATGAGTTTGTCTCGTACTGCGTCCTATTTATTTTGTGTATGTAGTAATTGGGTTTACACATCATGTCATGGGTGTCTTCAGACCGTATTTTTATTGGGCCGTTATGTGTTAAATGTTTCGATCCAATGTCGGAGACTAATGTGTTGGTGTAAACTTTTGTTTACAAAAGTAAAGTTTACACCCATTTGTTGATACGGGTAATGCGATTGAGTGGTTGTATTGGAGATAGCATATAAAGAAAAAAAGTTAGTATTATACTATGGTGGTTCGTTAATGGCGTACTATGGCTAAACATGATTCTGGACTTAGTAGGTATGCGAGAAAAAGTATTCCAGATATACTCCGGTGTGTGACTAAGGATATTCCACCCTCGTGGTCAGAAACTTGGCAAAGCCTCGTTTCTGACAACATATTCTGACCACTCGGGTGGAATATCCTTGTCACACACCGGAGTATATATGGAATACTCTTAGTCCCACACCAGTACATATGATGGATACTTTTTCTCGCCTCTATATTGAACATATTTGCGGCTCTCAAAATATTTTTAGACCCAGAATACAACTCGCTGAATTTATGCGACTTTTGATACATCCAAAGTGTTCGCCATGTCAAAAAATGGGTTAAAGCAAAAAATTTACCCATGGATTGGGCGCTAATGCCATTTCAGTGGATAGTTTACACATTATTATCAAATTAATGTGCGATGCCTTCACCATACAGCCCTGGCGGCGCCAAAATGAACGTCGCACGTTGCTGACATCATCAACATTACAACGACGTCATAACGCTATGGCGTGGTAATAAACATGTCAACAACCAATAAAATAATCATCAAACTTATTCATTATATATTATATTCAGCGTGTGTAGGGTGAGACAAGGAAATGTCACATGGGCATTTTTCTGGAATGGATTTTTTTAATGGGCATTTTTTTTGTCACAGGTCTTAGTTCCACCTGTGTCCTTTAACTCTTTGCATGCCGTTGGCGAAAATATCCGCCAAACAAATTTATAGGAGTATATGTTTTATTTCTCTCTGTAAATATGTCTTGAAATTTCATTAGAATTGTGTCCGGAGGACACAATTCTAATGAAATTCCAAGACATATTCATGACATTTATAAGGAGAAATAAAAGAAAATATAATGAATTGTCATCTGCTATTTTTTAACTATTTATAGCCCACAAATTTCCCAGCATGCAAAGAGTTAATGTCCACCACTGCCTCCTTGCTCAATGTCCATAATGAGGTGTTCTACAACCTGATACAACTTTCAGTAACAGCATTCCACTGGCGTCCCTGAGTGAATAACACCATTAAATACATATCATGGCTTTCAAATAGAGGCATCAACTTGTTGACTTTGCAGAGAGCTCAATGTATGTCCATCCATCCATAAATTGTGTTACAGCTTCTTTTCTCTGTCAACACATCAATGTATATGGTATACTGGTAAACACCAACTGGTTCTAACTTGTAACCAGAGGTAGTTTAAGGTGAGAAGTATGTCCTGATCTAACAGCTGTATTTAGACATCATTTATAAAGGCAGGTGTGTTTGTGTTAATGGATACGTTGGGCAGCTGTCGAGTAGCAAATCCATTATCACTCTTCTTCTTACAAGTAGGAGTATGTGCCTAGAAAGTTTTGAAAGCAGGGTTTGTGGTTGCCATTATAGCTTGTCTTGCTGTATTCACCCAGCCAGTCGATGTAGGATTGGTGTGACTGGCCACTGAGTGTATGTGTATTGTATCTGACTCTCGGCTATCATAATTATAGAACTGTTGCAGCATATGCTCCAGTAGAGCCAGAGATTGTCTCAGGTTCGGTGTCACCTTGTATGTTGTCTTATGCATCATCCAGCCTCTTCTGAATAACGATGGCACTTTATACATCTTGTTGTCATTGCTTCTGTAGTTACTATTGTACAGTATGTCATGTATCACTTCTAGAACACAACAGGCTGTGCTGTCGCCAATGGAATGACAGCACAGGTAGTGGTGTTTTATCACAAGTGTTTTGATCTCATATGAGGATAAGATTCTTCTTCTTGAGATAAAGATATACCCATATGTAACAAGGATTGATAGAGACTTTCGAACATGACACAGTGGCGGCCTACAAGGCTGTCTTTAATATCATACCGCTTTATGGCTGGTGTGATATCGACAGCTATTGTCTCTGATGTTTTCCATCGCAGGAGAATGGTTATTGCAGGGCCGTTCACTTCAATGGTATTTTTGTGGTGATTATCAATGTGTAATGAACCTGATGCTGTTTCTACTTTGTCTAAGCCATCTCACCTTAGTGCAGCTATAGCTCGCTTCATGCTCTTGTAGAATGGGTTGAGTACTCCCTCCCTGAGTAAGCTGAATTTTTCATTATCGTGGTTAAAATATTCAAGATCAGACTTACAGAATGGTGCAGATAGATGGTCTATAACGGTAAAGTCAAACTCGTCTGGAGAACATATTTTTGTGCCATCATAGTAGCTGTCGGCTTTAAGCCATTCTCCAATTTTCAAACGTTTATCAAGTTTTTCTGACTGGTCAAGCAATCTATGGACAATATTTTCTACTGCTGTCTGAATATCTGCCACTTCTGGACTTGGGATCTTGAATGATAATGTGTGTAATAGTAGATCTTCAAAATATGTCTTTAATTGTCCCTCTGCTTGTTTCTGTGTTAGTGACTGCAGCACATTGGGTGTAGAGAAATGGCTTAAATCGACATCTAGAATGGTTTGAAGCAGCTCTTCATCACTGAAATACAATACACACACAAATTGTAACATTCCTTCAAATGTATGGACCACAATGTATGTGATTTTGTGTCTTATCTCATCTATGTATTTCATTGACGTTGATTCGTAAATTATTTCTATAAATGAATAGAAACAAATGGGGGATTAAAGGTTATACATATTTAAACTGTTAATTCATCCGTATCAGGATTCACACCTGCGTACGAGGGAGCCACGAGCAATTGATAATCGCGAACATAAATCTCCGCTACTATTTCGACATGTCCTAGCCTAAGATTGTTAAAAATATTTTCCCATATAGGTCGGTGTCATTTGGTGACATTAGTTAATCCTGGTGGTTTTGGATGAACTATATTGATATGTGTTCTGTGTCGTGTATTCCAGTAGACATAATATAATTCTATAATCTATGAACAGTTTGAAAACTTATACAAAATAGCTTCGGCTCTCTTTTATTGTTTAACAGACTCTGATTGGTCTAAAGTGACACGCCTGTGACAAGTCGGCTTCTTGTGTTGTCGAGTTCAAAGAGATGCCGCGTTGTTAATTTCACGCCGCGGACAATTAGTCATACCGATAAATCAAAGATTAATACACATGTCTGCTGACGTCATTCGCGCATACGACAGCTTACCATGCGGCTTCTGTTTTCTGAATCTGACCGCTATCCTGACAAATCACTGCTTATGGCATCGAAATTCACTCCACAAAATATTAATACATCAGCGGACATTTCGAATCAGTACTAGGCCATTTATATACCCAGGGTGAACATATCTCACACACAACTATTGTTAATTTAATGATCAAAGAACGAAATTGATTCAGCAGAAAACTGTTCCTGTTTCCGGATAAAAAATTGCAATGAAAACATATTATTTCCAAAATGGATAAATGGTCGTGAAAGTTAATAGCGCACGTCGTCATACCGCCATACCGGCAACGATAATTGTCGCGCGAATATGGACAGGTACGAAAATCGCGAAATTTAGTAGCCGCGTAATTTAGTTGGTTTACTGTATTGCCATTTCAGATCAAGATATTGTGATATTACCATTTTAGATCAGGCTATAGCCATTTCAGTGCTGAATTACAATACTCCCTGTGTATAAATGTATTGAAGTTTATGATGTTGTTGCTAAAAAAACAATTCAATAAATAAATCACACAATCAATCCGTATGGGAAAATGACCTGAAATATTGACCTGAGACTATCACTGAAGGTCACATCCAGATTTCAATGCCAGTCGTTACCAAACTACAGTGTAATCTCTCTAAACCGGACAACCTGGGAATATGAGTTTATAATTTGAATGGCTTTCACTGTAATCAATCTCGACTCGTAATTTGGTTTCATGGTAGTAAACCACACTAAGGAATGTGTTTTGGAGTGCTCCTGTACTGAATTACAGTCTACCTGAATTACAGTGAAACAGCTCGCAGAATCAAGATACAATATTGAAAATGTTACATGGAATGTCTGACAATGTTGAACGAGATTGACATATCTAGAATCCAAGTTTTATATATCTCGGCAGTCTGGACAGAGTGTCCATACAAATGTATAACATTGTGGAAATAGTAATAACAGCAGATATGTGGCCGTAACTGGCGACCAGTTTAGTTGAGTTGAGTTAATACTTACATGTAGTTGCTTTCCAAGTGGGTTGATTCGGCCCATGCCTTTAAAACATTCTGAGCATGTACTCCATTCTCATGCTCAAAATCATGCAGTTTGATTGGTCGAGGCTGAGCTATGCTCAGTCTCGGCCAATCAAACTGCATGATTTTGAGTAAAAATGTGGAAAATACGCTCTTTTTATCAAAACAATAACTGGGCCTAGTTGTATGCATTGTACAATATCGGTGATGGATAAACACAAGGCAAGCCACCATTCCGCCAATGTATCGTATTTTTTTGTAAGGTCGTGACTGCAGAATTGATCCGCCACTTTGTCGACAACACTATAACCCTAACCTTACCTTGGTATATTCCAGATATTTAAACCCAACCCTGAACCTATTGTTGATGTTAGGAGTTATATTACGCTAAAATATAACGCTAGGACCGTATGTTTATGGCTCAAACCCTAATGTTAGTGTTAGATCAGTAGCCTATTTCATCAACATTGCAAAGTATACTTTACTAGCAAAGTATACTTTGAGGGAGTAATCATTTATTTTTCCTGAAATGCATTATTTCATATAGAACTAACAAATGCATATATTTGATGATTAAGAGTATGCAGAATTATTATACTGAATTTATTACATTATCACAGCCAAATTGGCTGTGATAATGTAAAAAATTCAGTATAATAAAAATTAATAAATTTATCATAAAATTAAAATTACTCCCTCAAAGTATACTTTGCTAGTAAAGTATACTTTGCAATGTTGATGAAATAGGCTACTGAATTGTGGTGGACCAATTCTGCAGTCTAGCTTATTGTAAGTCCCTGTATCGTCCATTACAGAGAGATCAGCTGGAATTACTGTGTGCTTGATGAAGGCCATATCATCAAGAACGGGAAAACTAAGGTCAGTATCGGTTACTGAGGCCAGATAAAATAATATGCAGGTTTTCATCCCCAGCCACCCCTAAAATAAATTAACTAAATATTATTTTATGTGTATAGTTTCAAAATCACTAGAACTCATTTGAATTTACGCTAGTGTTACATCAATTTAAGTAATAAATAAAAGCCTCCCACCAGCATTGTATTCCACAATTTTGATTAGAATCTATTAATTAACCCTATCAACCTTAAATAACTTGAATGGACTGTGATGTGGTATTAAAAATATGAAAATTACTTGCAAAAATGCAGATTATGATGAGACGGCTCATTACAAGCCGGTTCATCTGGATCTGCATGTTTGCAAACACTGCTGTAGAGGGTTGTGGTGTTGAACGGGTTCATGTTTTATGTCCTTACTGTTGTACACAATCTGGTCTGTAGCCAATTTCACCAACATTGCAAAGTATACTTATCTTGCTAAGTACACTTTGAGGGAGAAATTTTCAATTTAAGGATAAATTTATTATTTTTTATTATACTGAATTTATTACATTATCACAGCCATTTTGGTAAATGGCTGTGATAATGTAATAAATTCAGTATAATAATGCTGCATACTTTTTATTATCAAATATAATTATGCAGTCATTAGTTCTACATGTATATGAAATAATCCATTTCGGGAGTATAAATAATTACTCCTTCAAAAGTACACTTTGTTAGATAAGTATGCTTAGCAATTTTGGTGAAATCGGTTACTGGTGTCACTTATGGTATATGTTTCTGTACTTATTGTGTAATGTGTGACTGACTGGACAAATGGGACTTATGGAATTTCTTGTATGTAATTTCTGAATTTCTGTCTTGTTCTGAACTTCTAACACATTTTGGCCATTCAAGAAAGATCTATCTTGTTTGTTAGATGCAGAGCTTGTTTCACAGCGTCAATAGCTAACAGTAGAGCCCGATCAGATTGGCGCAGACTGGTTGGCTCTACACTGATCACAATTATCATAAGCCCTGTTTCTCCAGTCAAATCCGTATACTTTCATAGTATTTCCATTCCATTAGTATTTAAGAAAAGGCTTTAAACTGAGGTATTGTCTCTATATGTGGTTGTGATTGGAGAAATCAAACTTATGGGTTTTGCAACCAGTGTACATCCAGATCATCCTGTGCATCCGCACAGTCTGATCAGGATCTGCACTGTTCGCCATTCCATCAATGAAATACACACCATGTCTCTAACAAACAATATACTAGTAGCTCATTATCAGGCTATTTGATTAGGAGCTACACTGGTCAGAAATCCCATGAGCCGCATTTCTCCAGTTACACTTGACCTTAGCGGTTGCTGGGACTTTAAACCCTTTCAACTTTTCTTCTATATTTTACAGATCTCTAAGGCTGTGAAGCAGCTGAACTGTAATCACCGACTGATCCTGTCTGGTACACCAATACAGAACAACGTCCTTGACCTCTGGTCTCTCTTTGACTTCCTGGTACCCGGTTTCCTGGGCAGTGAGAAGCAGTTTCAGGCGCGATACGGGAAACCAATCCTGGCAAGCAGGGAAGCGAAGAGTTCATCCAAGGAGCAGGAAGCAGGTACCGACAGACTACATGGACTAATATGCCTTATCATGTGCGATAACATTAGTATGAAAAATAGATCTACACCATCTAACACTTTGTAATTCTAAATAAATGAACCGAAAAGGATATCATTATTATTATTATGTGATATTAAATAGGCATTTGTGTTTCAGATGATATTGTGTTCGATTCTGAACATGTGTTTTTAGCTCACCTGAGCTGCAATGTGTCTGTCGTCCGTCGTCGTCCGTCGTCGTCCGTGAACATTTTCAAACGTCTTCTCCTCAGTAACCATTGGGCCTATAGTCACCAAACTTCATGTCATGGTCCGTAGGTAGGGGGATTACAAAATTGTTAAAATGACATCATTACGTAATCCAAGATGGCCGCCGTCTAAAAATAGCACAAATTCTTCAAAAATCTTCTCAAGAACTCCAATCGGATTTCGACAAAACTTGGTAGGAATGATCGATGTACAATGCTCTTTCAAAGTTGTTATAATGGTGACCCGGGGTCAAAAATGGGCGTGGCCCGTGGGGTCAAATTGGGGTCAAATTTTATTTTTGACCGAATATGGTCATGTCATATATCAAATCGAAGGTATCAACAAGGCGATCACTCTGGTGCATTTTTTGTCGAAATCGGATGGTTATGTCATCCAAGATGGCCGCCGAAAGGTCAAAAGGTCGTTATTTTATCAGAGATTTAAAAATTCTTCTTGGCCCATGGTAGCCAAACTTAAAAGTTATGGTCCATGGGTGAAGCCTTTTCAGATTTGTTAAAATGGAGGTCATCGCTAATCCAAGATGGCCGCCATCTAAAAATAGCATAAATTCTTAAAAAATCTTCTTCTCATGAACCGCTGGCCGGATTTCGACGAAATTTGGTAGGAATGATCGATGTACAATGCTCTTTCAAAGTTGTTAAAATGGTGACCCGTGGGGTCAAAAATGGGCATGGCCCGTGGGGTCAAATTGGGGTCAAATTTTATTTTTGACCGAATATGGTCGTGTCTATATCAGATCGAAGGTATCAAAGAGGCGATCGCTCTGGTACATTTTTTGTCGAAATTGGATGGTCATGTCATCCAAGATGGCCACCGAAATGTCAAAAGGTCGTTCTTTTATTAGAGATTTTAAAATTCTTCTTCACACGAACCGCTTGGCCCATTGGCCCACTTCACAGTTGTGGTCCATGGGTGAAGCATTTTCAGAAACGGAGGTCGTCGCTAATCCAAGATGGCCACCATTTAAAAATAGCACAAATTCTTAAAAAATCTTCTCATGAACTGCCAGCCGGATTTCGACGAAACTTGGTAGGAATGATCGATGTAGAATGCTCTTTCAAAGGTGTTAAAATGGTGACCCCGAGGTCAAAAATGGGCGTGGCCCGTGAGGTCAAATTTTATTTTTGACCGAATATGCTCATATCATATATCAAATTGAAGGTATCGATGAGGCGATTGCTCTGGTGCAATATTTGTCGGAATCGGATGATTATGTCATCCATGACGGCTGCCAGAAGGTCCATTTATTTGAGATTTTGAACGTCTTTTTCTCAGGAACCACATGGCCGATGCTGGCCAAACTTCATAGTAAGTTAAGATCCTTGGGTGAAGCATTTTCAGATTTGGTAAAATGAGAGTCATCGCTTAATCCAAGATGACCGCCATCTAAAAATAGCACAATTTTTTTTGAAACTCTTTTGAACTCGATGTCACATTCTCCTCTAGTGTTCATGGAGTCAGGTGAGCGAATTAGGGCCATCATGGCCCTCTTGTTTCACTTCATGTCCGGCAAATGACATACATCAACTAACTGTGCCTTTATATGTGATCAAATTCCAAGGAGTATACTGCCCCTGGTCTCTGTAGAGCTGGAGGCATATACCGTGTTTGGACTGTGTGTCCGTCCGTGAGTCTGGCACATTAAGAAGTTTGCCGGAGTTTCTCAATTATGTCATAAATTATATATTCCTTGAAGGATTGCTTGAATATGTCAACACAGTATACCTGTGGACAAATGCCACACATACATGCTGCCATTAACATGACCATCACGTTTTAACCTTGACCTTTTGACCTACACAACTTTGAACTTTTTCACACATTAAGAAGTTCGCCAGTTTCTCAATTCTGTCATAACTTCTATATCCCTTGATAGATTACTTCAATATTTCAATACATCATACTTGTGGACAAATGCCACACATCCATGCTACCCTTAATATGACACACATCCATGCTACCCTTGACCTTTTGATTTTCACAACTTTGAACTTTTAATTCACATTAAGAAATTCGCCGGAGTTCCTCAATTCTGTCATAACTTCTACCGGTATATTCCTTGGTGGAGTACTTTAATATTTCAGTACATCATACTTGAGGACAAATGCCACACATCCATGCTGTCCTTAATATGACACATGACCTTTTGACCTTCACTACTTTTAATTTGTTCACACATTAAGAAGTTTGCCGCAGTTTCTCAATTCGTCATAACTTCAATGTCCCTTGATAGATTACTTCAATATTTCAATACATCATACTTGAGGACAAATGCCACACATACATTCTGCCTTAATATGACCATGACCTTTTGACCTTCACAACTTCAAACATTTTCACACATTAAGAAGTTCGCCAGAGTTTCTCTTTTACTTATCACTTTGGTTAATTAACTTTGCCACAGTTTCTCCAATGTTCCACCGGGGGCATTCGTGTGCCGACAGGCCACATTTCTTGTTGGGCATGAGAACAAATTACGAGCTCAGAAAGTGTTATAATCGCAGTGCCTGATGTTTTGTAGGAGCACTGGCAATGGAGACCCTGCACAGACAGTGCTGCCATTCATCCTGCGGCGTCTCAAGGAGGACGTGCTACAGGACCTACCCCCCAAAATTATCCAGGACTACTACTGTGACCTCAGCCCCTTACAGGTATTTGTACATACATTACTTCATAGATTAACCCATAGAATGCGAGAAACGAAATTGCCGTTTGTTGTTATAATCCCGGCATACAAAGTCGAGGGGTATATAGTTTTCGTCATTCCGTCCATCGGTTTGTCCATCCATTCGTCCTTCCGTAAGATTTGCGTTAAAGTTTTCAGGTACCCATTATCTCTGCAAAGGTAAGTCGGATTGACTTCAAACTTCATATACTTCCTTATCATCATCCATATTTTCATTTCATAACCCACCCATGTGACTTTCATGCCAAATGTCAAGGCCAAATGACTTGGAAAATATTTGTTGGTCGTACCAGGCGTCGGCTGGGGGGTACCCATGAGACACTGCTTTGCATCATTACAATGACGTCATTCGGTAACATCATGTAACGTCAGCAAAGTAGTCTTGATTTCGTTGTCACCCATATATCCGTACCTAGTCGGGGCATTTGTTATCAGTCGGTGTGTATTCTGTCAATGCAAAACTCATTACCTGATGAAGATGAGACTACAAATGATACTACTGTTTCATCATTCCCATTCACAGGTGCAGCTGTATGAAGACTTCGCCAAGTCGCAAGCGAAGAAGGAGGTGGACGATTGTGTCCAAACAACGAAGGCCAGCGAACAGGGCAAACATACTCACGTATTCCAGGTCTGTTCTCTTCATCATGTCACATATCAAACTACCCACTTTTGTTTCAACTTGTATTACTTACTAAGGGAGCTGTATTCGCTTTTTAGTTAAAGTTTAACAGAGCTCCAGTTAAGGTGTTTGTATCAGGTCAATGCCTTATACTACAATATGTTATTAGTCAGTACGTATTCGGTCAATACAGGGCATGTTACCTGATAAATGTCCTAGAGCCTTCAAAACACACAATCGATCCCAATTTATGTCACTGATGCAAATTACATTAGATACACAAGTATATGTCCTTCTTGCTACACAGAGTCTGAAAGTAGTGTTGTGTTTGCAGGCATTACAGTACCTGCGTAAGGTGTGTAACCACCCGGCGTTGGTGCTGACCGCGAGCCACCCGCAGTATGGGGTCGTGATGAAGCAGCTGAAACACCAGTCGTCCTCCATCCACGACCTCCAGCACGCCCCCAAGCTCACAGCCCTCAGGTACCCAGCTCCACCATGCTAGGGCCACGGTAGGGGATATCTTGTCGCATGTCATTTCTCTGATATTGAGTATTCTTATTTGGCTTATATTTAAGGGTGAGAATCGGCTCGAACACCTTCCATACCCAGTGATATTAATACTTTATGTAAATGTGGCTGTGTCTGGAGAAATGGGGCTTATGGGATTTGTGACCAGTGTAGCTCCTGATCAAATAGCAGACTCCTGTAGCCTGATAACAATCTATATTGCTTGTTAGAAGCATGAGGGGTGTTTCATTCATGGAATGGCGAACAGTGCAGATCTTAATCAGACTGCAGATGCACAGGCTGATCAGGATCTGCACTGGTCGCAAACAAAACCCATAAGCCCCATTTCTCTCGTCACAGTCACAAATGATGTCAACAGTTGAAAAAATGTCTTGCCACAGTAGTATAGCGCTGATATTGATTGTGACAAAACATGATGGTTTATGTAATTCATTTATGCATTTCCTCACAAATTTTGTCATATTCTGGCATATGATACGTCGGAAGATGACAAAATTTCTGAGGAAATGTATAATGCATATACGTCGTATTTTACAAAAAAAGGAACGTAGATCTTCAAAATCAATTTCGTAAAATACTCTTATACTATAAGGCAGAAAAATCTACAGCGGTAATAGATGTACACCTAACTCTTTCAGTAAAACAAGTCCAAACTGGACACCCGCACCTGGACAGTAACACCTATAATTAATCTGCCCATGTATTGTACAGACAACTGCTCACTGACTGTGGTATTGGTGTGGAGGAGTCAAGTGGTCAGTTGGCGACGGACACGCCCGTGGTCAACCAGCACCGTGTCCTGCTCTTCTGTCAACTCAAGGGTATGCTCGACATAGTGGAGAAAGATCTCCTCAGGTATGCGTGTTTTATTGCCATTGTGGCTTTTATATGACACAGTTTGTCAATCATAATTATATGTGGTTGAGAATGAGGGTTATGATTTTTGTGACCAATGTAGATCCAGATCAGACTGAGCATATGCGCAGTCTGATCTGGATCTACACTGATCGCCATTCAGATGGGTAATTAGCACATTGAATGTACTTCTAGTGATGAGTTTAGATCCTAACCAGGCTATATGAGTGTGTTAGCCAGAACTGTCATGAAGCCCCTTTTCTCCTATCACATATTAAGAAAATATAATATAAAATTTACAAATCTGATCAGGGTCTGCCTTATTTGCCAGTCCATCAATGAATCATTTGTTATGCCTTGACAGAGAGCAATCAGTTTCAGAGATTGGAAGAAGTGAGCCTACACATATATGAAAAGGTGAATCTATTTTTGCAAGATTAACCATGGGGTGTTCTCTTGTTGTAAGGGCTGCACCTGGCACCAAATTGGGATGTTCTAGTCTCATCACTATGGATATTGTAATTTAAGCACTAAATTTGCAATATTCCCAGGTGATATACAGAATTCGACCCCGTTACACCGGCCTAAAATGACATTAGCTGTTGACAGGCTATTAAACACTATTAAATAAATATATGGGCTTCTAGCCGAGAAAATATATCCTGAAAATATGACTAGTATAGTCCAGTTCAAGCTGTACTTTACTGTCATCAGCAAAGCAATAAAACCATATTTGTTCCATAGCAATTCAACACATGCAGACCCTTATCCTCTTGCAGTCGTATGGAAGAAGATAATGGTCTGCAATGGTCTGCAATTGTTGAACGTTGAAGTTACCTTTCCTCAGTCAGCAACCCATATACAGGTGTATATCCTTTTGCATATAACTGGTTGAACTGACATAATCAACTAACCTGTCCATCGTTGTGTATCTGTTATAGGGGCCAAATGCCCGGTGTTTCGTACCTGCGACTGGATGGGGGAGTGCCGGCTGGATCTCGCCACGACATTGTCAACAGGTACGGGCTTGAGTTTCTCGTCATCTGGCTTTGTGAACTGCTGCATTAACTAGTTTGTTATTTGCGTTTCACATATTGACGGGCTAGACTTGATCTCTCCTTGGGATGGGTTGTGGCTTCGGGGGTTAGAACACCTGACTTCCAATCCGGAGCTTGTGGGTTCAAACCTCGCCTTAGGCATCATACTTTCGTAGTATTTCCATCCAACTGGTTTTTCAAACGAGTCTTGAAACCGATGTCCCGTCACTAAATGATCTTAGCTGTTGCTGGGATGTTAAACCCACTTTCACTTTGAGAAATAAATTCCAGTCAATATCAATAAATGGCTGTTGTTTTAACCAGCTAACTTCCATTGCATTTCAACATATCGCGATGCAGTATCTCGGATGGAATCAACTGAATGCTGAGCTGTTCCTGATTCCATAAATAGACACCACAATATTCACTGCATTTTGTAATAGGGGTTGGATGCCAGTAGCCTATTTCACCAAAATTGCAAAGTATACTTTCCTGAAATGCATTATTTAATATAGAACTAACAACTGCATATATTTGATGATTAAAAGTATGTAGAATTATTATACTGAATTTATAATAAATTCAGTATAATAAAAATTAATAAATTTATCCTAAAATTAAAAATTTCTCCCTCAAAGTATACTTTGCTGGATAAGTATACTTTGCAATGTTGATGAAATCGGCTACAGGTGTCCCTACTGTGCACAAAGGATCACTTAACCCTTTCTACTGGAATGGACTGTGATGTGTTAATTTTCCGACTCATCAAATCATCACAAAACGCTTTTTGTACTAGTCCATTTATAAAAAGGGGGTGATTTTATAAAAAAATATGAAAATTACTTGCAAAACATGCAATGATGTTGCCCAGTCAACCATCTGCCTATGACTTGTTGTTGTAAACTCGATTCAATCACCTAATTATCAAGTGAACCAGACTTTATCTATCTTTAATAATACATCACAGCCTTTTGTTGAAATATAATTTGACATTATTTTTTTTTTCATTAAAAAAGTTGAGAAGTGGAGACGGGTTTCAGCACCCATGTATAATATTGGCCCTGAATGTTTTTGTGAAAATTATCAGAAATGCCAGTATCGGGATCATATGGAGACTCACTAATCTCAAAGCCAGTTTCATATTCCGTTCCATCATCAATCAGGTTCAACAACGACCCGTCGATCGATCTGCTCCTGCTGACGACGCACGTCGGCGGACTGGGCCTCAACTTGACGGGGGCGGACACGGTGATCTTTGTGGAGCACGACTGGAACCCCATGAAGGACCTGCAGGCCATGGACCGGGCTCACCGGATAGGACAGAAGAAGGTGGTCAACGTGTACAGGCTCGTCACACGCGGCACACTAGAGGAGAAAATCATGGGGTAAGGCCAGAATAGTTGCGAACGGTAACTTGCAATATACTCGCATAATAAGGCCAGAAAAGATAATGGGTATGCGGGAGAACATTAATTGGTATAATGTTCACCTGAGGTTGGCTAGGATTTTTCCATGTACATCACTTGCTTACACATGGGGTTATGGTGGGATAACATTAGTGTCTTTACATTGTTCACCCAAGTTTGGCTAGAATTTGTCCGTTTAACATCATGTTGCTTAGTAAGTTAAAACTAAGCAACATGACATCAAACCGACAACTCCAGTATGCAAGATAACCTACGGCTACACTCCCCCGTTGGTCCCTGTTGTAAACTAAACAATGTGACATCAAACCGATAAACTTCGATATGCAGGATAATGTTGGTCCCATTGTCAGCAGAGCCTCAAATGTAATTGTCTTCCAACATTGCATCTGAATCCTGTAATGTGGTGACACTGATTGCTTGCAGAACCTCATCACTACAAACCTGCTTGTTTGTCTTACAACTTTGGGAGGGTGTGTGTAAATTAGCGATGAACCATTCCTTAATGATTCATGTGTTAACACTAAATCTTATTGGGATTCACGCCTGGGGCCAAGTGATCTGATATAAGGGTGCCTGGCATAATTCTGGTGCTAAAAGTTTTATTGTAATTTCAGTGCTGAATGTTCAGTAATCCTGCCCCCATACCAGTGTATTCCCATCGGTATATGTGGCTGTGACTGGAGAAATGGAGCTTATGGGTTTTGCGACCAGTGTAAATCCAGATAAGCCCGTGCATCTGCACAGTCTGATCAGGATCTGCACTGTTTGCCATTGCGTCAATGACACTTCTGTCCTGCTTCTAACAAGCAATATAGATTGTTATCGAACTACAGGAGTCTATGCTATTTGATCAGCTACATTGACAACAAATCCCATAAGTCCCTATTCTCCAGTCACAGCCACATATGACCTTTATGTCTATGACCTTGTTGAATTGACATAAACCCAGTGAGTCATTCCTCCTACAGCCTACAGAAGTTCAAGATGGGGATCGCGACGACGGTTATAAGTCAGGACAACGCGAGCCTCCACTCCATGGGCACAGATAACCTGCTAGACCTCTTCTCCCTCAGTGACCAATCGAAGGGCCAGAGTTTGGCCTCTACAACTGACCAGGGGGACAGGAAGGAGAGCATGAAGAATGTTCTAGAGGGGCTCGGGGAACTCTGGGACGAAAAGCAATATGAAACGGAATACAATATTGACTCATTTATGAAGTCGCTAGCTAAGTGATTTATTATGTGGCTGATACATCAGCTGCCAGATGTTACAGTCGAACGTCTCTAAACCGAACACAGAGACAAGTTAGCTGTACTTAATTTTAATATATTTTTGTTTCCATTTATCTCCAATGATAATGTCTGTTCCTGATCGCAAAGCACCCACGCGTGTCTTGAAGTAGTTATATGCATATTTCACAGTGGAGCCTCTCTAAACTGGACCGGTTTAGAGTGGTTCCACTGCATAATGTGTTTAATAACGGAATACGATATTTACTCATTAATGAAGTCGCTAGCTAAGTGATACCGTGTTATATGTAGCTGACACATGGGCAGCTAGCTGATAAAAGTTATGTGTACATCTTAATAAATTGTTGTACGCTTGGAATTGTTAGATTAAAAACTTAAACACAAACATAAACATATCTGATTGTCTGAATGATGACCAGTGTAGACCCTGATCAGAGCTACATTGGTGGCACATGCCGTAAGGTCCCATGCGAATGTGGTTTTAAACTCATCTGAGTATGTTGTTCCATCAACTGCTGGAATCAAGCAGATTGATTGGTTGAACCTGTGCTAGGGAGCGTCCAACCAAACTGATTGATTTTGACTGTATTTTGGAAATATGCTCATAAAGTTTTATAATTACCTGGGGCCCGTTTCACTAAACTTTGTACGAAAAACTGTTTGTACTAAGATTTTTATTAATTTTCGATGTCACATTAACGTGGTTAACTAATGCTTCCATTTTCCTCCTACATCATTACATTACATCCACTAAAGAGTTACAACATCGCCCGTCAGTGTAATTGTTACTCTAATTTCAAATTTCGCACTTACGCACTTCTTAGCCGTACAAAATTTAGTGAAATTGGGCTCCTGGGTACTGTGTAGCTGTGTATATACTTAATCATTATGTACATAATAATTATCCCCTCAGCGAGATAGGCAAGAGGTGATATAGCATCAGTACATGTATGTAATTATGTGCATGCGTAGGTTAGTAATACCTTACATTTCTTAATAAGTTATGAAGCCCTTCACCGATTATAATAATATTTTGCCACAATGTATCTATGTCTCGTGGGCTGGTACTTTGTTTTACACACATTCAACGTCCGCAAATTTGTGTTTTTCTCAATAACTGCTTAATCCCTTCACCGATTTTATAATGCTCTGTTCCGTACTTCTGAGTACCCAAGGTCAAGGTCACTAAGAACTTATATTATCAAGGCAGCCAGTGAGATGATTAGCCTCGTCATGCCCTTGTTATTATGTTTGAAATGGGGGAGTTTGATTGGTTGATCGTGCTCCAGCACAACCAATCAGCCTACTTCATTTTGACTCCTAATTCTGAGCTTATTTGTATAATCAGTGCAAGAGTATGATATTGACATGTTTATTTTGGCATTCAGTTATTATGTTACTAACATTCAATATACAAGAATGTGTATACTGAGCAGAAACCTACCAGGCTTGTACCCTTTGTGACCAGCTGGACACATTCCAGCCTGCTCATATGTGGCTGTGACTGGAGAAATGGGGCTTAACCCTTTCACCCCTAAGTAACTGAATGGGCTGCGATATGTTAATTTTGCAACCAATCCAATCATCGCAAAATGATTTTCAGACTATTCTATTTATAAAAAGAGGGTATTTGTTGTTCTCAAAAATATGAAAATTACTTTCAATCAGTGCAGATCCTGATGAGACGGCTCGTTACAATTTTTGTTTCCACATTGTAAGGGTTAATGGCTAAAGTAAAGCATGGAATGTGCTATTGTGGTGTTGTTTCATGAACCAGTCTACCAGAGTTCAAGCCCTGCATTTCAAACGAAGCAAATAGATTTTTCTTTTGACTCGATATACGTATATTCATCTGTTTGGCAGTTCACTCTTTGCAACAATCCAACTGTAATTTTTTTGAGACTTTAAATGTACATTAATATTGGCAGAGACCTAGGGTCAAGGTCAATTCCATGCATAATTGTCAACCAATAAATCTGAATCTCGACAGGAATCGTATTCTCATTTAACCATTGTTAAAAGCTGCTACTAGGGGCATCATCTCCATCTTACAGACCAACGTTTCATATTTATCACTAGGCAACTGGTTTAACCACCCGGGATGGACCATTGTATGGTGCTGTATATCTGTCCTTCTGGTGTGAATATCGTACCACTGTGAAACACATGACTTGAATGACCTTGACCTGCTTTTGCACTTCATTTATGCTATCTTCTTTTAAGTAGAGAATAGTAGGTTAGTACCGTGAATGGGAAAATATTTCTGACCTGGCATAGGGAACAGGCCGAGCCCATACTGTTTCCATGGCGAGCCATGATCTCTCAGATGAGACTTGAAACTGAGGTCCCATCCCTAAATTACCTTAGCTGTTGGGGATGTTAAAGCTATTAAATTATCACTTTCCATGCCGAGCCAGATATCGTTTCCCATTCACGGTACTAACATGACCTGATTTTCATATCATGGGAAAGTTGAATAACCGCAGTACTCAGTACTACATTCAACATTGTTTTGCATATAACATAGTTCAAAATACCACCAGTGTACTAATTTAATAACAACGCATTTACTTAATACATTTTTATACCCCCGGCATATGAAGTATGTCGAGGGCTATATAGTTTTTGTATTTCTGTCCGTTCGTCCATGTCCGTAAGATTTGCGTTAAAGCTTTGTTTGTCTGTCCAGGCTGTGGCCAGGGGTATCTGTGATCCTCTGCTCACTTGCTCTAGTTTTATGATATAATCACTGAACAAATATTATTGACAAGTGTCTAAATTGCTGAGAAAAGGGTGTCTCCCACAAAAATATTGGGGACACTGTCGTTGTTTCCAGGAACATATAGTCAGAAGTGTTTTCATGGACTTCCGGGCCTCAGGGGACAACACAAACATATTAGACGCCCTTAGGATCTCCTCGAGGATCTCCTCGAAGTTTGACCACTAATTTAGTCTACCATCGTTGTCGGACAGATCATCCTCCACTGGCGCCGGGCATCATTTCTTTTTCGACTTCGGGCTCGTTACCAATTTTTGTCTTCTGACCCTTCCCCCAACCAGACATGTCCAGTGTCGTATAGTAACTACGAGTATTCACCGATACAAGCTTCAATAATTCCAGCACAAAAATATTTCCACAATTCCCTAACATTTGATTGGCTCGTAGCAAGTCTCTGTCCAAAATTTATATCCCAGTAAACTCCCACGCCAAACTACTTTCCGTAACCGTGAGGAGCAGTTAACATAATTCTTAAGAAAACGGATGAATTTATTTCAAATGCTAGAATTATAAGGAATGAATGGCCTATTTGTTGAATTTATCGGGGATATAAACTTGGAAAAGTCGCGGGAATACTGGACGAGGCCTTCCGGCCTTTGTCCAGTATTCCCGCGACTTTTCCAAGTTTATACCCCGATAAATTCCACAAAAAGGTCATTCATTCCTATAGTACATATCTAATGCTAACAAAAGAAACATAGGAAGTATTAAGATGTGTGTTCTGTCCACGTATGTGTCATAACAGAAAGACTACAAGGTCCCCAAATTACCATGTCACAACCTACACAAATTCTGATGCAGTCCACGAATGCACCTGCCTAATCCAAGGCATACAACAACAACACCCATAAGTAAACAGAATTTTTCCAGCTAAATAACCTTCATTTATTCCAACTTTGAAATAGTCGATATTTTGAAGGTTCACAACTTCTCCATCATTCCTTCTCGTGTATGGCACAGAACTGGCAAGATACTGATCCAGATGATCGCTCTATGTTCTCCCTTTGTCAGATGAAACCTTACATCCTTACATCCAATACAGACTTTCTCTGAGTATTTTTTCACCTTCAATAAAGCTGATGACATGTTTGTTTTTTTCCACCATTTCCTCGGGGAAATTCCAAATATTCCAAAAGTCTAAAAAAAAATTGTTAAGAACAGAATGTACCATTATTGAATTAAGTTCATCCCTGCCCATAACGTGGTGGCATACAAGATAAAATACAGCATGTATGCAAAAATGCGGAGTGACGTAGAAGTATGGACAGCAAGGTAATTGCTCAATATATAAGATATATCAGGTTACAGTGATCAATGATAAGTGATGACAGATCCAGTACTCGTATGGTTACCAGCATAGTTCTGTAGCCGATTTCATCAAAATTGCAAAGTATACTTATCTAGCAAAGTATACTTTGAGGGAGTAATCATTTATTTTTCCCGAAATGCATTATTTCACATAGAACTAACGACTGCATATATTTGATGATTAAAAGTATGCTGAATTATTATACTGAATTTATTACATTATCACAGCCATTTTGGCTGTGATAATGTAATAAATTCAGTATAATAAAAATTAATAAAGTTATCCTTAAATTGAAAATTTCTCCCTCAAAGTATACTTTGCTAGATAAGTATACTTTGCAATGTTGGTGAAATAGGCTACTGGACAGTTGTTTCACATTTGAATTCAGAGTTGGTAAGCAGTGTCTTCAGTAACTAAGGTAATGCAACATTTGTAACTGGTTCCATCTCATCCAAATTGAAATCGAACCAGCCATCGTCTGTTCCATATTTTTTTCTGCTGATATACTTGTGGCTATTAAACACTTAAATATCTTTTATCCTGCACGGTGATGAGACGGTCAACCTTTATGAGATAATCAACCTTAGATGCTGGGTATACCACCAGGCAACATTCAAACTCAATCATGTTCACAACGCCAGCGAATTGATTGGATTCAGTGTAAAATGCTCCAGTGACTGCCAGTTCTCCCTTTTGCACATCGGGTGCAGCCATGACAGTTCGTCATCATTGAAATAGGATTCAGGAGGTGCACGTCCATCATTGACCCATTCCAGAAGATCCTCGAACGTGGAAGAGCGGAGTAGGATTTAAGAAGTGCTTTATTGCCGCTTGCACTGTAACTTCGACAGTTTGGGAGGGCAACGGGATGCATTCCACCCATTTGGTGTATTGATCCACCATCATCAGTACGCACTCGTTACCTCTGGACGTGCAGGGTTGTGGGCCCAAGAAATCTAGGTGAACACGCTCCATGGGGATACTGCCTTGTAGCCGATTTCATCAACATTGCAAAGTATACTTATCTAGCAAAGTATACTTCGAGGGAGAAATTTTCAATTTAAGGATAAATTTATTAATTTTTATTATACTGAAATTATTACATTATCACAGCCATTTTGGCTGTGATAATGTAATAAATTCAGTATAATAATTCTGCATACTTGAAATCATCAAATATATGCAGTCGGTAGTTCTATATGAAATAATGTATTTCGGGGAAAAATAAATGATTTCCCCCTCAAAGTATACTTTGCTAGATAAGTATACTTTGCAATTTTGATGAAATCGGCACCTGGAATCCAGACAGCTGCCAGCGTGCGTGACGACTATACTTCTTCCACTGGTTGTATTCCGTGCAGCTTTCAACAAAGTGTTTAATGTCTCGGGTCATACCATGCCAATAGTATTTGGCCTTGACCCGCTGCATCGTTCTGTCTACCCCCTGGTGACGGGCCAGGGGTATGTTGTGATTTAGTGAACAGGAGTTCATCCCTAAGATCATTGGGTACCACTAATTGCTTCTGGCTGGTTTTGGTATTAGTTCTCCAAATGACCTCTGTCTTTGAAGAAACACTCCCTGTTAACCCAGTAGTAAATAGTGGCCCGATTAGCCAAGAACAAGGCACCTTCAGAAGGCTCGGCACCATTGCACAGCCATTGTTTAGAAAAACGAGGTCGCCATCCTTGAGTTGACCTTGCCTAATCGTCTGTAACTGGATGTCCCATACCCGGGAGGGCGAGGCGCTAGTGGCTACAGTTACAGCACTATCGGCAGACCTATCTTGACGTAACTGGATGTCCCTTACCGCAGAGAACGAGGAGCTTACGGCTACAGTTCCATCATTCGCTGGAGCCCTGCTTTCCTGCTGAAGCTGATGGTCATGTTCTGCATCAGCAAACAATTGGATTCTGGTATAAGATCTAGGGAGACACGGCTTGATCTGCAGAGCCGTACTGCCAAGGGTACTACATAATCAACTTCATCTGCAAAGTTTCCCCATTTCTTGTGCACTCTCGGACAAAATGGCCAACCTCCACAGGGCAAATTCTGCAACTCTGCTCCTAGCTGATACTCATCGCATTTATCAGAAGATGTTAATCGCGACAGAGCATCTGCATTGGCATGTTTCTGCCCTGGGCGGTGGACTACCTATCTATCTGACCCTCAGCAACCAGGTGAGACTGCAGTGATCTGTTCTCAACACAAAAGGACGACCCAGAAGGTACTGTGTATACTGCCGAGTGAATTTCACAACGGCTAACAGTTCCTTACATGTCGTACAGTATTTTCACTGTTGTTTTGTGAGACAAGCAGACCCATACGCAATCACTTGTTCTACCCCCTCCTGCACCTGACTAAGTTGAGCCCCAATGGCAAAATCTGAGGCATCCGTGTCTAGAACGAAATCATCTTGCCTATTGGGGAGATCTAAGATGGGTGCAATGGTATATTTGTCAATCCAAGCTCCAGATGGCATGTATTGGTGTATTTATACTGTATAAAATGTTATAGGAATGAATGGCCTTTTTGTTGAATTTATCGGGGTATAAACTTGGAAAAGTCGCGGGAATACTGGACGAAGGCCGGAAGGCCTCGTCCAGTATTCCCGCGACTTTTCCAAGTTTATATCCCTGATAAATTCAACAAAAAGGCTATTCATTCCTTATAATTCCAGCATTTGAAATAAGTTCATCAAGAAAATGTGTTTATTTTCCGTTTTCTCTTAAGAATTATTTTAACTGCGCCTCACGGTTACGGAAAGTAGTTCGGCGTGGGAGTTTACTGGGATGTAAATTTTGGACATTTTGAAAAGTCGCGGGAATACTGGACGAAGGCCGGAAGTATTCCAGTCCAGTATTCCCGCGACTTTTCCAAGTTTATACCCCGATAAATTCCACAAAAAGGCCATTCATTCCTATAATAATTTTATTTTTTCTAAGCATATCATCAAATTTAAAGCAATGTATGCACGTTTTTTCGCCCATAAATAGAAAATGCAATAAACTACATTTTTCAGTAAGTATTTTCATTTTGTATATGTAAGACCATGATTGAAAACAGCAGATGACAATTCAAAAGTATTTTTTTCTCATTTTCCCCTGAAATATTGTTTTGGTATTTCAATAGATAAGCATCATCAGATGCAATTCTAATGAATTACCAAGACATATAATTTTATTTTCAAAGAGAAATAAGAAAAATACTCGACAGTTGTTGGCTGTTATTTTAACCGCTAGCGTGCAAAGAGTTAATACAGTGACTGGTAAATTCGTCTGATCTTGCTCTGCTTCCATACCACCAGTGCCCTGGCAAAGTCAAACTCACGAATCACGGGACCATCCTCGGATATTCGCATCAGATCGTTGAGTGTGGCTGAGTTCATGTGCGTCTGCAGTCTGGTCTTAATCTGGTTCTGTGTAGAAAAACCCCATTCACACTGAACCGTTAAAATTGGTACAGTGAACACTTCATGAGTATCAGCATGTTGGGCATACTGTCGGAGTATTTTGTTGAAATCACAGACGTGGCGTCGATCATGGAAAGTTTTGGATACGATCCTGTAACCAGTCGCTTGTACTGCTTGTACTCCGATGCGCACTCATCCTTATCAATATTGAACTGCTCACTAAACTGCCCTAACAAATCGCCTATTTCGCTTTCACCATATTTGGCTAATTCCCCACTTTCCTTTGCACGTGTAATATTCTCCGGAACCAGGACCTTCATGTTGTCAACAATCCTGCTCTGTTGAAATCGATCGGTTTTCTAGATTTTCCACAATTTTCTCAGTGTATTTCTCTGTTAGTCCGTGCAGGATGTCGCCCTGTGTGGTGATGTTGCCCTGTTTGGTGATGTTGAAGCTCCACAGATGTTGCATTGTCATCAACGTTTTCTGATTCATTATCATATGTGTCGCTGTTGCTGAAGCCCTCAAACTGAACGTTATCATTTACCGCAGATTTCACAACTTTACATTCACTCTCCAAAACTGGTCTCTTGTAAGAGACTTTACCATCATCATTTTTCTCCACAAACTGAGATAATTTGTCTACGAAGACGCCTTCACATTCACATAAATCCTTGAGTGATTCACATGTGGATTCCACCATCGGCTGAATTTTACTATAGTCCACGTGCTTGTTTTGGAAGACCTTACTCAAACGTCCTAGAAATGGTAATACAGCCATGAGAAGGTGCGTAATAGCTATAAAGCGGAACTGGTGTACTTCCTGGCACAGGCCTTTGGCAGTGGGGTTGGTCCTTGCCTCGTGTGACAAGGCCATGCACAACGCTGGATACGTGCGGTAGATGACACTGACGGCGTTCTCCAAACTTAACCATCGGACAGAATGAACTTCAGCATACTTTAACTGAGGGAGTACCAAAATGTTGTGTATTTCACAGAGTTTGTTGGATCTTAGCGCTGAATTACGAAAGTAATGAAATATGTTTGACACAACGCGGGAGTAATGTGCCATCTGTGGTAATCCATTTGCAGCCTGTGTGCAGCACAGTGCACCCCGATCATGGTTGGTGAATGCTCCTGCATACGCACGACAACTCCCTCTTACGACCAGTCATCACACTGGCACCATCGGTCCCCATTCCTACAAGCTTCTTAATGTCCAACCCTTTTTTTTAAATTTCGCCTAATACTTTCTTGACGATCGTCTCGGCATCCGCAGTTGCCTCCACATGTTGATCTCCACATTGCCTATCAAACAACTGTCCAAATCTTTGGCGAAATACTGCGCATATACAAGTAATCGTTTGCTGTTTGCTTTCGTCTATCATTAACAAATAGATTCCCGAAGTAGAACTGCCTGTTAACCAGTTTGACAGAGACATTATCGCGATCAATGATCGAATAAACACCAAAAATTACCCAGAGTATTTAAGAGCAAGCATCTATTACTCGAATTTTAAATGGCCCGCAAGTGAAAATTACGCTAATAGTCGTGAGACAATGCACAAATCGAACTTATCACACATACGGTTTTGAAATCGGTGCATCAATCGTCATCATAATTGTCCAATCAGACCGCATATTCATACTTTGTCCCAGAATAGATTGCTGGTCGTATAAAATTGAATTTGATTAAACCAAACTACAAATTAATAATTAGTGGCGTCTTAACTAGTTGTTTCTTTCAAGTGGCGCATCTTGAATTATTAACGAAAACATATTTGGCGTCGGTAAAGTCTTTGAATTTGCCGACGTTGCATCTCAATATTTGCATTGTACTGTAACTTAATTAATACACATACGTCATCGGCAAATGTAAATACTCGATAAAAACATCCAATGAAAACAAACTACCGCCTTGTGGGTGGAGTATTGGAAAATCGGCTTGCGGTTAACACAAGGAGTGCTAAACGGCCGGGATATGATTGACATGTTGACAGGTCAATTGCAAAGGCCGTGTTTATTTCTATCAATTTTTGCCGCGTGCTGCATCAAACATACACGCTGCCCAAGGCCATTACTCAACATATGCAGCCCTATTTGACAAGCCTGGGAATATCGATTTCAGGTTAGCGGGCTGTGAAATGGCAAATTCTAAACAATTTTGTTTCAATTTATGACAAACAATCACCGAAAATTACCGGGATTTTTTCAAAGCGAAGTCGACTTCGCCCGACGGGGAAATAAAAAGCGAAGTGAACGAAAGAAAAGCGACAATGTCGCTCACTTCGCCCTCAAAATTGAACCCTGCTTTCCCCTAATTCCAACCCCTGGGGCCCCACCCAATGGCCCAGTAATTCGACTCTGCTCTGGAATAATTCACACTTTTTTGGCTTCAATTTTAGCTGGTACAGCCGGAGCCTTTGAAATAACTATAAGAGTTACTAAGTGCTCCCTGAAAGTTTTCCCCATTGCTAAAATGTTGTCTACAAAGGTGAGCTACAATTTCCAGGTTAGCCCTCTTAACACCAGGTTGATGGCCTGGGAAAACGTGGCTTTATGCTGAACGCCGTTTTCTTTTGATCCTCTGGTCAGATTTGAATCTGGTAATATGCAGAGTTGGCATCGAGTTTCGAAAACCATGTCTGACCTGCTAGCATATCCGTACAATCCTCAATTAACAGAATAGGATATACATGTACGTCGTTGATAGTGACTTCGTACAACGCTCGATAGTCCAAACACCGTCGTCTATTTTAGGGGATGGGGCCAAGTGACTTTGGTGTGGTATGGACCTGGCACCAGGTCAGGTTATTCTAATTTCAGGACTGAATATATTTGTTCTCGATGTAAGTATTCCGTTCTGATTTTGGGATTTTCCCCCCAATGCAGCAGTTTAAAACTGGATCGAACCCGTTTGCCTGGCCTTACATGACCTTAGTTGTTGATAGGCCGTTAAACACCAATAAACAAACAAACCAAACACCATCGCACACACTCTCCCCGCTTCTTTGTTTGTGGCGCCATGACAGAACTTTTGAATAGTCTTGACGTGTCGTGTAATCTTCTGGTAAGGTCTGGAATGCTTTAGAGGCGATGGTCGACAGTCGGTCAGACCAGTCGTCTAACTTTCCTCTGGCTCCTGGCGGGCACTGTTAAACGCCATCATCAACATTTGCGTGAGTTCACGGATGCGGAAGCTTCGTTCCATTCTCCCGACGAGGTCGTTGTACCTTATCAATGGAATCTTCTCAACAGTCTGGGCATAAAAGTCACTTGCCTTGCCCTCCAGACACCAGATTTTCTTTCTTTTCCACAGCATTCCATGTGTTAATTCTCGCGAACTTTGCGAACTTGTTGATTGCTAATTCGCGTGTGTACTTGTTCAATCTACCATGCTCACTGTCTGACATGACATACCCGTCTGGTATTCTGTAATATATGCGAATTATAACTTTGTTAATACTTTGTCTTCACGAATGACAATTTCCACGTCTTAATCCCTGCGAGTTAACAGAGTTCTCAGCTTCTGAAATTCCCGCGATTGGCATAATTTCTGATGATTCTTTTCTTCACTGGACATGGTTCCTTCTCCAGTGGGCCTCCTCCATAGCATAAGTGGTCGGCTTGGTGATGGGATGCTATACAATACCATCCTATCACCAAGCCATTCTATACCACCAATGGTGTCTCTGTCTGTCAGTCTGTCCATCCGTCCGCCTGTACGCCCATCTGTCTGTCTATCTTCAAATGTTAAGTTTTCATGTTTTGATCGCTTCAACCCATCATGGATTTGCGTTAAAAATGTAATTACTTTATAAGTATGCAAGCCTACATGTATATCAGATTGACTTGAAACCTTATTAAACCTCCGGCATTCGAAGTATGTCGAGGGTATATAGTTTTCGTCATTCCGTCTGTCCATTTGTCACGTCAGTCCGTAACATTTGTGTTAAAGTTTTTATGTCGGTCCAGGCGGCGACCGGGGGTATCCATGGGCTCACTTGCTCTAGTGTGCTTCTTCATTACATTGGTATTATATAGCCCACCTACGTGACCCCCATGGTCAAATGACTGACGTACACGCTGGCACCATCAAATTCCTTGGTGAATACAACATTTACATGGTTCGTCTTTGCATGCCCCCTGGATGCTAATTAGGGGGTATTATGATTTGCACCTGTCTGTCTATTTGTCAATCACACATGCTGGTCTCGAGAACTACTTAACCCTTTCACCCCTAAGTAACTAAAAGATTAGTATTCCGTCGTTGATAGGCAAGAGGGGATATAGCGTACGTTAGAAACACCTTGCATTTTTCAATAACTCCTGAACTGCTTCACCGATTTGGATAATATTTGGTCACAATGTGTGTCTAGGGATGGTGTTTTGTTTTGCATACGACGCATGTCCGAAGTCCCAAGGTCAAGGTCACTGAGGACTTGTGTTCACCTTGTTTGTAATGCAGATTTGTTCTTTCTTTTTATTATCAAGGCTGCCAGTACAACCCACGTTCGACCGTTTAACGTCAAAGTCACTGAGGACTTGCTGTTTTTATTATTATTATTATTATTATCAAGGCTGCCAGCGAGGGGATATGCTTCGTTTAATGATACCTTTTCTTGTTTCATGTTATGTTTGAGACTGATTCATTACGCTCTAAAGAGGGTAAGGTTTTTAAAAAATCCACAAACGGTGCAGATCTTGATGAGACGGCTCGATACGAGACGGCTCATCAGGATCTACACCATTTGCAAATACATGTATTAGGAAATAGATCTGCAGTGCACAGGCATTCGGCGTGTTTCGGCTTTCATCTGTAACTTTGGTCAGACACAACCTCGTATCATAACAAAATCACATGTTTAAAATTGTGTTTTCTATGCATTTCTGCAGGATATTAATAATTCTCAAATGATCATATGAACTTGCCACTACAATATTAGAGCCGTAAATACATAATTTCATTTGTTTTGATAAGGAGCTGTAATTCGAGATTATTTACATAATGATGTTCCAACTATGTTATTTTAGCAAGATAACAATAATTCTCAAATGAACATGTGCAATTTCCGCCAAAATATTCACATTAGCGTTGATAAACTCGCGGAATTTGTTATGATACGAAGTCGTGTCCGACCAAAGTTAGAAGCCTTGTTCATATACATGTATATACAGTTACACCGGTGAAAGCCGAAACACACCAAATGCCTGTGCTGCAGTGTAGAAAAGGTTAACAACCCATTCGTGCCACTTAACCCTTTCCCTGTTTTGCGATATTTCGACTTCCAAATCCAAAACATCTGAATAAAAGGTTAAATTATCTGATAGAGTAGAAAACATTGTGGGAAAAGGAGAAATTGCTTGTTACAAGCAATTTCTCCTTTTCCCACAATGTTTTCAAAAGACATCTTCTGCAGAGGCGTGAAAAGTCGTCTCTATCAGGGAAAGGGTTAACTCTTATTACTTTTGTCTTTACCATGTATTACTTGTCCCTACTACAAGAAGTTACATTTCCTTGAATTACTGTATATGACAATGCTGTTCAGTGGACCCAGGTACATGGAAAGGTACACTCTGAAAAATCATTTACACCGTTCATATACATGTACCGGACTGTGAGATGGGAAGCCTTTGTCTGCAATTGGATCCATGCACTCTGATCATGGCATACATTGTGCCCACATTAATAGTCATGCCATTAACCCTTTCATCCCTAAGTAACTGGAATGGACACTCCCATGTTATACTCAAACTATTCCATATATTAGTATGTTTTTATGCCCCGCCACGATAGTAGAGGGGGCATTTAGTGTTACCCTTGTCCATCACGAACCTTGTAAGTCGTAAAACTTTTAAACCATACTAGCTACAGACCTGAAATTTGGAATGTAGCTTCCTTATGATGAGTAGATGCTCAAAGTTTATTTCGATTTTTGATACGACCCCGGGGTCATGGATTATATCCCCCTTTTCGACTGAGACTTTTCCAATTTTGGCTTGTAAGTCGTAAAATATTTAAACCCTAATAGCTACACACCTGAAACTTGGTATGTAGCTTCCTTATGATGAGTAGATGTGCAAAGTTTATTTCGATTTTTGATGCAACCCCGATCATGGATTATCTCCCCCTTTTCGACTTAGAATTTGGCAATTTTGCCTTGTAACTCATAAAACTTTTAAACCATAATATCTAGAGACCTGAAACTAGGTATACTGTAGCTTCCTTATGATGAGTGGATACACAAAGTTTATTTTGATTTTTTATTTCACCCCGGGTCATGGATTATTTCCCCCTTTTCGACTTAGAATTTTGCAATTTTGCCTTGCAACTCATAAAACTTTTAAACCGTTCTAGCTACAGACCTAAAACTTGATATTTAGCTTCCTTATGATGCGTATATGTGCAAAATTTATTTCAATTTTTTATTCTACCCCGGGGTCATGGATTATCTCCCCCTTTTCGACTTAGAATATTCCAATTTTGGCTTGTAAATCGTAAAACCTTTAAACCCTAATAGCTACACACCTGAAACTTGGTATGTAGCCTCATTATGTTGAATAGATGCACAAAGTTTATTTTGATTTTTTGATTGAATCCCCTGGTCATGGATTATCTCCCCTTTTGGACTTGCCTCGTTTATTAGCAAAGCGATATATCATATGGGGCATCCGTGTTCTATGAACACATTTTCTAGTTTAGTAATATCTGCAAATGGTGCATATCCTGGCGAGACGGCCCGTTATTCGACCTACACTGTTCAGAAACATGATGATAGAGGTATGTAGTATTGAAATGATTAAATGTGAATATAAATACAACTTTCATTAAACAAAGCAATTTATGTTGGCTGTGGGTAATTTTTGCTAACAATGATTTTACGTCACTGATGGAAGTGAATGCATTTTCATGAACATCTGGTGGATGGAAGGTGGGAGCATGCGATGAGTAATTTAATGATCGGGATTCATCCTTACATGGTTTGGCCCTCACATACATCACGGGCATTCTTGTATGTGACAGTTGAATCTGGTTATACCCCTTATGCGAGTATTACAATTATTCGTAATCTTATTTTATTGGAAGGGACCAAGTGACTGGTGTGGTATGGACCTGGCACCAGGTCAGGTTATTCTAATTTCAGGACTGAATATATTTTATTTTTTTTTCGATGTAAATATTCAATTCTAATTTCGGGATTTTCCCCCCAATGCAGCAGGTTAAATACGGGTCGAACCCGTTGGCCCGTCCTTAAATGACTTTAGCTGTTGATAGGCCGTTAAACACCAATAAACAAACAAACATCAACATCTGAAATGTCATTTATAAATTTTCTAAATTATGTCTTTGCAAAATATAACACACAGAATTATCTATAGGCAGTGTCAGAATATTTAGGTTATAAAATATGTAGAGGTGACAAACTTGATGACCTGTTGATATTATTCCGAGTTCTGTATACGTGGCTGTGACTGGAGAAATTGGCTTACGAGTTTAGCGACCAGATTAGCCTGTGCCTCCGCACTGTTCGCCATTCCATCAATGAAACGCCAACCATGCTTCCAACAAGCAATACAGATCATTATCAGGCTGCAGGAGTGTGCTATCTGACCAGGAGCTATACTGACCATAAATCCCATTAGCCCAATTTCTCCAGACAATTATCAGGCTACAGGCGTGTGCTATTTGATCAGGACCTATGCTGGCCATAAATTGCATAAGTCCCATTTCTCCAGTCACAGGCTGTGGTGTGAGAAATGGGGAAGGGCAGGCGGGGTTTGGGCATTTGTGGCCAGTCTAGCTCCTGGTCAACTATCACACTCCTACAGCCTGATAAGGATTTATCTTATTTGTTAGAAGCACTGACTGAATGGCAAACCATACAGAACCTTTGCATCCACAGGCTGATCTGGGTTAACATTGATTGTGCACGTCATAAACAACATTTCTCCAGTCGCCGGCACATGTGAGAATCAAATTGTATGGTATTCAATAACCAACTGACATTTCTGTATGATTAAAATTGTGTATTAAATGATAAAACACATTTTTCTGATGACTTTATATTAGTATTAATTTCCTAAGAAGGTAAATTAGTGGTCCATTTAATATTATAAAGGTGGGTGGCAGGTGGGAGCATGCGATGGGTAATTTAACGATCCAGATTCATCCTTACCGGAATCCCAACCGGAGACCTGGTTTGGCACTCACGCATGTCATGTCGATGGCATTCTGTATGCGACAGTGGAATCTGGTTACACCCCTTATGTGAGTATTACGATTATTTGTAATCCTATTTTAGGGGAAGGGGCCAAGTGGCTTTGGTGTGGTATGGACCAGGCACCAGGTCAAATGTAAATATTTGAGATTTTACCCCCAATGCAGCAGGTTATATATGGGATTGAACACGTTGGCCCAGCCTTAAATGACCTTAGCTGTTGATAGGCCATTACACATCAATAAATCAAATGAAATATGTATTATAAAGACATTGATAATGAATCTGAAATTGTCCATGTGAAATTTGTTAGGATCTTCCAAACAGTTCCAGAGCAGACAGTTGTCTAGAGGAATCATACCTGAAGCCCATTGGTCAAGTCGTTCCAATATAAGTGATCAGGGTATGGGATTACATGGTCTATTGTTTACACTGCATTAATGGCGGCGCCCACGAAATTTGTAAATCATGTAAATCTTATTTTTCATCAATACGACTGCGGTTTCCTCCTTTTAATCATGACCATGTTCCAGCCATTAACACTACGAGTACGCCAATACCAAATTTAGCAACATGACTTTTGTAGTTAATCTGAACATTCTGCAGAGAAATTTGAGTCGGACGAAATTGAACGTTGTTTAAACTTCGTCCGATTCAAATTTCTGCCATTATGGCAGTGTGAACAATAGACCACATAATCCCATACCCTGGTGATTGTCTAATTAATACCTTTCATTTAATCTTACATGACCACTTTCAGCTGAAAATAAAACTTGACCAAGGTCCTGCCGATTATTGACCAAGTGGCCACCATTTTTGTCTCGCCCACATTAGTGAAAGGTGAGACATAGCAGACACAATTCCGGCGTTGTCTTCATAGTACCGGCATGCTTCAACAATTTTTAACATGCATCAAAATGTTGCATATCTCCTGATATGCTGGTCGGATCTTCACCAACTTCATCCGGATCGTCTCTGACATTATTGTTTGTTTTGTTTGTTTAATGGTGGTTAACGGCCTATCAACAGCAAACGTCATTCAAGACTGGACCAACGGATTCGTTCCCACATTCAACCTGCTAGATCCATACCACACCAAAGTCACTTGGCCCCTTCACCTAAAGGTAATAGGATTACGAATAATCGTATTACTCATATAAGGGGAATAACCAAATTCAACTCTGACATACAAGAATGCCAAAGACTTACCGGAGGGCCAAACCAGTAGCCTATTTCATCAACATTGCAAAGTATACTTTACTAGCAAAGTATACTTTGAGGGAGTCATCATTTATTTTTCTAGAACTAACAAATGCATATATTTCATGATTAAAAGTATGCAGAATTATTATACTGAATTTATTACATTATCACAGCCAAATTGGCTGTGATAATGTAATAAATTCAGTATAATAAAAATTAATAAATTTATCATAAAATTAAAAATTTCTCCCTCAAAGTAAGGAGTAATCCTGACCTTTAAATTACCCATCACATGCTCCCACCTGCCACCTACCTCTGTAACATCATTGTACATGTATCAGATTCGGTGCCAGATATATCAATCTGATTCGGTCACCACGTATTTGGTCAACGTGCAGCTACATACCTGTTAATGACATGTGAAGCCTTCATACATAACGCAACAAAATTTATTTTTAGAAAAGATTTATTCTGACAAACGTTTTAAAAATTTCTGACATTCATCTTATACGTAAACAAAACAGTCCTCCTCACATACATGTATAGTGTTCAATATGTCAATAGAGTGAGGCGACGAAATAAAGATTTATTGAGCTAATATGTAACAGCAATATCTAGAACAGCTGACACTACACTATAACGCCACCCATCCCACCATCTCGGTCTCCAAATGAAGACTGGAACATCCACTGTATTTATTCTAATAGTAGCTCCCTCTATTAGTAGACCCTACCATATTTTCAGTGTGTTATTTACCCAAAGTAACACTGTTGATGTATTAACTGAATTTACTTTGGGTAAATATGGATTCAACATTTCTATATTGCATGCAAGAATAAAGTACAACTTAACACTTACAATGCTGAAACAAAATTTGTCATCTGATGTTTATTTTTTAATTCTAATTTTGTCCACCAAAAACATAGTTATGCACACATTAGAATCATTTACAATAGAAAATGAATCGAAAGAGCTGCCAAAACATGTTTCTATCAAGACTAATATTTTCATTTCACGTATTCTAAAAGTTCGGAAAATTGCCTCACCCTGGGGCGTTTATTAGAATAAATACGGTATGTGCACACTGTCCACATTGGAATGTGCACACTGTCCAGAAAGTCAGACAGAAATGTAGTGTTGGATGATAAAATCTGTAATAATTGTAAAACCTGATCATTATAAGCATTTACAAGCAAAATGGTATGTAATTATCTGCACTGATGAAAACACTGAAAATAGCAGTTTGGTATACATTGTATGTCCTCCTACTTATTATTACTGGTAAGCCTTTCAGACCATGATAGTATTATTGGCAAACAGCATACATCTAGATGAGCCATTCGGGATATACACAGTTTGTGAATACCTTCTGTTTTTGCTTTATAAAATTACCAATTAACCCTTACACCGCTATATTATATTTTTGTCGTCTGCTGTTTATTTTCTATTTTCCATTTTTATCACCAAAAACATGCTTTGACAGCACTTTAGAATAATTTACAACATGCTTTGACCACTCAAAAACTTTATTACAAATTTCTATTTAATTGACTTTTAATGTCATGTTAATTTAATGTCATTTGACCTTGACCATGAATATGGGCAATAGAATGAAAATTGATGATGATAAATAAGTAAACGATGTTTCAAGCCAATCTGACTTGCGATAAATGATAGTAGGTAGCCGAAAACTTTAAAGCAAATCTAGGACAGCCAGATGGCTACTGTATGTACTGTATTAACGCTAAATATTCGGACACGATTTGCTTTGGGAAACCCCTATTAAACACAGGTTGAAGTAACGGACCGAGGTCTATAAATACATTAAATATGCCTAAAAGCATCAATAAATGAAGAAAAAAAAATTGTTAGCTTATTTTTTTCTTCATTTATTGATGCTTTTAGGCATATTTAATGTATTTATATACCTCGGTCCGTTACTTCAACCTGTGCTATTAAATAGCAGCTTCCCAAAACAAAGAATATCTAAATACACGGTTATTGTGAGTAGACCACTACTGTCATACTAACCCTAAACATTAGCATGCTCACTGTAGTCGGGAAACCATATATGTTTCCATGTTTCCCCAATTAAATGGTGTCCAAATATTTATGGCTAAAACTGATTAAGCCCCTTTTTGGCATAGTGTGTCACATATAGCTGACCATCTCTTGCATACACGGGTAGGAAGGATGCTGTGCAAAAGACTAATTGCTAAAATGGATACTAGTATATTGCAAACACAATTCTCGGTACAGCCATCAACAAAAGTATATAGGCACGGAAATATACATACAGCATTAATCATACGGTGGTTGCAAATATATACAATAACATAATTAAAACTACAACGTCACACTTGCTGGAAGTATAAAAATAATCTAATATTAGACACGAACCTTATTAAAATGTATCAACCTAAACATGCTTATAAGTAAGACCACTAGAAAGAGTCACAGCAATAGCCGGAGGTCACGAACACCTAATGGTGTGACCCGAGATAAATATATGGAATGGATACAGGCTGGATGAAGACACATCCAAAACATGCAACACACATCCAGCTAAAATCTGCAGTAGACAATGACGAGAAGCAGATTTATATATTTGTGAAACTAGAACATTGTTAATACAACAAATAACAAGAGGGTCATGATGGCCCTATATCGCTCACCAGTGCAATGTCACAACAAGAGTTGTCAGAAGACAACGATGCTCGCCTGTTGGCAGCCTTCACGCAAACTTGGCACAGTTGCATAAAAAAACATGAATATTATATAACTTGACCTTGGGTTAAGGGGCGTGCGGTGGACCTTGACATTGGGGTCAGTGGTGCAAGGTGGGTCGTGGGTTTGCTATAGCATAATATAGCATATTAAGATGAATGCATGTATGAAATATCAATGCGCTCCCTGAAAACAGAAGTAAAACAAAATTTAACCCAACGTTAAGTTTATGAACGCACTAAGTTGGTGATTTTCTACAGCATGATAGCTATTCACATGAGGAATGCATGTATGAATGTATGAATGTGCTATGTTTGTGACCTTGACCTTGGGAAAAGGGGTGGGGGGTCATGGATTTGCTGTAGCACAATAGAGGATCATCAGATGACTGCATGTATGAAATATCAAGGCCTTCCGTGTAAAGAAACAGAAGTTACACAACATTTACCCGAACGTTAAGTTGATGAACATGCTAAGTTTGTGACCATTCACCTTGGGGTAATGGTTGGGTGGTGGGTTGTGGATTTGCTACAGCATGATAGAGGTACCCCAACGTCGTCTGGAGGAATGCCTGTAAAAATTACAGGCTTTCCATGAAAGGAAACAAATGTAAAAAAGAAAATTACACCTCACCCCAACGTGAAGTTTATGAATGTGCTAAGTTTGTGACCTTGACCTTTGGGTAAGGGTTTGGTGGTGAGTCATGGATTTGCTACAGCATGATAGAGGGTCATCTGAGGAATGCATGTATGAAATAACAAGGTGTTCCATGAAAGGAAACAGAAGTTATAAGACATTTACCCCAACGTTAAGTTTGTGGACGACGCCGATGACGCCGGGGGTATGCCACAAGCTCTTCTGCACTTCGTGCAGGCGAGCTAAAAATCAAGCAAATACTGGTATGTAAAGTTTTCACTACATATACATCAAAATAAGCCCATGACAGGCACAAAATGTCGATGCGACAAACGTGAGAAGTCGCCAGGGTAGGAGTTGTCTGGCGATATGTACAGATATATCTTGCACAACATTGAGAGGTTTGGAGACCACAACAGGATGCCTCCAGCCTACTTTTTATTGAATCCTTAGATTTTATGTATTATATAACCATATTCCGTAAAAAAAGTTGACCACTATTTGACCCCCCGGGCCATACCCATTTTTGACCCAGAGATCACCATTTTAACAGCTTTGAAAAAGCATTGTACATCGATCATTCCTGTCAACTTTTGTCGAAATCGGTCTGGTGGTTCGTGAGAAGATTTTTTTAAGAATTTATGCTATTTTTAGACGGCGGCCATCTTGGATTAATGACGACCGCCATTTTAACAAAACTGAAAATGCTTTACCAATGAACCATAACTGCGAAGTTTGGCCACCAATGGCCAACCGGTTTGTATGAAGAAGACATTTGAAATCTGTAATAAAAGAACGACCTTTTGACCTTTTGGTGGCCATCTTGGATGATGTAATCATCTTATTCGATGAAAACAGCACCACAGTGATCGCCTCATCAATAGCTTTGATTTGATATATTATAGGACCATATTCCGTCAAAAATTAATTTTGACCCAGGGGTCACCATTTTAACAAATTTGAAAAAGCATTGTACATTGATCATTTCTGCAAAGTTTCATAGAAATCGGTCTGGTGGTTCATGAGAAGATTTTGTTAAATTTTGTGCTATTTTTAGACGGCCACTATCTTGGATTAACAATGACCGTCATTTTAACAAAACTGAAAAGGCTTTACCAATGGACCATAACTGCGACGTTTGCTACCAATGGCCAAGCGGTTTGTATGAAGACGTTTGAAATCTCTAATAAAAGAACGACCTTTTGACCTTTCGGTGGCCATCTTGGATGATGTAATCATCTGATTTCGACAAAAAATGCTCCTTCGAATTGATATACGACATGACCATATTCGGTCAAATCTGAAATTTTACCCCTCCTGCCCTGCCCGGGGGCCACCATTTGAAGGAATCTGAAACATCATTAACTATCGATTCATATCAAGCTTCGTCGAATATCTGCCTGGCGGTTCGTGAGAAGAAGATTTTTTGAGAATTTGACCTACTTTTCAACAGCGGCCATCTTGGATTTCGCGATGACCATCATTTAACAAAAATGAAAAGGCTTGAACCACTGACCATTACTGTGAAGTTTTGCCAATATTGCCCAAGTGGTTCACGATGAAGAAGACGTTTGTATTCTATTGAAAGAACGACCTTTGATCTTTCGGCTGCCATCTCGGATGACGTAATTACCTTATTTCGACAAAAAAATCTGAAAAAGGTTTCACCCATGGACCATAACTTTTAAGTTTGGCTACCATGGGCCAAGCGGTTCATGTGAAGAAGAATTTTGAAATCTCTCATAAAAGAACGACCTTTTGACCTTTCGGCGGCCATCTTGGATGACATAACCATCCGATTTCGACAAGAAATGCACCAGAGTGATCGCCTCGTTGATACCTTCCATTTGATATATGACATGACCATATTCGGTCAAAAATAAAATTTGACCCCACGGGCCATGCCCAATTTTGACCCGGGGTACCCATTTTAACAACTTTGAAAGAGCATTGTACATCGATCATTCCTACCAAGTTTTGTCGAAATCCGGTTGGCGGTTCTTGAGAATTTTGAAGAATGTGTGCTATTTTTAGACAGCGGCCATCTTGGATTACATAATGACGTCATTTTAACAATTTTGTAATCCCGCTACCTAAGGACCATGACCATGAAATTTGGTGACTATAGGCCCAATGGTTACCGAGGAGAAGACGTTTGAAAATGTTCACGGACGACGGACGACGTACGACGGACGGACACATTGCGGGAACAATAGCTCACATGAGCTTCGCTCAGGTGAGCTAAAAACACCACCAATTTGGTTCTATCAGTGAACAAGGATTTACGCTTAGTATAGTATTTATGTCTCTGCAGTGAATAATGATACATGTTGTACACAAAGGAAATTGAATGAAGATTGCCTTCAAAATTGTAAGTGTTTGTTTGTTTATTGGTGTTTAACAGCCTATCAACAGCAAAGGTCATGTAAGTCCGGGCAACCGGGTTCGATCCCGTTTTAACCTGCTGCATTGGGGGGAAAATCCCAAAAACAGAACGGAATACTTACATCGAGAACAAATATATTCAGTCCTGAAATTAGAATAACCTGACCTGGTGCCAGGTCCATACCACACCAAAGTCACTTGGGCCCCTTCCCCTAAAATAGGATTACGAATAATCGTAATACTCACATAAGGGGTATAACCAGATTCGACTGTCACATACAAAATTCCAAAGACGTATGTGAGGGTCAAACCAGGTCTCCAGTTGGGATTCTGGTAAGGATGAACCCCGATCGTTAAATTACCCATCGCATGCTCCCACCTGCCTCTCACAAAATTGTAAGTGTACAAGAGAAAGCACACCATTGTCTTTGCTAAATATGAGTGTTGTTTATGACTTGTCCAGCATTAACAGGTCCGAATTTGTGTGTTTAGTCTACAAAATAAACAGAATAACTCTCTCGTGCAAGCCCATCTTCGCCGACAACACTGAATAAAACATTGTTTTACTTAAACACGCAATATTAATGAACAAGTAAATGCTAATAAACACAATTCGTCCAAACATGGTATTTAACACTTACAATGCTGAATTAAATCTTGATGTCTGCTAGTTTGTTGTTGTTTTTTAAAAAACATGGTTTGACTGCACTTGAGAATCATTTCCATTGGAAATGATTCTAAAGTGCTGTTAAACCATGTTGTTATTGAGAAACAAAACAAATAAAACGGCAGACCTTTTTATTCCCACCCTTTAAATGGTGGCGGTGGTGTTTGATAAATATATGAATTGTTTTGCCCATTGTTTTCTGTTCTGAGGTATAGCACTAAATGACTGATCACCCATTTCATATAAATCTACGTGTTTATGTTTGTTTATTGGTGTTTAACGGCCTATCAACAGCTAAGGTCATATAAGGCCGGGCAAACGGGTTTGATCCCGTTTTAGCCTGCTGCATTGGAGGGAAAATCCCAAAATCAGAAAGGAAAATTTACATCGAGAAAAAATATATTCAGCCCTGAAATTAGAATAACCTGACCTAGTGCCAGGTCCATACCACACCAAAGTCACTTGGCCCCTTCCCCTAAAATAGGATTATGAATAATCGTAATACTCACATAACCAGATTCAACTGTCACATAGAAAATTCCAAAGACGTATGCGAGGACCAAACTAGGTCTCCAGTCGGAATTCCGGTAAGGATGAACCCCGATCGTTAAATTACCCATCGCATGCTCCCAACTGCCACCCACATAAATCCACGTGGCCTGCAATTATTTATCGTACATCAGTAGCCTATTTCAACAACATGGCAAAGTATACTTTTGTAGCATTTATTTTTCCTGAAATGCATTATTTCATATAGAACTAACGACTGCATAATGATATTTGATGATTAATTATTATACTGAATGTATTACATTATCACAGCCAAAATGGATGTGATAATGTAAAAACGTCAGTATAATAAAAATTAATAAATTTATCCTTAAATTGAAATTTTTTCCCTCAAAATATACTTTGCTAGATAAGTATACTTTGCAATTTTGATGAAATAGGCTACTGGTGTTTATTATAATAACAACAGACAGGTGTGAACAATTCTTAGCAGAGTACATATAAAGTACGTGTCGGACATGCATTATTGTCCCGGGTATGGAAGGTGATCGAGCCAATTCCCACCATTAAATATATGTTGAATGAATGAATGGATGTGTTATTGTGTATCCACATAATTGCCTCACAGCAGCATGTACATAAACCCCTTTATAGCACTTACAAACCTGCCTTCCCAAAATGCATACCAGTGATGAGAAATAGAATGGAATGGATACAGAGACACAGCGAACAATACATTATATGCCACTCACAATAATAAAATATAACTGTGATATGTATGCATGAACACAACACTGGTCACAAACATGGATATGTTTTCACTCATAAATTCACAGGCATTCGACCAATGACAACATATAAACAGCATGTACACTTAAAAGGCGGCAATCAAATATTGTTGTTGTTTTGTTTTAAAAATTGTATAATTTCTCAATAAATACATGGTTTGTCAGCGCATAAGAATCATGAATCATGAAATGATTCTTATGTGCTGACAAAACATGTTTTTATTGAGAATAATGCAGAAAGAAAAGCAAGTAACAATTCCATACAGTGTGTAAGGTTTAACCAGTACCATATATACATGTATACGAGGGGCCTTTAAAAGGTTTCGATATGGAGGTTGTAACTTTTGAATGGTCATACATACAATGGTTATATTTTGACATAATATATCTGCAATATATTGGACGTTACAAGAGTAAATTATGTGTCATTTTGACATACAGTTCTTACATAATCAGTATATCTCTAAAAAGATAGACAGGTGTATTACAGCATAAAATTCACAATAGATTCGTCCGAGGCACTTGTTTTTTTGCAACTTTTAAAACGAAAACGAGGCTGCCTATTCCCTTTCCAGTTTTACAGAAAAGCGATTTTCTTGAAATTAGAATAACCTGACCTGGTGCCAGGTCCATACCACACCAAAGTCACTTGGCCCCTTCCCCTCAAATATGATCACAAATAATCGTAATACTCACATAAGGGGTATAACCAGATTCACATATAAAATGCCAAATACGTATGTGAGGGCCAAACCAGGTCTCCAGTCGGAATTCCGGTAAAGTTGAACCCCGATCATTAAAGTACCCATCGCATGCACCGACCTGCCACCCACAAAATTCAAAATACAACTGTCTACCGCATAGACAATCACATTATACTTGATTAATCATGTGTAACTTGTTATCAAATGTTGTTACTAGTTCATACCTGGAGTAAACGTTTACTCCACTGAATTCCTGTTTGATGTTGATTTACCAGACCACATTGCCTCCATCCTTTCAGTAAAATTGTCAAAAAATGGGAAATTTAACTCTTAGACCGCTACTCACAACAATTGTCATCTGCTGTTGCTTTTATATCTTGCCTTATTTCTCAATAAAAACATGCTTTGACAGCACTTCAGAATCATTTCCAATGGAAATGATTCTGAAGTGCTGTCAAAGCATGTTGTAAATTATTCTAAAGTGCTGTCAAAGCATGTTTTTTTTATAATAAAAATGGAAAATAGAAAATAAACAGCAGACGACAAAAAAATTAAGATAGCGGTCTAAGGGTTAAGGAACCTCTTTGATACACATTTTATCAATATCGCAAAGTATACTTTTCTAGCAAAGTATACATTGAGGGAGTTATCATTTATTTTTCCTGAAATGCATTATTTCATATAGAACTGACTACTGCATATATTTGATGATTAAAAGTATGCAGAATTAGTATACTGAATTTATTACATTATCACAGCCAAAATGGCTGTGATAATGTAATAAATTCAGTATAATAAAAATTAATAAATTTATCCCAAAATTGAAAGTATACTTTGCTAGATAAGTATACTTTGCAATGTTGATGAAATAGGCTGCTGGTCTCCAGTCAGAATTGCGGTATGGTTGAACCCCGATTGTTAAATTGCATATACTTGTGCATAGCATAGTATATGTGTACTTAGGATTAGTTTATAATGAACACAAATGCCATTCACAGCAAACCTACACCCTGTATATCCACCTACATCAACATTCACAACATAATCACTACATATAGGGTACATGCATAGATATGTGTTGATTTAACCATTACGATATTCTGCTATTGTTTTATATTTTGTCGTCTTTCTCAATCAAAATATAACTTGACACAGCACTTTAGAATCATTTCATTTATTGCAGATGAGAAGTTTCGGAAATTTCTGCAATATGTTTTATAAATAACTTTACATGTCAACGAAAATTCCATTTTATAGATTTTTTTTCTGAATCATTATCAGCCATAAAGTTACAACGAGGCAAAAATCTTATACACCAGCCAGTTTAAAAGTCCTGGGGCCCATTTCACTAAACTTTGCACGATAAAACTGTTTGTTCGAAGATTTCTACAAATTCACGTCGTGCATTAACGTGGTTCATTAATGCTACATTTTTCCACCTACATGTAAGGTCATTAAATATGAATAAATACACCTGAATTTCACAAAATCTGCCGCTATTAGCGGCAGATTTTGTGAAATTCAGGTGTATTTATTCAGATTTAATGGTGTATTTATTCAGATTTAATGGTGTATTTATTCAGATTTAATGGTGTATTTATTCAGATTTAATGACCTTACATGTATTAAATGCGATCTTTGTTGTACATTTTGTTTTTGTACTTACAAACTTCTTAGTCATGAACGGGCCCCTGAAACAGCCAGGACAGACTAAGTATAGTAGGCTATCGGCTTATGGGCTGTAAATGAACAAAACTGACTAAAACTTTTGAGACACACCATTTACAATATTTTCGGTAAATGGCCTCAAAAGTTGACAAAATTGTCAGGGTACATGTGGAATTATTATTATAATAAAATTTTGACAACCTAATTTATGAAAAATATTATACATTTTGTAAACATATTTAATGAAATTACGCAGATGTCCAATGTTACAAAATCCCATGGTGTGTCTCATTCGTGATTATCGATTTCAAATTATCTTACACATTACCAGAGTAGTCGGCACGCAATCTGTTTGAATGCTACACATATGCAAATGTAATGTTGGATTGGCTCTGGAATTAATTCTCGTCGCAAACCCTTTTTGTTGATACGGCTGGGCCCATATTGCCTCTGACAGCCAATATTCCATGTATTTATCAGGATTTGGAAATGTGGCATACATAATTGTACAATATGGACGTCACATAGGACTGCCAATACAGTTTCGAACTATTTTGATAAAAACCACACAACACATACCAATAAAAATGAAATCAAAAAAGGCAAATTCTATGTTAATTTTAAAACACTGTTAAAGAAATGGTTTTATCTAAAAACAATATGTACATGTATATAAAAGCAGAAACATACTAAAAGAATTATAATTAAATGCATTTAATTTTGATTGAGTTTCACATTGATATAGATACAGTGCATGGAGTGATTAGATTTACATAGTGCAGGCATGTGAATATGCTAGAGTGATGAACAACATAATTGAGACAGAAATCTTCAATTGTGACTGTGACTGGAGAAATTGGGCTTACGAGTTTAGCGACCAGTGTAGATCCAGATTTGCCTGCGCATCCGCGCAGTCAGATCAGGATCTGCACTGTTCGTCATTCCATCAATGAAACATCCGTCGTGCTTCTAACAAGCAATATAGAATATCGTTATCAGGCTATAGGAGTTTTGCTATTTGATCAGAGCTACACTGGTCACACATCCCATAAGCCCCATTTCTCCAGTGGCATCCCTACTTGAGTGAGATATACAGAACCCCACCCCACCATTATGATAACACCATACATCACTGCCCATTGAATAGGATGAATATCTAGTTCCTGTGAGATGTAATGAAAACAAATCGGTTTTCTATTTCACACCTCAAATAACAATAATATATCAGAATTTTGTGCCAATCTACCTTCGTTATTTTCAACCCCAAGATTTTTTTGATCATAACACAGTCATATTCATTCTTTGCTACCAAAACTTTTTATACCCATTTCTTTTAAAAGTACAAGTTAGTTATTAAATACATATACATATGCCTTTGTAAATAAAAATTATTTAGTGTATTTTATTTAGCTTAAATACAACATGGTTGTAAAATTGTATCATGCTTCAGTTCATCTATATATGGATAGAACAGAAATAAAATAAATATACAGGTGCTATTGTTAAATCGGAGGCATCGGAACTGGGGCGGCAGGGGCGGCAACCACTGCCCCAATATTTTGGACCAAATATTTTAATTTTTTTGCTGTGAGTTTGGGATCGGGACGCGATCGTGATTTGGGTAAACAAACACCCCGTTTAATGTAGTGAGTATCCTGGTAATAACATGTTAATTCGATTATGTAATTTCAAATGTAAAATATTGACTTTAACGGGCGCAGGAACAGTGCCATTCCTGACAACTGACTGTAATTTGGTGTTTATTTATTTTTTTGTAATACATGTACATACTAAAACAGATTACACACATGCAAAATGATATAGTATAAGTATACTATTGGTATTTGCATTTTGAACACTTCCAAATACATGTATGTATAGATGGTGAAACCTCATATAAACTTTTTTAATAATTGTCATAAAATTACCATTGAATTACCCCTTTTTACCAGTGCTTTTGCTACAAAAATGTGTATGAGATACCTACTAATGTTGTCTCTTAAATGCAGCAGAATGCAGGAAATGCCATCTAGAATTCAAAAAATTTCCAGGGGGTGCATGCCCCCGGACACCCCTAGCACTCCCTCGGTTCACTCGGGTCAACTGCCGCCTCCCCAATATTAATTTGCTTCCGACGCCTCTGTAAATGAACAGAGCCTCGCAGACTGATCAATGTCAATCCTCTACACAATATTGCAGTTAAACTTTTAATAATAACCCTAATTATTCCGACACCATTTGTACAATACAAATTAATAATTACAAAAAAAGAGAAATTGTTATGTATCATCTAATAATGGCAACTACATAGTTGATGGTGAAATGAAGCAATATTGAAAGAGACTAGAAATCTGGCAGCAATGATTAAATAATACATTTATTTTGATTTAAGCAGATTATTACCGGTCAAGGGTATTATTCATCTTGAAAAGCAAATCACCAAATTTTAATTTTCTAATTATAAAACATTTTTATTTTTATTTTCTAAACTTGTCCTATGTATGTATTGCAACAATAAGTGCGGTCTCCCTGCTGAAGGTTTTTGATTTTCAGGTTTGTGTATTAACTCTTTGCATGCTGGGAAACTTGTGGGCTATAAATAGTTCAAAACTAGTGGACAAAAATTCATCATATTTTCTTGTATTTCAAAACATATACTCCTAATTCGTTTGGTGGATATTTTCGCCGCTAGCATGCAAAGAGTTCATTAATATGTCAAAATAAAAATAAAATTGAGTTTGAAATAATATTAATAGGTCTATGTGAAATTCACACATTTGTATTGAAATATGGGACGGGCTAACATTACAATTAATAGAACTTAATTCGCCATTTATAAGTATATAATATATATTGCCAAAGCAATAGATAAGTTGGATAGCCTGTGAATTAATGGCCATGCAGAGACTGAAAGTGGACAGTTGACAAGTGAAACGGTTTAACCCCTTCACCGCTAAGTAACTGGAATGGATCTTAAAATGTTAATTTTGCAACCAATCCAATCGTCACAAAATGAATCGTCACATCTATGAAAAGGGGGTGGTTTTGTTCTCAAATGAAATTACTTGCAAAAAGTGTAGATCCTGATAAGATGGCTCGTCACGAGCCGGCTCATCTGGATCTACACTGTTTGCCAACACCACTATACAGGCCTGTAGAGTTGAAAGGGTTAACTTAACATCCAGTCCAGTATTCCCGCGACTTTTCCAAGTTTATATCCCCGATAAATTCCACAAAAAGGCCATTCATTCCTTATAATTCCAGCATTTGAAATAAATTCATCAAGAAAATGTGTTTATTTTCTTAAGAATTATTTTAACTGCGTCTCACGGTTACGGAAAGTAGTTCGGTGTGGGAGTATAAATTGTGGACAGAGACTTGCTACGGGCCAATCAAATGTTAGGGAATTGTGTAAATATTTTTGTGCTGGAATTATAGTCCAATACTCTATGACCCTAGACTGACAAGTAATCCCGGCTAAAAGTTTGTTTGTTTGTTTGTTTGTTTGTTGGGGTTTAATGGCCTATCAACAGCTAAGGTCATTTAAGGCCGGGTTAATGGGTTTAGTACTAAATCCCATATATTACCTGTACATGTTCAAGTATCCCTGCTGAAAGTGGAACCTTGTGACATTTTGTGATAGGTTACCAATTACCACACTCCTTCAGCCTGATAAAGGTCCAACTATTTGCAGAGATATCTTGAATTATATTATAATGAAATAAATTTTGGGCATCACATTATTTGTCTGATCAAACTGGCATTCACACAACACGATCACAATCTAATAGTATGGACACAGCAGTGATTGAATGGTGCCCAGTGTATGCCCTGATCAGAGTGTGGACGTGAAGGTTGATTGAAGCAAACGATGTCAGTTCAGTGAGCTTAATTAACCCTTTGAACCCGAAGCCCGCTACAGCGGTTTATGCAAACAGTGCAGATCCAGATGAGCCGGCTCGTAACGAGCCGGCTCATTAGGATCTGCACTTTTTGAAAGGAATTTCCATATTTTTGAGAACAAAAACACCCCCTTTTCATAAATGGACTAGTCTAAAAACCATTTTGTGATGGTTGGATTGGTTGCAAAATTAACATATCAAAATATATTCCAGTTACTTAGGGGTGAAAGGGTTAAGAAAGTCATGTTAGATTATGTTGCTTCTGTTGTAAGCTGTATATGCCTTATGTCATGCAAGCAAAGATTACAATTTCATATGTACAATATATAAAACACTAGATGTACACTTCGGAGGAACAGGCTATGTGACCAGAGTAGACTCACATCAGACTGCATATCATATATGTGCCATTCGATCAGGGTCTGCACTGTTTGCCATTTGGTAAGTAAATCATAAAGCATGCTTCTAAGAGTTTGGATTCTTATTAATAAGTATCTGACATGCCTCAACGAAAATGAGTGTTTGACCAATGCAGTTAGTGACGAATGTCAACCCTGATCAAACTGCATGTTTGCAAACTGGCTGATCTGTAGCCTATTTCATCAACATTGCAAAGTATACTTTTCTAGCAAAGTATACTTTGAGAGGGAGTAATCATTTATTTTTTCCTGAAATGCATTATTTCATATAGAACTAACAACTGCATATATTTGATGATTAAGAGTATGCAGAATTATTATACTGAATCTATTACATTATCACAGCCATTTTGGCTGTGATAATGTAATAAATTCAGTATAATATAAATTAATATATTTATCCTAAAATTGAAAATTTCTCCCTCAAAGTATACTTTGCTAGAAAAGTATACTTTGCAATGTTGGTGAAATAGGCTACTGAAGCTACATGATTATGAAAGGCAAGTGACTGACAAAATTGGCCCAGTAGAGGTTTTGATCAGTGCAGCTCCTAACCATACAGCGTCACACAAAATTGTGAACAATGCACACCTTGATCAGACTGTAGATCGGCTGATTGATTTGTGGATACGAGGTCTTCGTTAACTCTTGCACACTACATAGCTTATACAGGAGTAACTTACAGGTACATAGCAGTGCTCCAGATAATGTGCGTATTGGTGTGTTTTACGCACTTATTTTAGCAGAATATACATTGATTGTCAAAAGTGGGAGCACAAAATACTCACAGCAATGTGAAAATATGCATTGATTTTCAAATTGAGCAGCGAAAATACAGTAATAAAGTTGAAAATTTACTTAGTTGAGCTGCAAAAAGCAAACACTTTTGCAGCTAAAATAGGTGAATTTTTAAATTTGTTTTCTTTTTATCATTTGTGCGATATTTAATAAGAAACAAAATCAACTAGATTGGTCAGTAAGCGAGGCTTACGGAATACCCCCCTCGTGGGCGCAGGTAACCCTAAAATATGTAAAAAATTCCAATAGTGTGGGCTTGTGACCTGGACTCTGGGCTTAGCGGGAGCGGCATGAACGTGAATTTGTCATAGGGTGGTAGAGGTCCATTGGAGCAATGCGTGTGCGAAATGTGAAGCAGATCCGAGCAAGGAAATAGAAGTTATAACCGATTCCTCTGATGTTAAGTTTTGTAAAGAGACTAAGTATATGAGCTTGACCTCGAGATCAGCAGGAATTTGTCACAGCATGATAGTAGAGCCTTAGAGGAATGCATGCATGAAATATTAAGAATTTTCGATGAAAAAAATAGAAGTTATAACATATTTCTCTGATGTTAAGTTTTGTAAAGAGACTAAGTATGCGACTTTGACCTTGGGATCAGCGGGGGTTGGACTGTCGTTGATTTGTCACAGCATGATAGTACAACCTTAGAGGAACTCACAAGTGAAATATTAAACATTTTCAAAGAAGGAAATAGAAGTTATAACATATTTCTCTGATGTTAAGTTTTGTAAAGAGACTAAGTATTTGACCTTGACCTTGGGATCAGCGGGGGTTGGACGGTCGTGGATTTGGTACAGCATGGTAGTAGAGCCTTACAGGAATGCATGTGTGAAATATTAAGCATTTTAGATGAAGGAAATAGAAGTTATAACATATTTCTCTGATGTTAAGTTTTGTAAAGAGACTAAGTATGCGACTTTGACCTTGGGATCAGCGGGGGTTGGACTGTCGTTGATTTGTCACAGCATGATAGTACAACCTTAGAGGAACGCACAAGTGAAATATTAAAAATTTTCAAAGAAGGAAATAGAAGTTATAACATATTTCTCTGATGTTAAGTTTTGTAAAGAGACTAAGTATTTGACCTTGATCTTGGGATCAGCGGGGGTTGGACGGTCGTGGATTTGGCACAGCATGGTAGTAGAGCCTTACAGGAATGCATGTGTAAAATATTAAGCATTTTAGATGAAGGAAATAGAAGTTATAACAATATTTCTCTGATCAATGTTAAGTTTTGTAAAGAGACTAAGTATTTGACATTGACCTTGGGATCATCGGGGGTTGGACGGTCGTGGATTTGGCACAGCATGGTAGTAGAGCCTTACAGGAATGCATGTGTGAAATATTAAGCATTTTAGATGAAGGAAATAGAAGTTATAACAATATTTCTCTGATGTTAAGTTTTGTAAAGAGACTAAGTATTTGACATTGACCTTTGGATCAGCGGGGGTTGGACGGTCGTGGATTTGGCACAGTATGGTAGTAGAGCCTTACAGGAATGCATGTGTAAAATATTAAGCATTTTAGATGAAGGAAATAGAACTTATAACAATATTTCTCTGATGTTAATTTTACGGACGCACGGACACACAGACGGACGGACGTTCTTACATTAGGGTACTTATGTGGCTTATCACATGTTAAATATTAGCCACATAAAACAATTTTTAGCCACATAAAACGATTTTTTAGGGGGCTAATTGTAACCAACCCTATCCTTTAACAAGTCCATAACCCTGTGGGGCTAGCCACATAAGTACCCTAATGTGTGCCCGGACGGAGGACGGACGACCGGACGGATGGAAAGGGACGGACGACGGACGGAGGACGGACGGACGGAATAGGAAAAACGACGAACGGAACGGACGAACCCCGGACGACGGACGGACGGGGACGGATGGACGGACGGACGGACGGACGGACGGACGGACGTCCGTTCCTACAAATGGATACTTATGTGGCTAACCTAACCTTTTCCTTTGTTCATCCCTATTGTTCTGTAGCCACATAAACCCATTTTTAGCCACATAAAAACACGGAACAATAGAATATTACATAACCTATTGTTCTCCTAGCCACATATGTATCCATTTGTAAGCTCGGACGGATGGACGGACGTTCTTATGGTACTATACTTATGTGGCTTATCACATGTTAAATATTAGCCACATAAAAGGATTTTTAGCCACATAAAAGGATTTTTAGGTGGCTAATTGTAACCAACCCTATCCTTTACTAAGTCCATCCCCTGTGGGGCTAGCCACATAAGTATATTACCGTCAGCGCGGACGGACGGACGGACGGACAACCTGACTCCAGTATACCCCACCACAACTCGTTGCGGGGGGTATAAGGACGGACAACCTGACTCCTGTATACCCCCCCACAACTCGTTGCGGGGGGTATAATAATACATTTGTAAAACACACATTGAATTTGAAATATGGGGGGGAAATACTCTTTAGATACAATTCTTAACTGGAGCTCTGCAGTTTATTTAGCTATCGGTTACATTTTCTCCAAATTAGTTGTACAGTGTATCTATAAATACAATAAAGAAACAGCTTTGGAGTAGGAGAATCAATAAATATTAAATTAAATTAACCCCACATTTCAAAAGATAGTTAAAATGCATGCACATAAAATGAATTTTAAGCAAAACTATGGTTTGAGCCACAGTGCAAACTTTTATGCTTACTGAGCAAAACAATGACCATATGTTGCCAGATATGAAGTTAACAGTACAACCTACATAACGTTGCATGGAGTTCCCCTCCGAAGGTCATGATTCTGATATAAAGTCGACATCTTTATCCGTGCTTATTGCATTTCTTAATACATGTAGTATGATTTAAATAATGATGTAAAGTGTTTTAGGATGTAATGTTCTCCTCGTGGATGTCATTAAATCTATAATAATTTCAAAATATGACGATTTAGCAGGAATGTTTGGGTCAAACTTCAACTGGATCCGTAGCATCGACAAGGTCGAATGGCAGGCCATCTTCTATTTCCTCATCCAGCTCTCCTTCACTGCAATACAAACACACATGTCATGGGTGATTGATTTAATTGGGTTTTACATTAAACTACCATCATACAAGTAAATTTCTGTGCATATACATGTACATGTACTTGTATAGGGGAAGTATTGCATGTTTCGCTCTGACATTACAATATTCATCCAACACCAGAACCACAATATGCTGATCAGTTGGCTCCCAGAGTGAATCCCAGTAAAATTCACCAGAATGGTATGAATTAAATTAAGAGTGCTCTGCGTCAAATATCAAATCTATGAAATTGTAACTTTTAGGAGTGACGTTTTCACAATTAAATTTACCAGTTGACCTTGGAATAACACATCAGGGGTTGTGATAGCGTGAAACAGCCAATAACAGGGGTCGTAATTCTGTCACAGAATGATCAGCAATACTAACAGGAATGCATGCTTAAAATAATATTAAGAAATTTACCCCACAGAATGTTTTGTGCCAAATCTCCTGCCCGCATGTTGAGCCCGCCGAGGCATTTGATGGTCTCAGAGTGTATTTATTTGAAGTTTGAATTAAGGGTTGTGGAGATATAACGTATGTAAAAGCTTTAACGCAAACTTTAAAGTCATTTGATCTTGTGCATGTGGGCCGCATGGGTGAGCTACAGAATGAAAATATGGATGATAATAAAGAATTATTTGATGTTTGAAGTAAATCGGAGTAAGTGTTGTGGAGATGTAAGGTATGTAAAAACTTTAACACAAATTTCAAAGTCATTTGACCTTGACCTTGGGCATGTGGACCACATGGACAGGCCATAGAATGACTATAGAAATGTGGCCTGTTGGCACACAAATGCCCCCGCTGACAGCCAAAGAAAACAAGACACATTTGAAACAAGTTCCTGAGAAAAAGACGTTCAAAATCATTTGAATAAATGGACCTTTTGGTGGCCATCATGGATGTTATAATCATCCGATACCGACAAATCTTGCACCAGAGCAACCGCCTCATCAATACCTTGAATTTGATATATGACAGCATATTCGGTCAAAAATAAAATTTGACCCCAATTTGACCCCACGGGCCACGCCCATTTTTGACCCCGGGGTCACCATTTTCACAACTTTGAAAGAGCATTGTAAATCAATCATTTCTACCAAGCTTAGTCGAAATCCGGCTAGCGGTTCATGAGAAGAAGATTTTTTAAGAATTTATGCTATTTTTAGACGGCGGCCATCTTGGATTAGCTATGACCTTCATTTTAACAAATCTGAAAAGGCTTCACCCATGGACCATAACTTTTAAGTTTGGCTACCATGGGCCGAGCAGTTCATGTGAAGAAGAATTTTGAAATCTCTAATAAAAGAACGACAATTTGACCTTTCGGCGGCCATCTTAGATGACATAACCATACGAAAAATGCACCAGAGTGATCGCCTCATTGATACCTTCAATTTGATATATGACATGACCATATTCGGTCAAAAATAAAATTTGACCTCAATTTGACCCCACGGGCCACGCCCATTTTTGACCCCGGGGTCACCATTTTAACAACTTTGAAAGAGCATTGTACATCGATCATTCCTACCAAGTTTTGTCGAAATCCGGTTGGCTGTTCTTGAGAAGAAGATTTTTGAAGAATTTGTGCTATTTTTAGACGGCGGCCATCTTGGATTACGTAATGACGTCATTTTAACAATTTTGTAATCCCCCTACCTAAGGACCATGACCATGAAGTTTGGTGACTATAGGCCCAATGGTTACCGAGGAGAAGACGTTTGAAAATGTTCACGGACGACGACGACGACGGACGACGGACGACGACGGACACATTGCCGTAACAATAGCTCACATGAGCTTAGCTCAGGTGAGCTAAAAAAGGAAACAGAAATTATAAGCCATATACCCGAGCGTTAAGGTTTCGAACGCACCAAGTCTGTGACCTTGACCCTGGGCTTAGCGGGGGCGGGACTGTCACAGGACAGTAGAGAACCATTGGAGCAATGTGTGTGTGAAATGTGAAGCAGATCCGAGCAAGCAAACAGAAATTATAAGCCATTTACCCGAGCGTTAAGGTTTGGCGGGGGCATAAAAATATGGATGCTGAATAAGAAGTATTGGATGTTGGAAGTAAATCGGAGTAAGTGTTGTGGAGATATAAGGTATGTAAAAACTTTAACACAAACTTCAAAGTCATTTGACCTTGACCTTGGACATATGGACCACATGGGCAAGCTATGGAATGAAAATATGGATGATGAAAAGGAAGTATTGGAAGTTGGGTAAATTGGAGTAACAATTGTGGAGATATAAGGTATGTAAAAACTTTAACGCAGATTTTATAATAACGCAAACTTCTAAGTCATTTGGCCTTGACCTTGGCGCACAGGGGCCGCATGAGTGGGACACAGAATGAATATGTGGATGATGCCTAATAAGCATACGAAGTTTCAAGCAAATGTGACTTACGGTTTCAGAGATAGTAGGTATGTGAAAACTTTAACGCAAATTTTGACAGAAACTTTAACGCAAACTTCTAAATCATTTGACCTTGACCTTGGTGCACAGGGGCCACACAGAATGAATATATGAATACATGATATTCAAAAGGGTGATACCACCATTTGAATGGGTGATGTCATGCACTCAAATGTGTGATGTCACCAATTCACCAGATGGTGAGGCATTTGACCTTGACCTTGGGCACAGGGGCCACATGAGTGGGACACAGCATGAATATATGGATGATGACTAATAAGCATATGAAGTTTCAAGTCAATGTGACTTAGAACTGCAGAGATATAAGGTATTTAAAAACTTTAACGCAGATTTCGCACGGACGCACGGACACCCGGACGTCATTGTGATCACTATGTCTCGCTTTCCGCAAGCGGGCTTGATGAATGAATGACATCACCTATTTGAATATACCAGATGGCCGCGGCCTGCATGTCGAGCTCGCCGAGGCATTTGATGGTATTTTTAAAAACTTTAACGCAGATTTCGGATGGACGGATGTTCCTACAAATGGATACTTATGTGACTAACCTAACCTTTTCCTTTGTTCATCCCTATTGTTCTGTAGCCACATAAACCCATTTTTAGCCACATAAAATCACGGAACAATAGAATATTACATAACCTATTGTTCTGCTAGCCACATATGTATCCATTTGTAAGCTCGGACGGACGGACGGACGCATGCATGCACGGACGCACGGACGGATGTCCTACAAATGGATACTTATGTAACTAACCTAACCTTTTCCTTTGTTCATCCCTATTGTTCTGTAGCCACATAAACCAATTTGTAGCCACATAAAATCAAAGAACAATAGAGTATTACATAACCTATTGTTCTCCTAGCCACATATGTATCCATTTGTAAGCTCGGACGGACGGACGCACGGACACCCGGACATTATTGTGATCACTATGTCTCGCTTTCCGCAAGCGGGCTCGACAAAAAGTGTAATACATGTATCACCCAATCGGTGATATCACTCATTTGAATAGGTGATATCACACATTTGTGTTGAATCAACAATATCACCCATTCCAATCATGATATCCCCTATTCAAATGAGTGATATCACCCTTTCGAATGGGTAGTATCACAGAGTCGTGGAGGGCTCTTATTCCAGAATTACATTGGAACCTGTCTAAACCGGACACCCTGAGAGCTACCCAGGGTAACCGGTTTAGACAGGTTCGACTGTACTATGAGATGAACAAGTGTAATGTGTTTGGTGAAAGGATCGCAGACTTGCTATATTATTGCACTGTCATTCAGTAACATCATTGTTGTTCAACCAATGAAACATCAAATTTGAATTTATCAAGAAACAAATACAGCTAGCTGGTCAATGCAGGATATGGTATTGGCTAGAGCATATTCAATTAACGAGCAATTACTTACGCAACAAAAAGTAATACACAAGCACGATAATACATATATTCGGGCTTGCAGGTAAAGCAGGGTATACATGGCTTAGGTGGGAGTAGGAGAAACATGTACAGCGGCCAGTTGCAAACAGTTCAGACTCTGATCATAAGATATTTCAATATAAGATATTTTGTTTACTGGTGTCTCTGGTATTTCTTCAGGCTGAAAAGAAAGCCACAACATCTTTTCCATTAAGATTTCCATTGCATTCACAATTTAAAAGGTGCGAACATTTTGTAAACAAAGATGATACAGCTATGCTAGTTGCAAATGGAGATCACATTGAAGGGACCAGTTGAAGAAACGGGCCTAGCCACCTTCTTCCACTGGTCCCTTCAATTGGCATACAGTGGTGTGTGTAGGTCTCAGTTCCAAGTTGCGAATTTCAGGTCTTGGGCCTCTTGCCAATTATAAGTCAAAAGGAAAGTCTTGTGTTTTAACCCTTTCAACACTACATACCTCTATAGTGGTAGGTGTTTGCAAAAGTGTAGATCCAGATTAGCCGGCTCGTGACGAGCCGTCTCATCAGGATCTTCACTTTTGCAAGTATTTTCATATTTTTCTAGAAAACAAAACACCCCCTTTTTATAAATGGACTGATCTGAAAGTAATTTTCTGATGATTGCAATGATAGGAAAATTAACATATCAAAATCCATTCCAGCTATTTAGGGGTGAAAGGGATAAGGAACATTGGCAGTTTGAGATGGGAAAATGTCGCAGGGATTCATAGTAGGCACAACACAGGGCATGCAGTGGTTTGTACGATACAAAATACTTTCTACTAGCAAAGGAGTGCATTGAGAAAATGGATTGGTAGTCATGACAAACACAATATACCGTTTTTTTCTTCAAAAGGTGGGTATAAAACTGTTATTATAAAATTGTTTTTGCAATGTTTATGCAAATGTAAACAGTGCAAATTTCCATGCAACGGACAGTAATTGCAAATTAAGATCAATTGAGACAAGTCATGTGATTTTGTATCTAAGAAGATGTGTGATTTTTCATGAAAAATATGTACAAAGTTTATGATATTTTCCGTAAATGATGTAGAAAATTGACGAAATTGTTCAGAGCAAATGCGGAATTCTATTCCGCATTTGCTCTGAACATTTTCGCCAATTTTCATTGTCATTTACAGAAAATATCAGTGACTTTAAATAATGTTTATGAAAAGTCACACATCTTCATAGGTACAAATTCACATGGCTCGTCTCAATTGGCATGCTGTGGTTTGTGCTATACATACTTGCTACTAGCGGAGGAGTGGTCAGAGGAGGAGGATTGGTTACGTGGGAGGCCGCCCCCAAAGGTGGACAGCACGGGATGCTGGCTCCTGTCGCTGTACGAGCTCGCCGGTGCGTAAATCTCGGGCTGGGGTGTCAACACAACCTGCTGCTGCCTCGGCATGGGGTCATATATCCTCCCATTGGCAAAATACCCCATGGTCAGGTCAGACTTTGAGCAACTCAGAGATGAGAAACTGTCGCTGGCTTTCTTCGTGTCCCAGGGAATGTCATACTGCCGTTTCAGTGAATTGTTCTGTGACACGGACATGTGGTTGATGTATGGGTTACTGTTCATGTCCACAGGCACGGGTACACTGCTATAGAAGGTGCTCGGCTGGGAGTTGCGCTTCAGGGAGGCAAAGGCATTGGATTTGTTTACGACGGGAGTAGCATATTGGTTGGAGTTGCGTCTGGGTTCAGGCATTTCAATGTAAGATATTTTGTTTACTGGTGTCTCTGGTATTTCTTCAGGCTGAAAAGAAAGCCACGACATCTTTTCCATTAAGATTTCCATTGCATTCACAATTTAAAAGGTGCGAACATTTTGTTATTAAAGGTACATGCCCACTTAGTAGGCACAAAATCACAAAATGTTCTCTATATGAATTAAAAAAGTGTATAATTGTGTCACTATTCCACCAGTTCTAAATATTACGAGTGCCCGCTATACAGATATAATCATTTAGTAATATTTATTTTAATGATAGTGACAAGCGGTGGTATCATGCTATTTTCATATGCAAATGAGGCATGATATTTGTTAATTATTTATACTAATTAAATGTGTCACCTGAAAAAAATAATACAGTAGAACTTCGATCGCTCGAACCGGCAACGGAATCGAGTTTGAGTTCGAGCGATGCATAGTTCGAGGGAATGAAGTTTCAAAAATGTACTGTCACATTCAGTCAATAAAATCACTTATGTGAATATATGAGATGACCGATGTGACATGCCATTGTATATGCATTACATTTTTATTCAATATTTACATGTAATTATACGTCAAATAAACCGCTATGTTCCGCTTTGCGTCTATACATAATACTGGTATTCCCAGTGTCTAAAAATAGCACATAGCACAGTGGTTGGAATAAATATACAAACGGAAAATATAAACGAAACAATGTCGGTATACAATTATAAACACTATAAATTAACGCCTGAAGAATTCCATGATCTCGGTTTGTTTGTTATTGGCACATCTTCTGTCAAAGTTAAATTTAAGTAAACGTTTGTTCAAATCACTTAATTAGCGTGGACATCATAACGCCCGTAATTCACGCCGCTATTGTTTGCGATTCGTGATTTAATGTCATCCCGCGTCAAGGGAAACTACTCAACACGACCGCCCGCAATGGTGGAATTCGCACCTCGTTAGACAAACAGCTGATCACAGACTTACCTGTTCGAGTTATTAGCGGTAATTACCACTGTTTGACCGTCCACGGGACTAATCCACAGGTTCGACTGTTCGAGTAATTCATAGTTCGAGTTTAAGGTGTTTTATTACATGAATTATATAGGAAATTTGCCGGGACTGTCGAACCAGTTCGAGTTTTCCATGCTGTTCGAGCCAGACCTGTTCTAGTTATCGAAGTTCTACTGTACTTTCAACAGATTATAAAGTATGATCATTGCACATCAAAAAATAAATACAGAGAATAAATAGTATTGTCCGTTATCATTTTAAGGAAACACGGTTATCGCCGCTGATATCAGTGTGGACATTTACGTCTGATATAAACTGTATAATAATGCCAATCATTACATGGGGTAATGGTGAAAGAATGTTTATTTTGCCAGAAAATGTCTCAGATGAGGTCTCTGATATACAGAACTTGTATGGAATAGAAAGTTATTTTCCAAGTTGTTGGTCAGCCACAAACATTGGCTTCTGATCATCAGATTACCAGCAAAGTAAAATATCAATCTGAGCTAGATAATATATTTATCTAGCACAGCTTTATCTTTTACTATGCTGCCTCCAGTCTGGCCAGAGTTTATGTATATTTTACTATTTACACATTTCGCCCTTTGGCAGCTGGAAGTTGCTGCAAATCTGTATAAATCTGTCAAGCTGTGCTAGGTAATTTGTGCAGTCTGGTCATAGCTTATGGATAATGCTATTTACACATTTCACCCTTGGTCAGCTGGGCATCACCGTCCCTCTATAACTGCCTACCTCCTGCACTAAGTTATTATTGTCTTCTATCATCTGCTATTTATACATTTCACCCCTACGTCAGTCATGGACCAATGTCTGGTATATAACGTCCTACCTCCTGGGCACCAAGTTGCCTGTCTTCTATCATCTGGTGGGCCCACTCCATGAGGCTGAGGGCATCTGAGGGTATACTGCCGCCCGGGTCCTTCTTGTGTACAATCACCAGCACCCGGCACAGCTGGTGGATCACACCCCTGTAGGCACAGATTGGTGGGTTCATGGTTGTTTGGTTGGTTGGGTGTATTTTTGTGGGTGGGTGGGATGATTGGTGGGTTGATTGTGGTTGGTTGGTCGGTTGGTTTTGGTCGGTCAGTCGGTCGGTCATTCAACCATTTGGGCTCTAAATATTACATGAGGAGTTGTCAAAACTGAACAGTAGCCGATTTCATAACAAGAAACGAGGCAAAGCCACGAAGGCCAGGTTTTTTCCAAGCATAGACACTTGGATAACATAATTATACCCACTTTTTGTAGACTAGATGGCCGTGGCCTGCATGTCGCGCCTTGGGGCGAGGCATGGACACTAACAAAATAGATATAGTAGATGGAAAAACTTTAACCAAAAAACTTTAACCGGACACACGGACGAACGGACGGACGTATGCCAAAATGCTGACGATATCGCGCTTTCCGCAAGCAGGTGTGACAATGATGATAAACACACATGTGAAGTATCAAGGTATTGGGTGAAGCAGTTGCAGAGATATAGTACACAAAAAAACGAAAAAAACTTTAACAAAAAAATTCAAAGTAATTTGAACTTGACATAGGGCATAGGATCGCGCTTTCCGCAAGCAGGTGCGACAATGATGATAAACACCCATGTGAAGTATCAAGGTATTGGGTGAAGCAGTTGCAGAGATATAGTACACGGAAAAACTTTAACAAAAAAATTCAAAGTAATTTGACCTTGACATTGGGCACAGGATCGCGCTTTCCGCAAGCAGGTGCAACAATGATGATAAACACCCATGTGAAGTATCAAGGTATTGGGTGAAGCAGTTGCAGAGATATAGTACACGAAAAAACTTTAACAAAAAAATCAAAGTAATTTGACCTTGACATTGGGCACAGGATCGCGCTTTCCGCAAGCAGGTGCGACAATGATGATAAGCACCCATGTGAAGTATCAAGGTATTGGGTGAAGCAGTTGCAGAGATATAGTACACACAAAAACTTTAACAAAAAAATTCAAAGTAATTTGACCTTGACATTGGCACAGGATCGCGCATTTCCGCAAGCAGGTGCAACAATGATGATAAACACCCATGTGAAGTATCAAGGTATTGGGTGAAGCAGTTGCAGAGATATAGTACACGAAAAAACTTTAACAAAAAAATTCAAAGTAATTTGACCTTGACATTGGGCACAGGATCGCGCTTTCCGCAAGCAGGTGCGACAATGATGATAAGCACCCATGTGAAGTATCAAGGTATTGGGTGAAGCAGTTGCAGAGATATAGTACACGAAAAAACTTTAACAAAAAAATTCAAAGTAATTTGACCTTGACATTGGGCACAGGATCGCGCTTTCCGCAAGCAGGTGCGACAATGATGATAAACACCCATGTGAAGTATCAAGGTATTGGGTGAAGCAGTTGCAGAGATATAGTACACGAAAAAACTTTAACAAAAAAATTCAAAGTAATTTGACCTTGACATTGGGCACAGGAACGCGCTTTCCGCAAGCAGGTGCGACAATGATGATAAACACCCATGTGAAGTATCAAGGTATTAGGTGAAGCAGTTGCAGAGATATAGTACACGAAAAACTTTAACAAAAAAATTCAAAGTAATTTGACCTTGACATTGGGCACAGGATCGCGCTTTCCGCAAGCAGGTGCGACAATGATGATAAGCACCCATGTGAAGTATCAAGGTATTGGGTGAAGCAGTTGCAGAGATATAGTACACGAAAAAACTTTAACAAAAAAATTCAAAGTAATTTGACCTTGACATTGGGCACAGGATCGCGCTTTCTTTCCGCAAGCAGGTGCGACAATGATGATAAACACCCATGTGAAGTATCAAGGTATTGGGTGAAGCAGTTGCAGAGATATAGTACACGAAAAAACAAAAAACATTAACAAAAAAATTCAAAGTAATTTGACCTTGACATTGGGCACAGGAAACGCGCTTTCCGCAAGCAGGTGCGACAATGATGATAAACACCCATGTGAAGTATCAAGGTATTAGGTGAAGCAGTTGCAGAGATATAGTACACGAAAAAACTTTAACAAAAAAAATTCAAAGTAATTTGACCTTGACATTGGGCACAGGATCGCGCTTTCCGCAAGCAGGTGCAACAATGATGATAAACACCCATGTGAAGTATCAAGGTATTGGGTGAAGCTTGCAGAGACATAGTACACGAAAAAACTTTAACAAAAAAATTCAAAGTAATTTGACCTTGACATTGGGCACAGGATCGCGCTTTCCGCAAGCAGGTGCGACAATGATGATAAGCACCCATGTGAAGTATCAAGGTATTGGGTGAAGCAGTTGCAGAGATATAGTACACAAAAAAATTTAACAAAAAAATTAAATTCAAAGTAATTTGACCTTGACATTGGGCACAGGATCGCGCTTTCCGCAAGCAGGTGCAACAATGATGATAAACACCCATGTGAAGTATCAAGGTAATGGGTGAAGCAGTTGCAGAGACATAGTACACGAAAAAACTTTAACAAAAAAATTCAAAGTAATTTGACCTTGACATTGGGCACAGGATCGCGCGCTTTCCGCAAGCAGGTGCGACAATGATGATAAACACCCATGTGAAGTTTCAAGGTAATGGGCGAAGCAGTTGCAGAGATATAGTATAACGAAAAAGTTTTAACCAAAAAACTCTAACCAGACGTACGTTAAAAAGTTAACGTTGAAAATGGCTAAGTCAATTACGTAGAAATAATAGTGAAGGTAAAAAAATGGTCACATGTTGGATAGTTGTATGTGGTAGGCACCCCTTGGTTATGAAGCTGTGAAAGTTTGGTGGTCCTAGGTGGTACAGTACCAAAGAAATGGACTTAAACACAAAACTTAACATTGTAAACGCGAAAACTTAACATTGAAAATGGCTAAGTCGACTGCGCGGAAAAAATGGGTGAAGTTAAAAAAAAAAGTAATATGTTGGATAGTGATATGTGGTGGGTACCCCTTGATTATGAAGCTGTGAAAGTTTGGTGGTCCTAGGTGGTACAGTACGAAAGAAATGGACTTAAACACGAAAACTTAACATTGTAAACGCGAAAACTTAACATTGAAAATGGCTAAGTCGACTACGCGGAAAAAATGGGTCAAGTTAAAAAAAAAGTAACATGTTGGATAGTGATATGTGGTGGGCACCCCTTGATTATGAAGCTGTGAAAGTTTGGTGGTCCTAGGTGGTACAGTAACAAAGAAATGGACTCAAACACGAAAACTTAACATTGATTGTGGACGCCGCCCGCACACCCGCAGCCCGCCGCCCGCTCGCCGCCCGCCCGCCCGGCTTTCGCCAATCCAATAGCCTGGATTTTTTTTCAAAAAACCTGGCTAAAAATTGCAAAGTATACTTATCTAGCAAAGTATACTTTGAGGGAGTAATCATTTATTTTTCCCGAAAGGCATTATGTCATATAGAACTATCTATTGCATATATTTGATTATTAAAAGTATGCAGAATTATTATACTGAATTTATTACATTATTACAGCCAAAATGGGTGTGATAATGTAATAAATTCAGTATAATAACAAGAAGGCCACGAAGGCCAGGTTTTTTCCAAGCATAGACACTTGGATAACATAATTATACCCACTTTTTGTAGACTAGATGGCCGTGGCCTGCATGTCGCGCCTTGGGGCGAGGCATGGACACTAAAAAAATAGATATAGTAGATGGAAAAACTTTAACCAAAAAACTTTAACCGAAACCACGGACGAACGGACGGACGTATGCCAAAATGCGGACGATATCGCACTTTCCGCAAGCAGGTGTGACAATGATGATAAACACCCATGTGAAGTATCGAGGTATTGGGTGAAGCAGTTGCAAAGATATAGTACACGAAAAAACTTTAACAAAAAAATTCAAAGTAATTTCAACTTGACATAGGGCACAGGATCGCACGCTTTCCGCAAGCAGGTGCGACAATGATGATAAACACCCATGTGAAGTATCAAGGTATTGGGTGAAGCAGTTGCAGAGATATAGTACACGAAAAAACTTTAACAAAAAAATTCAAAGTAATTGACTTGACATTGGGCACAGGATCAGCATATCGCAAGCAGGTGCAACAATGAATGATAAACACCCATGTGAAGTATCAAGGTATTGGGTGAAGCAGTTGCAGAGATATAGTACACGAAAAAACTTTAACAAAAAAATTCAAAATAATTTGACATTGGGCACAGGGGCCGCACGGTTGGGGGTTAGAATGAAAATATGGATGATGATAAACACCCATGTGAAGTTTCAAGGTAATGGACGAAGCAGTTGCAGAGATATAGTATAACGAAAAAGTTTTAACCAAAAAACTTTAACCAGACGTACGTTAAAAAGTTAACGTTGAAAATGGCTAAGTCAGTTACGTAGAAATAATAGGTGAAGGTAAAAAAATGGTCACATGTTGGTTAGTTGTGGTAGGCACCCCTTGGTTATGAAGCTGTGAAAGTTTGGTGGTCCTAGGTGGTACAGTACCAAAGAAATGGACTTAAACACGAAAACTTAACATTGTAAACGCGAAAACTTAACATTGAAAATGGCTAAGTCGACTACGCGGAAAAAATGGGTCAAGTTAAAAAAAAAGTAACATGTTGGATAGTGATATGTGGTGGGCACCCCTTGATTATGAAGCTGTGAAAGTTTGTGGTCCTAGGTGGTACAGTAACAAAGAAATGGACTCAAACACGAAAACTTAACATTGATTGTGGACGCCGCCCGCCCGCCGCCCGCCGCCCGCCCGCAGCCCGCAGCCCGCCCGCCGCCCGCCCGCCGCCCGCCCGCCCGGCTTTCGCCAATCCAATAGCCTGGATTTTTTTTCAAAAAACCTGGCTAAAAATTGCAAAGTATACTTATCTAGCAAAGTATACTTTGAGGGAGTAATCATTTATTTTTCCCGAAAGGCATTATGTCATATAGAACTATCTATTGCATATATTTGATTATTAAAAGTATGCAGAATTATTATACTGAATTTATTACATTATCACAGCCAAAATGGGTGTGATAATGTAATAAATTCAGTATAATAACAAGAAGGCCACGAAGGCCAGGTTTTTTCCAAGCATAAACACTTGGATAACATAATTATACCCACTTTTTGTAGACTAGATGGCCGTGGCCTGCATGTCGCGCCTTGGGGCGAGGCATGGACACTAAAAAAATAGATATATAGATGGAAAAACTTTAACCAAAAAACTTTAACCGAAACCACGGACGAACGGACGGACGTATGCCAAAATGCGGACGATATCGCGCTTTCCGCAAGCAGGTGTGACAATGATGATAAACACCCATGTGAAGTATCGAGGTATTGGGTGAAGCAGTTGCAAAGATATAGTACACGAAAAAACTTTAACAAAAAAATTCAAAGTAATTTCAACTTGACATAGGGCACAGGATCGCGCTTTCCGCAAGCAGGTGCGACAATGATGATAAACACCCATGTGAAGTATCAAGGTATTGGGTGAAGCAGTTGCAGAGATATAGTACACGAAAAAACTTTAACAAAAAAATTCAAAGTAATTTGACCTTGACATTGGGCACAGGATCGCGCTTTCCGCAAGCAGGTGCAACAATGATGATAAACACCCATGTGAAGTATCAAGGTATTGGGTGAAGCAGTTGCAGAGATATAGTACACGAAAAAACTTTAACAAAAAAATTCAAAATAATTTGACCTTGACATTGGGCACAGGGGCCGCACGGTTGGGGGTTAGAATGAAAATATGGATGATGATAAACACCCATGTGAAGTTTCAAGGTAATGGACGAAGCAGTTGCAGAGATATAGTATAACGAAAAAGTTTTAAAACCAAAAAACTTTAACCAGACGTACGTTAAAAAGTTAACGTTGAAAATGGCTAAGTCAGTTACGTAGAAATAATAGGTGAAGGTAAAAAAATGGTCACATGTTGGTTAGTTGTGGTAGGCACCCCTTGGTTATGAAGCTGTGAAAGTTTGGTGGTCCTAGGTGGTACAGTACCAAAGAAATGGACTTAAACACGAAAACTTAACACTTGTAAACGCGAAAAAAACTTAACATTGAAAATGGCTAAGTCGACTGCGCGGAAAAAATGGGTGAAGTTAAAAAAAAAAGTAACATGTTGGATAGTGATATGTGGTGGGTACCCCTTGATTATGAAGCTGTGAAAGTTTGGTGGTCCTAGGTGGTACAGTACGAAAGAAATGGACTTAAACACGAAAACTTAACATTGTAAACGCGAAAACTTAACATTGAAAATGGCTAAGTCGACTACGCGGAAAAAATGGGTCAAGTTAAAAAAAAATAAAAGTAACATGTTGGATAGTGATATGTGGTTGGCACCCCTTGATTATGAAGCTGTGAAAGTTTAGTGGTCCTAGGTGGTACAGTAACAAAGAAATGGACTCGAACACGAAAACTTAACATTGATTGTGGACGCCGCCCGCCGCCCGCCCGCCCGCCCGCCCGCCCGCCCAGGCCCGCCCGCCCGGCTTTCGCCAATCCAATAGCCTGGATTTTTTTTCAAAAAACCTGGCTAAAAATTAATCAATTTATCCTTAAATTGAAAATTTCTCCCTCAAAGTATACTTTGCTACATAAGTATACTTTGCAATGTTGGTGAAATAGGCTACTGGAGTGCTGAACTCTTCACACAAGATGGTATTACCTAAAGAAGCATGTAACAAACTAAGTAGCCAAAAGTATTAGCTTAAAATTAACATTCAATATAATTTTGTGTTAACTCAATTATAAATGGGGATACCCCACAAGTTAAACTAAATCCCTGAATTACACCACAGGTGGGAGACTCGGACCTGTGACATAACAAATGCCCATTGAAAAAATAACATTACCCCACCAACCTGAGGGCTGTTTCACTAAACTTCGTACGACTAAAATGTTCGTAAGTGCAACATTATGATAGTCTGTAAATTTCATATTAACAATGTTTTCTTGTAAACAATTATTGGATTTACATTTATTGAGCATAGGCTGCACATGCAGCCTATGCTCAATAAATGTAAATCCATCACTTGAAATTTCCAGACGCTCCTAAATTTGCACTTACGAACATTTTAGTCATACAAAGTTTAGTGAAACGGGCCCCAGTTGTCTACAGGTGGGTGGGGTAATGGGATTTTTTCAATGGGCATTGTTTTATGTTACATGTCCAAGTTTTCACCTGTGTATTACACCACCTGTAAAGGGTCCTGGATATACTCACTTGTAAGTGGAGACCCTGGTGTCAGATTTGTCCATGGCGCGCAGCTTGTGCCGTGTTTCGTTGAGAATGGTGAGCAAGGTTTGAGCATGAGGTCGTAGCTTCTCCAGTTCGTTCAGGTAAACGTCCCGGTCGATCACGTTATGTACAAGGGACTCGGGCTCCACAGCTACAACACAGTGGCCACCCGTTGTTTTATGCCGCGAAATAGGGCTGCCAGCTTAGATTAACCCATTACATGTTTTGTTTGTTTATTAATGTTTAACGGCCTATCAACAGCTAAGGTCATGTAAGGCCGGGCAAACGGGTTCGATCCCATTTTAACCTGCTGCATTGGGGGGAAAATCCCAAAATCAGAACGGAATATTTACATCGAGAACAAATATATTCAGCCCTGAAATTAGAATAACCTGACCTGGTGCCAGGTCCATACCACACCAAAGTCACTCGGCCCCTTCCCCTAAAATAGGATTACGAATATCGTAATACTCACATAAGGGGTATAACCAGATTCAACTGTCACATACAAAATGCCAAAGACGTATGTGAGGGCCAAACCAGGTCTCCAGTCGGGATTCCGGAAAGGATGAACCCCGATCGTTAAATTACCCATCGCGTGCTCCCACCTCCTACCACCCACAACCCATTACATGTGGAATACGGATATGAATTTTTAACAAGAGCTGTAGGAGAACAGCATAGCTCGACTACGAGGGTTGTCGATGTACACATAGCTTGACAAACAAGGTGGCCATGGTTTGCATAAAAACCTTATCCAAGGTTGACTAAAAACCTTAACCAAGGGAAATTATGTAAATAATTGAAGGTTAAATGTAGGTGAATGTCAGATATAGGTCAGGTGTTATTGATCACTAGGAGATGAAGTTTTTCATGTTTGGTTGCTGTAGGCCCAGGAGTATTCCATATACAAGCTTGATTAAAAACCTTAACCAAGGGGAAATAACTAAGTAATCAAGGGTAAAAGTAGGTCAATGTCAAATATAGGTCAGGGATTATTGATGTACAATGTACATCATTAGGAGATGAAATTGTCCAAGTATGGTTGCTGTAGACCCAGGAGTATTCCATATACAAGCTTGACTATAAACCTTAACCAAGTTTGAGACACAAACCTTAACCAAGGGGAATTCAAGTAATTCAAGGTTAAATGTAGGTGAAGGTAAAATATAGGTCAGGGGTTATTGATGTACATCCCTATGAGAAAAAGTTATCCAAGTATGGTGTATGTATGCACAATAGTATTCCATCTACAAGCTTGACTAAAAACCTTAACCAAGGTTGACTAAAAACCTTAACCAAGGGGAATTAACTAAGTAATTCAAGAGGAAATGTAGGTCAAGGTAAAATATAGATCAAGGGTTATTAATGTACATCCCTATGAGAAAAGGTTGTCCAAGTATGGTGTCTGTATGCACAATAGTATTCCATATACAAGCTTGACTAAAAACCTTAACCAAGGCTGAGTAAAAACCTTAACCAAGGGGAATTAAGTAAGTAAGTCAAGGTTAAATGTAGGTCAAGGTCAAATATAGGTCAGGGGTTGTTGATGTACATCACTAGGAGATGAAGTTGTCCAAGTATGGTTGGTGTAGGGCCAGGAGTATTCCATCACCAAGCTTGACTAAAAACCATAACCAAGGGGAATTAACTAAGTAATTCAAGATGAAATGTAGGTCAAGGTCAAATATAGATCAGGGGTTATTGATGTACATCCCTATGAGAAAAGGTTGTCCAAGTATGGTGTCTGTATGCACAATAGTATTCCATGTACAAGCTTGACTAACAACCTTAACCAAGGTTGAGTAAAAACCTTAACCAAGGGGAATTAAATAAGTAATTCAAGGTGAAATGTAGGTCAAGGTCAAATATAGTTTAGGGGTTGTTGATGTACATCACTAGGAGATGAAGTTGTCCAAGTATGATTGGTGTAGGGCCAGGAGTATTCCATCTACAAGCTTGACTAAAAACCTTAACCAAGGGGAATTAAATAAGTAATTCAAGGTGAAATGTAGGTGAAGGTCAAATATAGTTCAGGGGTTGTTGATGTACATCACTAGGAGATGAAGTTGGCCAAGTATGGTTGGCGTAGGGCCAGGAGTATTCCATCACCAAGCTTGACTAAAAACCTTAACCAAGGGGAATTAAGTAAGTAATTCAAGAGGAAATGTAGGTCAAGGTCAAATATAGATCAGGGGTTATTGATGTACATCCCTATGAGAAAAGGTTGTCCAAGTATGGTGTCTGTATGCACAATAGTATTGCATGTACAAGCTTGACTAAAAAGCTTAACCAAGGTTGACTAAAAACCTTAACCAAGGGGAATTAACTAAGTAATTCAAGGTTAAATGTAGGTCAAGGTCAAACATAGGTCAGGGGTTGTTGATGTACATCACTAGGACATGAAGTTGTGAAAGTATGGTGGCTGTAGGGCCAGGAGTATTCCATATACAAGCTTGACTAAAAACCTTAACCAAGGCGTGACGGTGACACCGACACCGACGCCGACGCCGACGCCGACGCCGACGCCGGGTTGACTACATAAGCTCTAACTATTCTTTGAATAGTCGAGCTAAAAATAGTTCATTTTTAATTTTGTTATTTCTCAATGAAAGTACATGTATCTCCATTAGCAGCCAACGGGAAATGTTTTTAACATCAGCGGTTTGTAAAGTAGACAATAAATAAACAATAAAACAAATATTTCTTTGAAGAGCACAAACATATTGACATCATCCGAATGTTCTGGGTAACTGTTATCTATGTTTTTCTAATTGCTCTTATAACAAACAAAAACATACATCATATTCACAAGAGTGGTCAGAAGACAACTAAGTGCACCTGATGGTGCTATTTTCAATTGTTTGGCATCTCATGTGAAAATGTATGGTATGACAAATAAAGTGAAGAAGTTAGCGGCTATATGCTAACAGGTAGTGAGAAACAGACCAAGCAGGAGAAGGTAACATTGAACTAGACTACCTGACTGAAGCACAAAAATACAATGTCGGTCAATATAGGGTAAACTGTATTGTAATTTTCAAATTTGCGGCGTATATCAGAAAATGATAGGTCGGAAAATCTGTTTAATGGCGACGCGCTAGCATTTCATGCTAGAAGATGGACATTTGTGAGTAGCGGTCTAAGGGTTAACAAATTAATACATACCAAATCCTCGATTATCATACATTGGGACTTTCTTGACCATTCCGCTTTGCATATTACCTTCTGCATAGTGCGTTCGGTTGAGGTTGACCTTTCGTCTGCAACACAACAAACAGAAGCGCGACATTATCCCTGCAACTGTCTTCTGATTGGCTAGTCCCTGTGAGTAGAATTGTGTGATGTCCCAGGCTCAGATACTCATGGCAACCATTTCCTAGCAGCCCTGATGTGGAGTTGGAGCTTAACACTTAGAAAGCGAAACCGAAAATTGTCGTCTGCTGTTGTTTCATAGCTATTTTATTTCTAAATAAAAACATGGTGTGACAGCATTTTAGAATCATTTCCATTGGAAATGGTTCTAACATGTTGTCAAACCATGTTTTGGATGATAGAAAAAAATGGAAAATAAAAAATAAACTGCAGCCGACAATTAACTCAACATTGTACAAGTCATCTTGAAATTTAATAGTCCATTAATGTTGTATGTATCCAATATAAGGTAAATTGTCTTTCATATTGCAAAATAAAATAATTACATGACAAATCATCTTTTGCAAACGTTTAACTGCGCAATTCAAACAGACCTGTCAAAAGCTAGTTATAACAGTCTGTAAGTTGAAATCATCCACTGGAGATAACCTCTGTGACCTGTGAATTAATTAAATATATTTCCTGCTAAGATCAATTTTTATTCAACAGCCATGTATAGGTATATCTGTAGGTCAGTCATCAGTTGACAGGCCAGTAGTGTCAATATACAAATGGAAGTAATTAACCCTTAGACCGCTATCTTAATTTGTTGTCGTCTGCTGTTTATTTTCTATTTTCCATTTTTATCATCAAAAACATGATTTGACAGCACTTTAGAATAATTTACAACAGGGGAAGTGTTGTCAAAACATGTTTTATTGAGAAATAAGGCAAGATATAAAAGCAACAGCAGACAACAATTGTTGTGTGTAGCAGTCTAAGGGTTAAATTGTGTTCTTTCATCAAATCAAAATCCTGTTTTCAAATCGCACAACTATGTTAATAGAATCAGCTACACAAACACGTTACACAAACAAAATTTAATGCATTAGGTGTATCAGATGACTAGCTTTATCACCAATAAAATATTATTTGTATCCTGCACTCATCATGATATGCGTATCAGTTGAAAAAGCTGTATTACTTCATTGGTGGAAATACGGTGAAATATTTCATCAGGATCTGCAGTATCAGTTGGTTAAAATAAAAAAACACATGTTTAGGGTTGATAAATGACAATTACACTGAATAATAGTAAATATCTCCCAAGTTGTGGAAATCTTTAAATAGGCAAATCACTAATGCTTATCTATATGTATATATATTTCTATTTCACCATGTGTTATTTCCTTTTGACAACAACATTCCAGAATTGTGTGTATAATATTTTATAGTCGCGTTTATTTACCTGTATTCACCATCTACAAACAAACTACAAGTTAATAATTAGAGTCTAGAGTCTAACACGCCAGAACAAAACCTGGCTTGTCCATCTATGTCCATGTGTTTGTGTCAGATTAACCCGTACAATGTTGAATTAAAATTTGCCGTCTGCTGTTTATTTTTTAGTTTCTCTTTTTCTTTATGAAAACATGTTTTGACAGCATATGAGAATATTATCCATATGCTGCCAAAATATGTTTTTGCTAAGGAATAAGACAAATATGAACAAGAGTTGTCAGAAGACAACGAAGCTCGCCTGTTGGCAGCCTTCACTCCAACTTGGCACAGTTGCATAAAAAAACATGAATATTATATAACTTGACCTTGGGTTAAGGGGCGTGCGGTGGATCTTGACATTGGGGTCAGTGGTGCAAGGTGGGTCGTGGGTTTGCTATAGCATAATATAGCATATTAAGATGAATGCATGTATGAAATATCAATGCGCTCCTTGAAAACAGAAGTAAAACAAAATTTAACCCAACTTTAAGTTTATGAACGCACTAAGTTGGTGATTTTCTACAGCATGATAGCTATTCACATGAGGAATGCATGTATGAATGTGCTAAGTTTGTGTCCTTCACCTTAGGGAAAGAGGTGGGGGGGTCATGGATTTGCTGTAGCACAATAGAGGATCATCACATTCGTCGAAATCCCGCTAGCGGTTCATGAGAAGAAGATTTTTTAAGAATTTATGCTATTTTTAGACGGCGGCCATCTTGGATTAGCGATGACCTCCATTTTAACAAATCTGAAAATGCTTCACCCATGGACCATAACTTTTAAGTTTGGCTACCATGGGCCAAGCGGTTCATGTGAAGAAGAATTTTGAAATAAAAGAACGACCCTTTGACATTTCGGCGACCATCTTGGATGACATAACAATCCGATTTCGACAAAAAATGTACCAGAGTGATCGCCTCATTGATACCTTCGATTCGATACATTTGTATATAACATGACCATATTCGGTCAAAAATAAAATTTGACCCCAATTTGACCCCACGGGCCACGCCCATTTTAGACCCCGGGGTCACCATTTTAACAACTTTGAAAGAGCATTGTACATCGATCATTCCTACCAAGTTTCGTCGAAATCCGGCTAGCGGTTCATGAGAAGCAGATTTTTTAAGAATTTATGCTATTTTTAGACGGCGGCCATCTTGGATTAGCGATGACCTCCATTTTAACAAATCTGAAAAGGCTTCACCCATGGACCATAACTTTTAAGTTTGGCTACCATGGGCCAAGCGGTTCATGTGAAGAAGAATTTTGAAATCTCTAATAAAAGAACGACCTTTTCACCTTTCGGCGGCCATCTTGGATGACATAACCATCCGATTTTGACAAAAAATGCACCAGAGTGATCACCTCATTGATACCTTCAATTTGATATATGACATGACCATATTCAGTCAAAAATAAAATTTGACCCCAATTTGACCCCACGGGTCACGCACATTTTTGACCCCGGGGTCACCATTTTAACAACTTTGAAAGAGCATTGTACATCGATCATTCCTGCCAAGTTTTGTCGAAATCCGGTTGGCGGTTCTTGAGCAGAAGATTTTTGAAGAATTTTTGCTATTTTTAGATGGTGGCCATCTTGGATTACGTAATGACGTGATTTTAACAAATTTGTAATCCCCCTACCTAAGGACCATGACCATGAAGTTTGGTGACTATAGGCCCAATGGTTACCGAGGAGAAAACGTTTGAAAATGTTCACGGACGACGACGGACGATGGACACATTGCGGTAACAATAGCTCACCTGAGCTTCAAAGGCCAAGGTCATGTTAATTGGGACACGAGTGTGTTCCAAAAGCTCACATGTATCAAGTGTCCACATATTGAAGCAATCCGTCAAGTAATTATTAAAGTTATATAGTGATGAAGAAACTTGTACAAACTTTTTGACATTTGTTGACGCAGACGGAAACTAGATGGCCACGGCCTGCATGTCGCGCCTTGTGGCGAGGCATGGACACTAAAAAAAAAGATATAGTATAACGAAAAACTTTAACCAAAAAACTTAACCAAAAAACTTAACCAAAAACTTTAACCAAAAAACTTAACCAAAAACTTCAAAGTAATTTGACCTTGACATTGGGCACAGGGGCCGCACGGGACGGGGGTAGAATGAAAATATAGATGATGATAAACACCCATGTGAAGTTTCAAGGTAATGGGCAAAGCAGTTGCAGAGATATAGTATAACAAAAAACTTTAACCAAAAAACTTAACCAAAAACTTTAACCAAAATACTTAACCAAAAACTTCAAAGTAATTTGACAGTTATTTGACCTTGACATTGGGCACAGGGGCCGCACGGGAGGGGGGTAGAATGAAAATATAGATGATGATAAACACCCATGTGAAGTTTCAAGGTAATGGGAAAAGCAGTTGCAGAGATATAGTATAACAAAAAACATTAACCAAAAAACTTAACCAAAAAACTTAACCAAAAAACTTAACCAAAAACTTTAACCAAAGAACTCAACCAAAAACTTTAACCAAAAAACTTAACTAAACTTAACCAAAAACTTTAACCGGACACACGTATGTACGTACGTATGTACGTACGTACGCCAAAGTGCCGACTATATCGCGCTTTCCGCAAGATGGCGCGACAAAAACTTAACCAAAAACTTTAACCAAAAAACTTAACCAAAAACTTTAACCAAAAACTTTAACCAAAAAACTTAACCAAAAACTTCAAAGTAATTTGACCTTGACATTGGGCACAGGGGCAGCACGGGAGGGGGGTAGAATGAAAATATAGATGATGATAAACACCCATGTGAAGTTTCAAGGTAATGGGCAAAGCAGTTGCAGAGATATATTATAACGAAAAACTTTAACCAAAAAACTTAACCAAAAACCTTAACCACAAACTTTAACCAAAAAACTTAACCAAAAAACTTAACCAAAAACTTTAACCAAAGAACTTAACCAAAAACTTCAAAGTAATTTGACCTTGACATTGGGCACAGGGGCCGCACGGGAGGGGGGAAGAATGAAAATATAGATGATGATAAACACCCATGTGAAGTTTCAAGGTAATGGGCAAAGCAGTTGCAGAGATATAGTACAACGAAAAACTTTAACCAAAAACTTTAACCAAAAAACTTAACCAAAAAACTTAACCAAAAACTTTAACCAAAGAACTTAACCAAAAACTTTAACCAAAAACTTTAACCAAAAAACTTAACCAAAAAACTTAACCAAACAACTTAACCAAAAAACTTAACCAAAAACTTTAACCAAAGAACTTAACCAAAAACTTTAACCAAAAAACTTAACCAAACAACTTAACCAAAAACTTTAACCGGACACACGTACGTACGTACGTATGTACGTACGTACGTACGCCAAACGGCCGACTATATCGCGCTTTCCGCAAGCGGGCGCGACAAAAAGGGGCGACTATAGTTCTGCTAAAGCAGGCGTAACAAAACCTGCACATTTCCCATGTGTTATAAGTTACCTTATAACCAGATAACACAGTATTTATTGCACTTTCAGTACAGTCTGGTGAGGGTCTGTCTATACTGTTCACAATTTGATCAGTGATTCATTTTGCATTCAGCAAACACTGAATGATGTTTAGGCTGTATCATCTGCGTCTGATCAGGATTTCTAAATTGGACAGGAATAATAATGAAATAAATCTGGCGTTGTCTAATGTCATGATTTGTAATTTATTTAATGCTGTTTAACGGCCTGTCAGCAGCTGATATAAGGCCATTTTAGGCCGGACTAACATGGTAGAATCCCAAATTTCACCTGTTGTTATTGTGGGGAAAATCCCAAATCAGAACTAAATATGTACGAACAAACATATATTTATATTCAGCCCAGAAATTAGGATAACCTGACCTGGTGCCAGGTTCTCACCACACCAGAGTCATTTAGCCCCACTACCTAAAAGTAATACAATTAGTATTAAATCTTACTACTTTTATAATGGGTATAACCGGATTCAACTCTCAAGTAACAAGGAAGCAAAACATGCACCTGGGGGCTAAACCAGGGATATCAGAATTCCGTTAAGGATGAAACAAATTGTTAAATTTACCCTGCGCATGTTACTAACAAACCGCCTATTCCATGAACTGCAATGAAGCTGTCCCTTAATTATAACCCTGCGATACGACTACATAATAATTATTACTAAACATCATTATCAAATTACATTGTACTTGCAAAGGTACTGCATTTTACGATGTTTTTTCTATATAGCTGTGACCCAGATCATGAAATTTAACGTTGGTATGTATATGATACCAAAGTAAACTGGAAAAGGTGGCATCCCATATCAGTTTATGGCGAGAGGTTGAAGAGTTTTATTTTTATATCCAACAGTGAACATCTTGATAGCCATCTTAGATTTCTCAAATTGCTAAAATAGTTTTTATCTCCTAATTAGGAGATAATATCTCCTATTTTTTTTTATCTCCTAATTCCTAATTAGGGCTTACTATCTCATAATTAGGACTTACTATCTCCTAATTAGGACTTACTAACTGTGTTAATGCGTTCAATTTAGACGTTTTTTTATCGAAAAATGGCGGCCATTTTGAATTTCGGTTATGTCTTCATGAACGGATATTGTTGAAAATTATTTTATTGATTTATGTGCATGCCAGTACATGGGAATAGACACCAAAATTATGTTTCTAACATGATCAGGTACCAAGTTAGGCCAATATTAAGATTTGACCTATATTCACGGCGGCCATCTTGGATTTCCATGGATACCGGGAGTTGAAAATGAGATAGAGCGTGTGTCTTTGGATAAAAACTTTTCTATTGTCCTAGGAAACTCCCATACCAAAGGACATGTTTGCATCAGAAAGTGAAGTAAAAAGCAAATTAACACACCTACTACATGAATGCATGTATGAAATATCAAAGAGTTCCCTGTAAAGAAACAGAAGTTACACAACATTTACCCCAACGTTAAGTTCATGAACATGCTAAGTTGAACATGCTAAGTTTTTGACCTTGACCTTGGGGTAAGGGTTGGGTCGTGGGTTGTGGATTTGCTACAGCATGATAGAGGGTCATCTGAGGAATGCATGTATGAAATATCAAGGCGTTCCATGAAAGGAAACAGATGTTATAAGACATTTACCCCAACGTTATGTTGATGAATGTGCTAAGTTTGTGACCTTGACCCTGGGGTAAGGGTTGGGTGGTGGGTCATGCATCTGCTACAGCATGATAGAGAGTCATCTGAGGAATGCATGTATGAAATAACAAGGTGTTCCATGAAAGGAAACAGAAGTTATAAGACATTTACCCCAACGTTAAGTTTGTGAATGTGCTAAGTTTGTGACCTTGACCCTGGGGTAAAGGTTGGGTGGTGGGTCGTGGATTTGCTACAGCATGATAGAGGGTCATCTGAGGAATGCATGTATGAAATATCAAGGCGTTCCATGAAAGGAAACAGATGTTATAAGACATTTACCCCAACGTTAAGTTTGTGGATGATGCCGACGACGACGCCGGGGGTATGCCATAAGCTCTTCTGCACTTCGTACAGGTGAGCTAAAAACAGCAGACGACAAATTTTCTGTCCCATCTTTTAAGGGTTAAGATCAGACTATGACATGTAATAACTACTAGGCTGATCCTGATCAAATCCAACTTGGATGGCTGGATCTGAAGTCCAAAGCCGTAACTACTGAGCCACCCTGTTCACCCTTGTGATGTGGAAGAACATGGAATGGTCCAGCCATCTAAGCAAGGTATATATGGGAAAGAATAACAAGTCCTCTTTTCATGTAGTATCACATGAAAATGCAGTGAACATCCGTTTAGTAAATGCTGTTTTTTCATTATTGTAAATGATATGGGTTATGGTTTAAGGAAACGATAGGCTAATTACTGCCGTGTCCAGCACAGACACAGACCAGCCAGTGCACCCATGTAGTCTGATCAGGGTCTACATCGTCTGTCACTTAGGTTCTCAATCACATATTAGTATACTGGCAAACAATATACAGTTGTTTCATGGTCATTCAGGGAACAGTCAAAACTATTGCCCCACGGTGCTGTGGACGTCCCGAAGGCCGAAGGCAATAGTGCATCAGGTCGTCCACGGCACCGAGGGGAAATATGTTTTGACTGTTCCCCAAATTACCATGAAATAATTGTCTTATTACTCAACCTGTAAACAGTGTGACACAATGAATGTAAATTTGGCATGGGGCACATCGACTGACAATCTAATTACATTGAATTTTACGACGTAATCTTCGACAAAAATCATGATATCATGATTTTCAGTGGTAAAAAGTTTTGACTATTGACCGGGCACGAGGAACTATTGACTGAACATGCGGCACTATTGACCAGGCACGTCAAAATCCAAGGAATTAGTCAAAACTATGGAATATCAACGTATATAGGGAGTTTGGTAACAATAAGCTATTATAAGGCATTCTGTACATCTAGCATGCAACTTTTTTCATTCGGTCAGAGAAACATTTGAAAACAATTTACTTAGATACATATCAGATTTCAGGAGTTAATTAGGCTTGTGACACTGGTATAATTGTATGTTTCATTATATGTTTGTACTTTGTCTCGCATAATTTTGCATTATTTGGATTAACCCTTAGAATGCTGGAACAAAAAACTGTTGTTTTATATTTTGTATTCATTCTCAATAAAAATCATGGTATGACAGCACTTTAAAATTATTTCCATCATGCTGTTGATGAGAATAATGGAAAATAAACAGAAGACTACACAAGAATTCCGTCACAGAAGCGGTGTTGCGCCTGCCGAGGCATTTGACAGTGAACATTACAAGTAAATAAATTACCTTGACCTTCAGAATTTGGATGTGGGGGTGTGCATAATGAAGCATCATCCGTAGACAAATATTGATGTGAAATATTATCAATGTCTGGAAAGGGGTTAAAGAGATATTGTGAAAAAACAATAACTTTAACGCATTTCTGTTACAAATCCGGTGAACATTACAAGTAAATAAATGACCTTGACCTCAAAATTTGGATGTGTGTTGTGCGTAATGAAGCATCATTCCTAGACAAACATTGATGTGAAATATTATCAAAGTGTGGCAAGGGGTTAAAGAGATATTATGAAAAAACAATAAATTTAAACGCATTTCTGTTACAAAACCGGTGAACATTACAATACAATAAAATGACCTAGACCATCAGAATTTGGATGTGGGGGTGTGCGTAATGAAAGCATCATCCCTAGACAAACATTGATATGAAATAATACCAATGTCCTGGCAACGGTTAAAGAGATATTGTGAAAAAAACAATAACTTTAACGCTTTCTGTTACATAAACCTGAACATTAAATAAATAAATGACCTTGAACCTTGAGAATTTTGTTGTGGGGGTGTGCGTAATGAACAACATCCCTAGGCACAAACATTATGTGAAATATTATCATCAAAGTCTGGCAAGAGGGTTTAAAAGATATTGAAAAAACAATAACTTTTAACGTATTTCTGTTACAAAACCGTGAAGCATTACAATAAATAAATGACCTTGAGACACTTGATAATTTGGATGAGGGGGTGTGCGTAATGAAGCATCATCCTAACAAACATTGGTGTGAAATATTAACAATTCTGTCTGCAAGGGGTTAAAGAGATTTGTGAAAAAACACAATAACTTTAACGCAATTCTGTTAAAACCGGTGAACATTACAAGGAAATAAATGACCTTGACTCTTCAAAATTGGAGTGGGGGTGGTACGATGAAGCATCATCCCTAATAAACAATGATGTGAAATCATTATCAATGTCTGGCAAGGATATAAGAGATATTTTAAAAGACAATAACTTTGAGAACCCATTTGCGTGAACATAACATAAATAAATTACCTTGACTTCAGAAAATTGGATGTGGAGTGTGCATAATGAAGCATCATCTGTAGACAAACATTGATGGAAATATTATCAATGTCTGGAAAGGGTAAATAGATATGTGAAAAAACAATAACTTTAACGCATTTCTGTTACAAAACCGTGTGAACATTACAAGTAAATAAATAACCCTGACCTTCAAAATTTGATGTGGGGTATGTAATGAAGCATCATTCCTAGACAAACATTGATGTGAAATATTATCAAAGTCTGGCAAGGGGTTAAAGAGATATTGTGAAAAAACAATAACTTTAATGCATTTCTGTTACAAAACCGGTGAACATTACAAGTAAATAAATGACCTTGACGTTGAGAATTTGGATGTGGGGGTGTGCGTAATGAAGCATCATCCTAGACAAACATTGATATGAAATATTATCAAAGTCTGGCAAGGGGTTAAAGAGATATTGTGAAAAAACAATAACTTTAACGCATTTCTGTTACAAAACCGGTGAACATTACAAGTAAATAAATGACCTTGACCTTGAGAATTTGGATGTGGGGGTGTGCGTAAGGAAGCATCATCCCATGACAAACATTGATGTGAAATATTATCAAAGTCTGGAAAGGGGTTAAAGAGATATTGTGAAAAAAAAAATAAACAATAACTTTAACGTATTTCTGTTACAAACCCGGTGAACATTACAAGTAAATAAATGACCTTGACCTTGATAATTTGGATGTGGGGGTGTGCGTAATGAAGCATCATTCCTAGACAAACATTGATGTGAAATATTATCAAAGTCTGGCAAGGGGTTAAAGAGATATTGTGAAAAAACAATAACTTTAATGCATTTCTGTTACAAAACCGGTGAACATTACAAGTAAATAAATGACCTTGACGTTGAGAATTTGGATGTGGGGGTGTGCGTAATGAAGCATCATCCCTAGACAAACATTGATATGAAATATTATCAAAGTCTGGCAAGGGGTTAAAGAGATATTGTGAAAAAACAATAACTTTAACGTATTTCTGTTACAAAACCGGTGAACATTACAAGTAAATAAATGACCTTGACCTTGATAATTTGGATGTGGGGGTGTGCGTAATGAAGCATCATCCCTAGACAAACATTGATGTGAAATATTATCAATGTCTGGCAAGGGGTTAAAGAGATATTGTGAAAAAAACAATAACTTTAACGCATTTCTGTTACAAAACCGGTGAACATTACAAGTAAATAAATGACCTTGACCTTGAGAATTTGGATGTGGGGGTGTGCGTAAGGAAGCATCATCCCATGACAAACATTGATGTGAAATATTATCAAAGTCTGGAAAGGGGTTAAAGAGATATTGTGAAAAAACAATAACTTTAACGTATTTCTGTTACAAACCCGGTGAACATTACAAGTAAATAAATGACCTTGACCTTGATAATTTGGATGTGGGGGTGTGTGTAATGAAGCATCATTCCTAGACAAACATTGATGTGAAATATTATCAAAGTCTGGCAAGGGGCAAGGGGTTAAAGAGATATTGTGAAAAAACAATAACTTTAATGCATTTCTGTTACAAAAACCGCCTGTGAACATTACAAGTAAATAAATGACCTTGACGTTGAGAATTTGGATGTGGGGGTGTGCGTAATGAAGCATCATCCCTAGACAAAACATTGATATGAAATATTATCAAAGTCTGGCAAGGGGTTAAAGAGATATTGTGAAAAAACAATAACTTTAAACGCATTTCTGTTACAAAACGTGAACATTACAAGTAAATAAATGACCTTGACCTTGAGAATTTGGATGTGGGGGTGTGCGTAAGGAAGCATCATCCCATGACAACATTGATGTGAAATATTATCAAAGTCTGGAAAGGGGTTAAAGAGATATTGTGAAAAAACAATAAACTTTAACGTATTTCTGTTACAAACCCGGTGACATTACAAGTAAATAAATGACCTTGACCTTGATAATTTGGATGTGGGGGTGTGCGTAATGAAGCATCATTCCTAGACAAACATTGATGTGAAATATTATCAAAGTCTGGCAAGGGGTTAAAGAGATATTGTGAAAAAACAATAACTTTAATGCATTTTCTGTTACAAAACCGCTGGTGAACATTACAAGTAAATAAATGACCTTGACGTTGAGAATTTGGATGTGGGGGTGTGCGTAATGAAGCATCATCCCTAGACAAACATTGATATGAAATATTATCAAAGTCTGGCAAGGGGTTAAAGAGATATTGTGAAAAAACAATAACTTTAACGTATTTCTGTTACAAAACCGGTGAACATTACAAGTAAATAAATGACCTTGACCTTGATAATTTGGATGTGGGGGTGTGCGTAATGAAGCATCATCCCTAGACAAAACATTGATGTGAAATATTATCAATGTCTGGCAAGGGTAAGGGGTTAAAGAGATATTGTGAAAAAAACAATAACTTTAACGCATTTCTGTTACAAAACCGGTGAACATTACAAGGAAATAAATAACCTTGACCTTCAAAATTTGGATGTGGGGGTATGCGTAATGAAGCATCATTCCTAGACAAACATTGATGTGAAATATTATCAAAGTGTGGCAAGGGGTTAAAGAGATATTGTGAAAAACAATAACTTTAACGCATTTCTGTTACAAAACCGGTGAACATTACAAGTAAATAAATGACCTTGACCTTCAGAATTTGGATGTGGGGGTGTGCGTAATGAAGCATCATCCCTAGCCAAACATTGATATGAAATATTATCAATGTCTGGCAAGAGGTTAAAGAGATATTGTGAAAAAACAATAACTTTAACGCATTTCTGTTACAAAACCGGTGAACATTACAAGTAAATAAATGACCTTGACCTTGAGAATTTGGATGTGGGGGTGTGCGTAAGGAAGCATCATCCCATGACAAACATTGATGTGAAATATTATCAAAGTCTGGAAAGGGGTTAAAGAGATATTGTGAAAAAACAATAACTTTAACGTATTTCTGTTACAAACCCGGTGAACATTACAAGTAAATAAATGACCTTGACCTTGATAATTTGGATGTGGGGGTGTGTGTAATGAAGCATCATTCCTAGACAAACATTGATGTGAAATATTATCAAAGTCTGGCAAGGGGTTAAAGAGATATTGTGAAAAAACAATAACTTTAATGCATTTCTGTTACAAAACCGGTGAACATTACAAGTAAATAAATGACCTTGACGTTGAGAATTTGGATGTGGGGGTGTGCGTAATGAAGCATCATCCCTAGACAAACATTGATATGAAATATTATCAAAGTCTGGCAAGGGGTTAAAGAGATATTGTGAAAAAACAATAACTTTAACGCATTTCTGTTACAAAACCGGTGAACATTACAAGTAAATAAATGACCTTGACCTTGAGAATTTGGATGTGGGGGTGTGCGTAAGGAAGCATCATCCCATGACAAACATTGATGTGAAATATTATCAAAGTCTGGAAAGGGGTTAAAGAGATATTGTGAAAAAACAATAACTTTAACGTATTTCTGTTACAAACCCGGTGAACATTACAAGTAAATAAATGACCTTGACCTTGATAATTTGGATGTGGGGGTGTGCGTAATGAAGCATCATTCCTAGACAAACATTGATGTGAAATATTATCAAAGTCTGGCAAGGGTTAAAGAGATATTGTGAAAAAAACAATAACTTTAATGCATTTCTGTTACACCGGTGAACATTACAAGTAAATAAATGACCTTGACGTTGAGAATGTGGATGTGGGGGTGTGCGTAATGAAGCATCATCCCTAGACAAACATTGATATGAAATATTATCAAAGTCTGGCAAGGGGTTAAAGAGATATTGTGAAAAAACAATAACTTTAACGTATTTCTGTTACAAAACCGGTGAACATTACAAGTAAATAAATGACCTTGACCTTGATAATTTGGATGTGGGGGTGTGCGTAATGAAGCATCATCTCTAGACAAACATTGATGTGAAATATTATCAATGTCTGGCAAGTGGTTATGGAGATATTGTGAAAAAAACAATAACTTTAACGCATTTCTGTTACAAAACCGGTGAACATTACAAGGAAATAAATGACCTTGACCTTCAAAATTTGGATGTGGGGGTGTGCGTAATGAAGCATCATCCCTAGACAAACATTGATGTGAAATATTATCAAAGTCTGGAAAGGGGTTAAAGAGATATTGTGAAAAAACAATAACTTTAACGCATTTCTGTTACAAAACCGGTGAACATTACAAGGAAATAAATGACCTTGACCTTCAAAATTTGGATGTGAGGGTGTGCGTAATGTAGCATCATCCCTAGACAAACATTGATGTGAAATATTATCAAAGTCTGGCAAGGGGTTAAAGAGATATTGTGAAAACAATAACTTTAACGCATTTCTGTTACAAAACCGGTGAACATTACAAGGAAATAAATGACCTTGACCTTCAAAATTTGAATGTGAGGGTGTGCATAATGAAGCATCATCCCTAGACAAACATTGATGTGAAATATTATCAATGTCTGGCAAGGGTTAAAGAGATATTGTGAAAAAACAATAAGTTTAACGCATTTGCCTTACAAAAAAAACGGACGACGCGGACGACACAGACGACACGGACGATGACGACGGAAAAAGCGCCGACTATAGTCGCGCCTCTGCTAAAGCAGGTGCGACAAAAAATGATTTCATTTCAGGTCATACATGTACATGATAACTGTTGCCTGGCATTTCATTTCAGGTCATACATGTACGTACATGATAACTGTTGCTTGGTATTTCATTTCAGGTCATACATGTACATGATGACTGTTGCCTGGCATTTCATTTCAGGTCATACATGTACATGGGAACTGTTGCCTAACATTTTTTCAGGTTTCATTTTAGGTCATACATGTACATGGTAATCTGTTGTTGCCTGGCATTTCATTTCAGGTCATACATGTACATGGGAACTGTTGCCTGGCATTTCATTTCAGGTCATACATGTACATGGTAACTGTTGCCTGGCATTTCATTTCAGGTCATACATGTACATGATAACTGTTGCCTGGCATTTCATTTCAGGTCATACATGTACATGGTAACTGTTGCCTGGCATTTCATTTCAGGTCATACATGTAAATGGGAACTGTGCCTGGCATTTCATTTTCAGGCCATACAGGTTACATGATAACTGTTGCCTGGCATTTCCAATTGGCAGGTATTTAACTTTGGACATGGGACTGTTGCCTGGCATTTCATTTCAGGTCATACATGTACATGGGAACTGTTGCCTGGCATTTAATTTCAAGGTCATACATGTACATGGTAACTGTTGCCTGGCATTTAATTTCAGGTCATCCATATACATGGGAACTGTTGCCTGGCATTTCATTTCAGGTCTTACATGTACATGGTAACTGTTGCCTGGCATTTCATTTCAGGTCATACATGCACATGGGAACTGTTGCCTGGCATTCATTTCAGGTCATACATGTACATGGGAACTGTTGCCTGGCATTTCATTTCAGGTCATACATGTACATGGTAACTGTTGCCTGGCATTTCATTTACAGGTCATACATGTACATGGTACTGTTGCCTGGCATTTCAAATTTCAGGTCTCATACATAACGTTGCTGGATTTCATCAGTCTACATGGTACATGGTACTGTTGCCTGGCATTTCATTTCAGGTCTACTGCACATGGGACTGTTGCCTGGCTTCATTTCAGGTCATACATGTACATGGGACTGTTGCTGGCATTTCATCAGTATACATGCATGGTAACTGTTGCCTTGCATGCATTTAGGTCATTTCATATACTGTTTACATGTACTTGTTGGCCTGGCATTTCATTTCAGGTCATTGTGGCATTTCATTTCAGGTCATACATGTGCATGGTAACTGTTGCCTGGCATTTCATTTCAGGTCATACATGTACATGGTAACTGTTGCCTGGCATTTCATTTCAGGTCATACATGTACATGTGAACTGTTGCCTGGCATTTCATTTCAGGTCATACATGTACATGGTAACTGTTGCCTGGCATGTACATGGTAACTGTTGCCTGGCATTTCCTTTCAGGTCATACATGTACATAGGAACTGTTGCCTGGCATTTCATTTCAGGTCATACATGTACATGGTAACTGTTGCCTGGCATTTCATTTCAGGTCATACATGTACATGGTAACTGTTGCCTGGCATTTCATTTCGGGTCATACATGCACGTGGTAACTGTTGCCTGGCATTTCATTTCAGGTAATACATGTACATGGGAACTGTTGCCTGGCATTTCATTTCAGGACAGACATGTACATGGTAACTGTTGCCTGGCATTTCATTTCAGGTCATACATGTACATGGGAACTGTTGCCTGGCATTTCATTTCAGGTCATACATGTACATGGTAACTGTTGCCTGACATTTCATTTCAGGACATACATGTACATGGTAACTGTTGCCTGGCATTTCAATTCAGGTCATACATGTACATGGAAACTGTTGCCTGGCATTTCATTTCAGGTCATACATGTACATGGAAACTGTTGCCTGGCCAGACATTCAGGACCTTGTGACATACGTTACAAATGCAGATCATAATCAGGCGAAACATTCAAATTAGGATATACATGTAATTTGAACCATGATCTGATAAACCGTGTTTATTGACAAAGCAACCAGTATGGAAACAAACCAGAATCTACACTATTTGCCATTATGTCAACAAACGTTACATTATACGTCTATGCATCTGTGAAGTATTTATTCCAGCTGCACGAACATGCAAATTAAGGTCATATAGAGACGGGACCACAGTTTAAAGTCTCATCCGACAGACCAGGGGGATGGAAATACTATGTTAATATGTTTCACGCCTAGTAGCGAGGTTTGAACCCACAACCTGCAGATTAGAAGTCATGTGTTCTAACCCCTAGGCCACAACCCATCCCTCTGTACTTCCAGAAATGACCTGACTGTTCTGTCAACAAATGATACCCCAGTTAATGGCTAACAGTGAAGGTGTTGATCAGCCGGAATAGATGAGCCAACTGATCTGAGACTACTCTGGTTACACACATCTAATATAATACTAATCTGCCATTGGCTATGTTGTCAGTTGTCTGATTGCCTAAACTGGACAGCTGACCCAGATATATTATACAGCACGCCACATCCTGTTGTCATACATGTTTCCCCCCTCTGGTCAACCGCATGTAGGCCAGACCATTTCAATGTGGTTCATTTACATGTTTCCCCCCTCTGGTCAACCGCATGTAGGCCAGACCATTTCAATGTGTTGTTTTGTTCCTGCTCAGGCTTTGCTGAATGAAATATTATGAGGCAATTGTTGATTGACATGATTTATTGGTGTTTAACAGCCTATCAACAGCTAAGGTTATTTAAGGCCGGGCAAATGGGTTCAATCCAATATTTAACCTGCTGCACTGGATTGGGGGGTGGGGGTGGGGGGGGGGGGTCCATACCACACCAAAGTCACTTGGCCCCTTCCCCTAAAAGTAATAGGATTACAAATAATTTATCCTTCAATTGAAAATTTCTCCCTCAAAGTATACTTTGCTAGACAAGTATACTTTGCAATGTTGGTGAAATAGGCTACTGGACTTTGTCTTCTACTTTTGCAGTACTCATATACCACAGATGGAAATGCACCTAAATGAAGCATTCAGCATTGAAATTAAAACCATGCGATCGTCGGGGAGTTTCTCACCCACTAAATGTGGCGATCACCACAAAGGTCATGGTCACCAAGATCAAGGTCACAATATGAGGAAGTCCAAAATTGTCAAGGTCACACAAATGACACTGGGTTGATAGCCATCAAAGTGAGAAAGCTATTGATGAGATTTGGTAATGATCAGACTAACGGATCAAGAGATTTACGCCCCACAATCGTTAAGGTCACCAAGGTGAAGGTCACCCAAAGAACACTGGATGGATAGCTATCAATGTGAGGAAGCTATTGATGAAGTTTGGTAATGATCTGACTAACGGATCAAGAGATATGAGAAATTTGGCTACGTCTCAAATTGTTGAAGACACCGACGACGGCGCCTGAATTGTGAGCGCTATGTCTCACTTTCCACTATCGTGAGTGAGACAATAAAAACATGGTTTGACAGCACTTTAGAATAATTTTCACTGGAAATGATTATATGTGCTGTTTTCGATGAATAAAATAAACAGCAGACAACAAAATTTAATTTCAGCTGTGCAAGGGTGAAGTCTGATAATAAGCACAGATTGCAAAATAACAAAATTCTTTCGCTTTTCTTCATTTTGAAGAGAAGCAAACAGCTTTTGAAATTTGAGCATTTGCTCAGGAAGGTCTGAGAAGCAAATAATAACAAATACAGTACACTTTGTTAACGGTGTACTATTCAGTGGTACACTATATAACTGCTTGTCCTGGGTAAAGATATAATCATGTACTAACCTGTTAACAATTACCATATTTGTCAACATGACAGGTCTACGTTTGTTGTTTATACTTTCCGGAGGACAACATCATTCACAAAGGATGTTGTTTATAAGTGGAAGCCAAAAAAACAGTGATCTAGGCATCCGGCCGCAAACATCCTTAACATTTGTACTATCCCTTAAAATGAGGGAAATGAATACTCGCCTGCATTTCAAAAGCATATGTTATCTATATTTATTAACCCTTAGACCGCTACACACAATAATAATTATTGTCGTCTGCTGTTGCTTTTATATCTTGCCTTATTTCTCAACTAGATGGCTGCGGCCTGCATGTCGCGCCTTGGGGCGAGGCATGGACACTAAAAAAAGAGATATAGTAGACGGAAAAAGTTTAACCAAAAAACTTTAACCGGACACACATACGTACGGACGTACGCCAAAGTGCCGACTATATCGCGCTTTCCGCAAGCAGGCGCGACAAAAACTTTAACCAAAAATTTCCAAGTAATTAAACCTTGACATTGGGCACAGGGGCCGCACGGGAGGCGGGTAGAATGAAAATATAGATGATGTAAAAACACCCATGTGAAGTTTCAAGGTAATGGGCAAAGCAGGTGCAGAGATATAGTACATGAAAAAACTTTAACCAAAAACTTTAACCAAAAACTTTAACCAAAAACTTTAAAGTAATTTGACCTTGACATTGGACACAGGGGCCGCACGGGTGGGGGGTAGAATGAAAATATGGATGATGATAAACAGGCATGTGAAGGTTCAAGTTAATGGGCAAAGTAGGTGCATAGATATAGTACATGAAAAAACTTTAACCAAAAACTTTAACCAAAAACTTCAAAGTAATTTGATGTTGACATTGGGCACAGGGGCCGCACGGCTGGGGGGTAGAATGAAAATATGGATGATGATAAACACCCATGTGAAGTTTCAAGGTAATGGGCAAAGCAGTTGCAGAGATATAGTATAACAAAAAACTTTAACCAAAACACTTTAACCAAAAACTTTAACCAAAAACTTCAAAGTAATTTGACCTTGACATTGGATACACGGGCCGCATGGGAGGGGGGTAGAATGAAAATATAGATGATAAACACCCATGTGAAGTTTCAAGGTAATGGGCAAAGCAGTTGCAGAGATATAGTACAACGAAAAACTTTAAGCAAAAAACTTAACCAAAAACTTCAAAGTAATTTGACCTTGACATTGGGCACAGGGGTCGCACGGGAGGGGGGTAGAATGAAAATATAGATGATGATAAATACCCATGTGAAGTTTCAAGGTAATGGGCAAAGCAGTTGCAGAGATATAGTATAACGAAAAACATTAACCAAAAAACTTAACCAAAAACTTTCACCAAAAAACTTAACAAAAAACTTAACCAAAAACTTTAACCAAAACTAGAAATGTGGCCTGTCGGCACACGAATACCCCCACTGGCAGCCAAAGAAAACGAGGCATTTTTGATTATAAGCCATTTAGCCGAGCGTTAAGGTTTCAAACACATCAAGTCTGTGACCTTGACCCTGGGCATAGTGTGATAATCCATGCATCGGTGTAGAAGATATAGAGCGGAAGGGAATTTCAATAGGTTTGACCTTTGACCTTCAACTGTGACCTTGACCTTGGACGTAGGTGCGTGGTTATTGATCGTGACACACCTTCTCATCTTGAGAAACATTTGTGCCAAGCCATTTGATAATCCATGCATCGGTGTAGAAGATATAGAGCGGAAGGGAATTTCGATAGGTTTGACCTTTGACCTTCAACTGTGACCTTGACCTTGGACGTAGGTGCGTGGTTATTGATCGCGACACACCTTCTCATCATGAGAAACATTTGTGCCCGACAAGCTGACTCCTATATACCCCCTCAAACTTTGTTTGTGGGGGTATAAAAATTAACCAAAAAAGTTAACCAAAAACTTTAACCGAAAAACTTAACCAAAAACTTTAACCGGACACACGTACGTACACCAAAGTGCCGACTATATCGCGCTTACCGCAAGCGGGCTGGACACATGAAAAAGTTTAAGCAAAAAACTTTAACCAAAAATTTTAACCAAAAAGTTCAATGTAATTAGACCTTGACATTGGGCACAGAGGCCGCACGGGAGGGGGGTAGAATAAAAATATAGATGATGATAAACACCCATGTGAAGTTTCAAGGTAATGGGCAAAGCAGTTGCAGAGATATAGTATAACAAAAAACTTTAACCAAAATACTTAACCAAAAAACTTAACCAAAAACTTTAACCAAAAAACTTAACCAAAAAACTTAACCAAAAACTTTAACCGGACACACGTACGTACGTACACTAAAGTGCCGACTATATCGCGCTTTCCGCAAGCGGGTGCGACAATAATACGACGTACGTACGCCAAAGTGCCGACTATATCGCGCTTTCCGCAAGCGGGCGCGACAATAAAAACATGGTTTGACAGCACTTCAGAATAATTTACAACAGCACTGTCAAAACATGTTTTTATTGAGAAATAAGGCAAAATATAAAAGCAACAGCAGACGACAATAATTAATTGTCTAAGGGCTAAATGATGTATGCCACCTACATACAATATGTTCTTTTGTTTATGTTCTGCCTATGTAGATAGTAACTACTTTCATGCCTAGTTAGTTTCTCTTTCCACTGACCAGTGTAATTTAATTGTCCATTAAACTGCTAATTGGGTCATTATCTGAAAAAACTGTATTTATAACCTTTCGCAACAGTGACAGCCCTGACCAGCCTGTGCATCCACCGTCTACACTGTTTGGAGTTCATTGAGCTATAATTCCAGCACAAAAATATTTACACAATTCCCTAACATTTGATTGGCCCGTAGCAAGTCACTGTCCAAAATTTATATCCCAGTAAACTCCCACTTTCCGTAACCGTGAGGCGCGGTTAAAATAATTCTTAAGAAAACAGAAAATAAACACATTTTCTTGATGAATTTATTTCAAATGCTGGAATTATAAGGAATGAATGGTCTTTTTGTTGAATTTATCGGGGATATAAACTTGGAAAAGTCGTGGGAATACTGGACGAGGCCTTCCGGCCTTCGTCCAGTATTCCCGCGACTTTTCCAAGTTTATACCCCGATAAATTCCACAAAAAGGCCATTCATTCCTATAATCTATTATGAATCAAGCAATCAGTGGATTACTATACATGTATAATTTATCAATCTACAGACTACTGATCCGGATCTACACTGGTTACAAAATCATTATAACTCTTTATAAACCATATGTAAGTTTATAACATGAAAACCTTGTTTAGCCGTACCGTAAACCATTTCATAAATGTGATATGAACCACGTGTAATAACACCTGGAGCGAATCACCCTAAAATTTGTATTTTACGCCAAAGTTGTCAAATGAGTAAAATGGAGATGTTCCAAATGATGTCAATAATGGCGTGACAATGCAACGATGATTTGAAGTTGATGTTTTAAACATCATTAGAAGCATCAGTGACTCAGTAAAAGTATTCCAATTGTTAGAACTCGCTCCCGTTTGGTAAAATAAAGTGCTTACAAGCAACAGAAACCTATTATGTGGCATATTTATAATAGTTTTATTACTAGTATTAAAACACATTTTTGCCGTGGAGATTTTTAACTATATGCAAAAATAGTCAATGGTGTCTGCTCATTGAAACGTACAGAATCTCAAACTTGTTTCAATTTGATATGAGATTTATGAAACTCGTCTGCAATTTTTGTGCGCGACTCGTTTCATAAATCTCAGGGCCGTAGCCAGATGTAAAAATCTATGAGGCAAATCTTATGAAACGTGTATCCAGTGGGGAGCGCGTAGCACGACCCGCATCATTAAAAAAGAAATCGGCAAAATTTCTACGGAGGCAACTGCCTCGGTTCGCCTCAACGTGGCTACGGCCCTATAATTCCAGCACAAAAATATTTACACAATTCCCTAACATTTGATTGGTCCGTAGCAAGTCTCTGTCCAAAATTTATATCTCAGTAAACTCCCATGCCGAACTACTTTCCAAATTTATTTATTTCAAATGCTGGAATTATAAGGAATGAATGGCATTTTTGTGGAATTTATCGGGGATATAAACTTGGAAAAGTCGCGGGAATACTGGACGAGGCCTTCCGGCCTTCGTCCAGTATTCCCGCGACTTTTCCAAGTTTATACCCCGATAAATTCCACAACAATGCCATTCATTCCTATAGTATCTCATATCAAATAGAAACTGATTTCAGATCCTCTATATCCCCACATTTTTATGTCACAGGACCGAGTCTGTAACAGAAGTGACAATCTAAATCAATCAGTAAAACAACATATTTTGGTCATTTTGGTGGCTGTATTAGATGGGCAGCCGTTTAGGAAAAGTGAAAATGAATGGGTTCACAGCAACGGCTCACAGAAACGTCGCAGCAACAGCTAATTAATGTAATTTATGGACAGGACCTCAGTTTCAAATCTTATCTGAAACACTAGTGGGATGGATATACGGTACTATGAAAGCATTTTTGGATGCCGAAGGTGATGTTTTCTAACCTCTAGGTCACAACCCAACCCTCCAGGGAATTTGATTTATACGGAAATTGATTGGGATGAGTTCTACTGGCTAGTTACATCACATGACCTTTGAAGAAAGATCGCAGTAAGTATAGGTTAAAGCGTGCTTGTCCCTATTTTAGTAAGAAACTAGAAAATGTGTTCATAAAACAAGGAAGTCCAAAAGGGGGAGATAATCCATTACCCAGGGAGTCGAATCAAACATCAAAATTCGGTTTGCCCATTTACACACAATAAAGAAGTTGCATTCCATTCAAGTAGCCTACAGCTATTACGGTTTAAACGTTTTATGAGTTACAAGACAAACTTGTCAAATTTTAAGTCCAAAAGGATGGAGACAATCGATGATCCGGTGGTTGAATCAAGAGTAAAATAAGAAAAAAATCTAAGATAGCTTGTGACAATTTTATAATTGTCCAATCAGAAAGCGTCTGACAGATTGATCGCTTTTTCTGGTTGGAAACTTATGTTCTGGCCACGATATAATTTAGGTGTGTTTTTCATTTGTACCCCTAAATATGTAACAATTTTTCAAGTGTGTGGGCTTGTGACCTTGACTCTGGGCTTAGCGGAGGTGGCACATGAATTATAAGGAAATATAAGTTATAACCGATTTCTCTGATGTTAAGTTTTGTAAAGAGACTAAGTATGTGACCTTGACCTCGAGATCAGCGGGGATTTGTCACAGCATGATAGTAGAGCCTTAGAGGAATGCATGCATGAAATATTAAGAATTTTGAATGAAAGAAATAGAAGTTATAACCGATTTCTCTGATGTTAAGTTTTGTAAAGAGACCAAGTATTGGCATCAGCGGGGGTTGGACGGTCATGGATTTGGCGCAGCATGGTAGAGCCTTACAGGAATGCATGTGTGAAATATTAAGAATTTTGAATGAAGGAAATAGAATTTTAAGTTTTGTAATGAGACCAAGTATTTGACCTTGACCTTGGGATCAGCGGGGGTTGGACGGTCATGGATTTGGCGCAGCATGGTAGTAGAGCCTTACAGGAATGCGTGTGTGAAATATTAAGCATTTTTGACGAAGGAAATAGAAGTTATAACATATTTCTCCAATGTTAAGTTTAGTGACGGATGGACGGACGGACGCACAACCGGACTCCAGTATACCCACCACAACTAGTTGCAGGGGTATAACTAGAGAAAGTGAGCAGGGGCTCATGTATTTTTACCTTGACCTTGGACACGAAGGCCGCATGGGTGTGGTATGGAATGATAATATGGATGGTGATAAGGAAGTACATGTAAATGAAGTTTGAAGTCTATCCGATTTACAGTTGCAGAGATAATGAAAATATGGATGATGGTAAGAAAGTAAATGAAGTTTGAAGTCAATCCGACTTAACGTTGCAGATATAATGGGTACCCGAAAACTTTCACGTAAATCTTACTGATGCAAATATCTAAGTGATTTGACGGACGGACGGATGGATGTTCCTACAAATGGATACTTATGTGGCTAACCCTAACCTTTTCCTTTGTTCATCTCTATTGTTCTGTAGCCACATAAACCCATTTTTAGCCACATAAAATCACGGAATAATACAATATTACATAACCTATTGTTCTCCTAGCCACATATGTATCCATTTGTAAGCTCGGACGGACGGACGGACGGACGGATGGACGGACGGACGGACGTTCTTACAAATGGATACTTATGTGGCTTATCACATGTTAAATATTAGCCACATAAAACGATTTTTAGCCACATAAAAGGATTTTTTAGGTGGCTAATTGTAACCAACCCTATCCTTTACTAAGTCCATAACCCTGTGGTGCTAGCCACATAAGTACCCTAATGTGTGCCCGGACGTTCTTACGAGAGCTACATTGTGAGGTTATTTCCTTTGATGTTTACACTGTGGGGTTAACCTCACAATGTAGCAACTTATTCCGTTATTTTCTTCCTTAACGATTCTCTTACGGAATAAATCGCATAATATGCAAATGAGCTAGCCATTAGTTAATTATATTTGAAAAACACTTATCCAAGTGTCTTAAATAGGGCGGTGGGTGGGTTTCAGCACAACACAGCAACCTCACAATGTAGCTCTCGTAAGTACGGACGGACCGGCGGACGGACAGACGGACGGACGGAATTACAAAAACTATATACCCCTCGACATACTTTGCATGCCGGGGATATAACAACTGTATTTAATGTATATACAAATAATACTATACAGAGTACAAATGTATATATACAAAGTAAGAAGTGAATCAGTTGAAAATTTATAATTTGCGAGATAGTCAAGCAAGAGTGCTGTTAGTCACAAAAAACACCCGTCGAAGATGGGCCAGACAGCGAAGATGCAGAAATGTGAAGCTGTCACCAAGACAAGAAACCTTAATGTGAATTTGAAACTGTATAGCATTATTTCTTCCTCTTGTTGTGAAAAACAGGTATACTAATTTAGTTAGAGGTGTGTAAAGACCACATTATATAGAATTGCATACAAAAATGTAGAAAAATGGCTAAGTAAAAATGTTTTAGAAGTAGTTTACCGAACAAACAAAATGTGATGGCCAGAGGGACATAACAACAGATGTGAATTATCATGCATTTCATCTTCCATGGAGCATGTGACATGTACTTCTGAGCTCATATATAGAAAATATTTAGGATTTTCCACAAACAAAATGGCGTATCCTCAGCATGAAAAGGGTTAAATAATTTCACCAAATACAAATATGGCACTACTTATTGGATAACCCTAGTAGAGCAGTGCAAGCTAGGATGTCATATGGAAAAAGTGAAAGGGAATGGGTTTAACGTCCCAGCAACAGCTAAGGTCATATAGAGACGGGGCCACAGTTTAAAGTCTTATCGACAGACCAGTGGGATGGAAATACTATGAAAGTATTTTATGAAAGTATTTTTCAAAGCCCAAGACGACGTTTGAACCCACAACCTCCTCATTGGAAGTCAGGTGTTCTAACCCCTAGGCCACATCCCATCCCTGGTGTCATATGGAATATCATCAGCTGGTCTCTATAGCTGGTCTCTATCACTGGTTGTGTTATAGTTACTGTAGAAGCTAGACTAGGTTCACATTGCTCAACGCAATACCGCGTGCTACACTCAATGCAACGTACCAACCATTCTGGATGCATATTGATTCTGGACATATTTTTATGCCCCCGCCACGGAATGGTGAGGGGGGCATAGTGTTACCGGCGTCCGTACGTCCCGTACGTCAGTCAATCCTGAAACCTTAATGCTCAGATAAATGTCTTATAATTTCTGTTTCCGTACACAGATCTGCTTGATATTTCACACACACAATGCTCTAATGGTCCTCTACAATCGCCCTGCGACAAATCCACGATCGTCCCGCCCCTGCTAAGCCAAGGGTCAAGGTCACACACTAGGTGCGTTCGAAACCTTAACGCTCGGGTAAATGTTTCCTTTCACGGATCTGCTTCATATTTCACGCACACATTGCTCTAATGGTCCCCTACCACCTTGTGAAAAGTGAAAAATCCACAATCGTCCAGCCCCCGCTAAGCCCAGAGTCAAGGTCACACCCATGGCTCTGATGGTCTGTTTTCATGCTGTGACAAATCCACGCTTCTCTGGCCCTCTGTGTTGCTTGTAACATGTGCCTTGTTTTCTTTGGCTGCCAGTGGGGGAATTTGTGTGCCAACAGGCCACATTTCTAGTTTTTGTATAACATTCACCTTTTGCCAATGATAAATCTAATCTATGAGTAACCATGAAACTACAATGACTGATGGATTGAAACAAGGTCATATACAGACAGATGGGTAACTGGGTGGAACTGGTCTACACTTCAGCACCTAATGAATCTTAAAGATCATGATCTGTAGCCTATTTCATCAACATTGCAAAGTATACTTTACTAGCAAAGTATACTTTGAGGGCGTAATCATTTATTTTTCCTGAAATGCATTATTTCATATAGAACTAACAAATGCATATATTTCATGATTATACTGAATTTATTACATTATCACAGCCAAATTGGCTGTGATAATGTAATAAATTCAGTATAATAAAAAATAATAAATTTATCATAAAATTGAAAATTTATCCCTCAAAGTATACTTTGCTAGTAAAGTATACTTTGCAATGTTGATGAAATAGGCTACTGGTGCACTCCCCACACCCAAAACATCACTTGGCCCAATCATCCTCGTAGTCGCCTTTTATGACAAGCAGAGGATATGGGCAGTTTATTTTTAATAGAATCAGAAGCAGCCCTGTATAAAAAACTTGATTGATTGATTGGAGATTTGTGTTTGTTCAACAGCAAGGTCATATATAGAGGGGAAATTACCTGTATGAGGGCAGCACTGTATATTCAGCAGTAAAATTACAAAACACAATTTCAGCACTGAAAGACAGGTGCTCTAGTCTGGTGCCAGGCACCCTAACTACACCGAATAACTTGGCCCCAGGTGATAATCCCAATAAAAATCACCATTAAGATATGTATCCTTAACCCTTACTATGCTGAATTAAATTTTTTCGTCTGCTAGAAATCTTTTAGTTTCAATATTTCTCAATATAAACCTGTTTTGACAGCGCATGAGAATCGTCTCCACTGGAGACGATTCTCATGTGCTGCCAAAACCAGGGACGTAGCTAGCCAATTTGAATCTGCAGGCCCGGTTGACGACCTGGAGCACCGTTGGTGCGAGAATGCTAGGGGGGGTCTGGGGGCAGAAAACAAAAAAGAAACTAGAAGGTAAATGATGCACTCTGGTGTTTTTATTTTTACCTTTTTCTCGTTAATTCTGCAGGCCCGGGCCTGCAGTGCCTTAATGCAGCTACGCGCCTGAAAACAGATTTTTTGTTAAGAATTAAGGCAAAAATGAAAAACAGCAGACAACAATTTTCGTCTCCCGCGTAGTGAGGGTTAATGATGGATTTATTTTAATAAATCCATCATTAACCCATTACATTCGGAATACGCCGTTACGGCTATGAAATATTTTAAATAGTTCATTTTTATTTTTCTTATTTCTCAATGAAAGTATATGTTGTAACCACTCATTTGAACCATCTCCATGAGACAGTTCAAGGTGGTCACTACATATGGGCACATATAAACAAAATATTTATAAATTTTCACAAAAAAATTACATAATATCCTCAGCATGAAATGGGTTAAGGATGCATATCCTAATGGTATGCCTCACATCCTTCTGAACTAGACAAAGAACGTACCTTGTGTGTTTCATGTGGAAACAGAAGCCAACAACAACAACAATACACAACAGGACTCCAGCTGACGCGCCCGCGACTACCCCGATTATCACATCACGGTTCCCGTCGTGAGCTTCCCCCACTGGAAATAGACATGAGCCATCTCTTCATCTGGAACTTCGTGTATGATACTTTCTGAGCATGTACTTCATGCTCGCGCTCGAAAAAAATACATTTGATTCATTATTGGTCAATACTGAGCTGTTTTCAGTCTCGGCCAATTGAACAGGCTGATTTTGAGTACAAAGTGGGAGAACATGCGCAAAAATATCACTGAACACAATGCATAATTGTGACTTGCCAGGTAAAATTTTGACATTGACTTATCTGAACTAACTATTCACTACTTTTGGTATATATATAGTTCAAATTATTTGCTTTTTCAGCTTAAAATGCGTTTTACAGTCAATTTACTCATTTTGAAATTGCTGCAAGTACATGTATTTTGTACATTGACTTTTGAAAATCAATATATATGCTGCTAAAATAAATGTGAAATTAGACCAAGTGTGTGGGGACTCACGGCTACGTGCAGCGGCACCTGTAGCCTATTTCATCAACATTGCAAAGTATACTTTACTAGCAAAGTATACTTTGAGGGAGTAATCATTTATTTTTCCTGAAATGCATTATTTCATATAGAACTAACAAATGCATATATTTCATGATTAAAAGTATGCAGAATTATTATACTGAATTTATTACATTATCACAGCCAAATTGGCTGTGATAATGTAATAAATTCAGTATAATAAAAATTAATAAATTTATCATAAAATTGAAAATTTCTCCCTCAAAGTATACTTTGCTACTAAAGTATACTTTGCAATGTTGATGAAATGGGCACCTGGACCGAAAAACACAAGAAATCAGTAACTCTGATGGATGCACCACTTTAACAACGGGGAAAAAAATGCAAATTTCTAAATCATTAGACATTGACATTGAGCACAGGGGTCACATAGGTGGGCTATGGAATTAAAATTTGGATGGCCAATCCGACCTGCAGTAACAGAGATAGCCAAAAACTTTAACGCAAATCTCGGACAGATGAACGGATGGACTGGGTGGCGACTGTATGAATCCCAAACATTTTTGGGGGTACATAAAAATGTTCAGTTTATGATTTGCTAAGGACAGAGGGACAGACAGACGGAAAGGTGAAAACTAAAAGCCTTTTGTAAGCTGGGGGTATAAATACACCAATACATGCCTTACCTGGAGCTTGGATATAGGAATAAATTCCACAAAAAGGCCATTCATTCCTTATAATTCCAGCATTTGAAATAAATTCATCAAGAAAATGTGTTTTATTTTCCGTTTTCTTAAGAATTATTTTAACTTCGCCTCACGGTTACAGAAAGTAGTTCGGCATGGGAGTTTACTGGGATATAAATTTTGGACAGAGACCTGCTACGGGCCAATCAAATGAATTGTGTAAATATTTTTGTGCTGGAATTATTTGACAATAGCTGTGTGAGAAACTGATAACTTACAGACACATATACTGCCTTGTAGGTCTCCGCTGTAGGAAATATGGGCCTCCCCGACACACGTCTCCAAACATTCTCTGCTCGTCTCCTCGATGAAATTCACACATCTACAATGAGATGGCATTTAACCCTCAGAATGCGGGAAACGAAAGGTGTCGTCTGCTGCTGATTCATATTTTAACTTTTCTGTCAATAAAACATGGTTTGGCAGCATTTTAGAATCATTTCCATTGGAAATGATTCTAAAGTGCTGTCAAAGCATGTTTTTGATGAGAAAAATGGAAAATAAACAGCATACGGCAAAATTTAATTCTTAACCCTTTCACCCATAAATATCCAACAGTGGCTTTTCCATGTTAATTTTATGATTCATCTATTAATGAGAAAATGTGGATTTTTTTTAGAATTTACAATACTGACAAATGCTGCAGATCCTGATGAGACGGCTCGTTGAATATACAGTGTTTGCAAACGTTGGCTTTATGGTCTATGAAAAATAAAAACAAGTTTAGCCCTATCACCCATACAGGCCGTAACACCAATATTTGTGAACACTGTAGATCCAGATGAGACGAATCAGAACAGATCTGCCGTGTTTATGATAATTTGTTCATACTTTGAAACAAAACATTTTATATTAATGGAAGATTGCAAAATTAACATAGAACAGACCATATTATATATTTAGTGGCAAAATGGTCCAGCCTTTATTTCTTATGTGTAGCAGACTGATTCAAGCATCACAATGGTCATAGTTAGCCAATGATCTGTAGCCTATTTCATCAACATTGCAAAGTATACTTATCTAGCAAAGTAAACTTTGAGGGAGAAATTTCCAATTTAAGGATAAATTTATTATTTTTTATTACATGTATACTCAATTTATTACATTATCACAGCCATTTTGGCTGTGATAATGTAATAAATTCAGTATATTAATTCTCCATACTTTTAATCATCAAATATATGCAGTCGTTAGTTCTATATGAAATAATGCATTTCGTGAAAAATAAATGATTACTCCCTCAAAGTATAGTTTGCTAGATAAGTATACTTTGCAGTTTTGATCGGCTACTGATGATACGAGGCAAATGAATAATATAGAATATTTTCGTCTAATCTATCAATACGTTAAATTACATTGGAACAACTTCCAGGAAACTGAAGGTGTCAGTGGAAGAATAGGACTTTTTCAACTTCCCCCTTCAATTGGTGGCAAGCATTGATGTGTAACCACATCTGTGGTGACATATGACAATTGTCAGATGACAGCCATTAAAGATGCATTTGATAAATAAATTGACCAATTGATTGAGTGATTGAGGGTTTTATATCCATGATCTGGACCCAGATTCATGTTACCAACTCAGGGGTCCGTTTCACTAAACTTCAAACGACTAAGATTTAGGATCGTCTAGAAATTTCAATTGATGGATTTACATTTATTGACCATATACATCAATAAATGTAAATCCAATAACTGTTTACAAGAAAACTTTGCTAATGTTAAATGGACGAACTATCATAATTTTGCACTTATGAACATTTTAGTCGTACGAAGGTTAGTGAAATGGCCCCCAGGTCACTTGGCTACAGATGTGAATTGAGTTGAAAGGCCTTCAGTCAGTATCATAGAACTTGTAAAAGTTTAAACCAAGATAAATTCTCAAAAAGATGTTGTTTATTTATGCAACATATCAACAATCACTAAGGGAGGTAACTGTGGCTAGCGTTGCCCCTTCTGCCACTGTACTGTGATCGCCTTACCGTATACATCCAACTGTCATGGAACACTCCAGACAGCCCTCGGCAGTGCAGTTACCTGCAAATAGTGATCACAAGTGATTTTATATCTTGGATTGGTAATTATTATCACAAGTTGAATTAACAGACCTAGTTGACAGGGTGTATACAAGTGGCCGTATATGAATTGTTTGGTACATTGGCCAAAAAGCTAGGTTGCCACTACTGGTAGCTGCATTTGGCTACTCAAATGGCCATTTGGCTACTAATACTTTATAAATGACTATTTCAGCTGCTGAAATTAGTTAAATGAATACTGTGTATAGAACTATTGTAGCAAATGTAAATAAAACACTATTGTCTTTGTTCACACTAACAGTTCAATTTGGCTACTAATTGCAAAATGCTAGCACCAACCTAGCTATGTTTTTACAAATACAATGTATTGGAACAAAAGGCACATTAACCTTTAGACCGCTACACACAACAATTGTTGTCTGCTGTTGCTTTTATATCTTGCCTTATTTCTCAATAAAAACATGGTTTGACAGCACTTCAGAATCATTTCCAATGGAAATGATTCTGAAGTGCTGTCAAATCATGTTGTAAATTATTCTAAAAAATTAAGATAGCGGTGTAAGGGTTAAATACACACGTGGTCTCCATTAGCATTTTGTCTGACTGTCAGGCTGACACAACATAAAATTACAACACTTGGGAACAGAACAGCCTCATATATCAACCTGTACATGCAGAGTATCTGACCATAGACAGTGCAGATGAGCAGAGTATCTGACCATAGACAGTGCAGATGAGCAGAGTATCTGACCATAGACAGTGCAGATGAGCAGAGTATCTGACCATAGACAGTGCAGATGAGCAGAGTATCTGACCATAGACAGTGCAGATGAGCAGATGAACCCTTACAGTGTGAGAAACAACAAATTTTGTCTGTTGTTGTTCTATGTTCGTCTTTTTTCTCACTAATACATGTATAATGATGCGTCAAGTGCTTCAAACCATGTTTTCATCGAGAAAAATGGATACTAAAAACTAAAGAGCAGATGGCAAATTTAATTAAGCAGTCTAAGGGTTAATCTACCTGTACTCAATGACATAAAACTCAGCTTCACAAGACCATTGCTCATGCTATGTCTATTTTACTTATTCATCTAAGTATATGTCATGACAACTATTTGAGAAAAAAATGGATAAATAGGAAAATACATTCCTCGCAGTATCCCAACAAGAACTGGCATCATTAAATGAAGCTATTTATAAAAATAAATTGAACATTTATGCCTTACAAACAAGGTGAACACAAGTCATCAGTGACCTTGGGCGGTCGAACGTGTGTCGTATGCAAAACAAAGCACCATCCCTAGACACACAGTATGGCGAAATATTATCATAATTGATGAAGCAGTTCACGAGTTATTGAAAAATGAAAGGTGTTACTAACGTATGTACGTACACACGTATGTAAGTTCGTACGTACATGGACTAACACTATATCCCCTCTTGCCTATCGGCAAGGGGATAAAAATGTGGCCACACTGATGTCTTACCAGTGGTGGGCTTAGCAGTTTATTCTCTAATTGGGAGTCCATAACTTCCTATTGCTCTAATATTGACAACTTACTGTTTCGGCAGTCTCTTCCGTTGATGAGTTTGTAACCATCAGTACAGATGCAGGTGTGGTTGTCACAGCTGGTAGACATGTACTCACATTCCTCTTTGTTATCGCAGCATTCTGTAAGAAAAGGGATTTCATTTGATTTATTGGTGTTTAACGGCCTAGCAACAGCTTAAGGTCATTTAAGGCCGGGCCAACGGGTTCAGTCCTGCTGCATTGGGGAGAAAATCCTAAAATTAGAACAGAAGATTTACATTGGAAAAAAAAATATATTCAGCCTTGAAATTAGAATAAACTGACCTGGTGCCAGGTACATACCACACCAATCATTTGGCCCCTTTCCCTAAAAGTAAGAGGATTAGGAATACTCACATTACTCTTATAAGGGGTATAATGAGATTCAATTCTCACATACAAGAATGCCAGATGTACATGAGGGCCAAACAAGGCCTCCAGTCGCGATTCCAGAAGGATGAATCCTGATTGTTAAATTACCCATCGCATGCTTCCAACCAACCACCACGTGTAAGAAAGTGAAACATATTATGGGCTGTCAGTTGACAAGGAGCCATACAGCATTGTTAACAGGTGTAGCTCCTCGCCAGCTTGTAGATTACATTGTCCGGGTCGGAGTATATAAAGCTTTCCAAGTATGTCACAGGCATCAGAAGCATCATAAGATTGGTCCGGTGAAGGTATGGGACCCCGCCCCCACCCACGCAAAGTGTATGTTGTTACTACTCAGTTGAACCGTCTCATCGAGACGGTTCAACTGAGTGGTAACAACATAAACTTATTATCGATAATAATAATTACATTCATTATCGTTTTTTTTGCATAATATTTGTACAAAAGATCATACTCAATATTTAAATAAAAAGTCATATTTTTGTCAAAGTTATTGAGGCGACCTGTTCCAATGACCCTGTATGTACCCGAATAGCATCAAAATCGTGAAGTTTGATTGGTTGATGCTGAGAAGGACACAGCCTTGGCCAACCAAACTGCTTGATTCTGAGTACTATCATCGAAGCCTTAATAATCATGGCCCCTGATCATGTCTGATACAATTTGTCTGTTAGTTATTGCAATCCTGCACTAAGCACTGACAATAGTTACAAGGTACATGTAGTAGAAAATGTCCTGGGGCCCGTTTCACTAAACTTCGTAAGACTAAAATGTTCGTAAGTGAAAATTTAGGATCGTCTGTAAATTTCAATTGATGGATTTACATGTATTGAGCATAGGCTGCATAATGCAGCCTATGCTCAATAAATGTAAATTCAATAATTCAATAAAAGAAAACATTTTAATGCGAAATTTACACTAATTTTGCACTTACAAACATTTTATTCGTACAAAGTTTAGTGAAACGGACCCCTGATTCAACTGTGAACCTGGCTGTGACAAGAGAAATGGGGCTTATGGGCTATGCGTCCAGAGTAGCCCAAGATCTGCCCGCGGGTCCATGAAGTCTGATCAGGGTCTACACTGTTCTCTATTCAATCAATGAAACATCCATCATGACAGTACAGATCATTATCACGCTACAGGAGTGTGCTAGCGGAATTAAGATCTAGACTGGTCACAAAAGCCACAAGTCCCATGTCTCCAGTCAAGGCCACAAATGTGCAGTAGATCAGGCTCTACATGGTCACAATGTGTGGATTTATGTCTTGAGGTCCTTCGTATCTGCAAAAGGCCTGTATAAATGTGCTTACAAATTTAAATAAACTTGTCTAACCTGTGACGAAAACTGGGTCTAATGAAATTGAATAGTGCTCAATTGCCATAATTGAGTCAAATTGGATTATGACTGTTGTAGTTCTTGGTCTCTCCTACTCTCAGATAAGAACCTAAATCGTTGCATATGTCAGGTGACACTTTGGTCATAAACACACTTTGAGCCCATTTTATCATGGTCAGTTACATTGCAAAATATACATTTGAACTAGAAATTTGGCCTGTCGGCACACGAATGCCCCCGTTGGCAGCAAAAGAACCGAGGGCACATTTGAAAACACAACATGCTGGATGAACGTGGAAACTATAAGCCATTTACCCGAGCGTTAAGGTTTCAAATGCACAATGCGTGTGTGAAATGTGAAGCAGATCCGAGCAAGGAAACAGAAATTATAAGCCATTTACCCAGCGTTAAGGTTTCAAACGCACAAAGTCTGTGACCTTGACCCTGGGCTTAGCAGGGGTGGGACGAATGTGGATTTTTCACAGGGCGGTAGAGGATCATTGGAGCAATGTGTGTGTGAAATGTGAAGCAGATCCGAACAAGGAAACAGAAATTATAAGCCATTTACTCGAGCGTTAAGGTTTCGAACACACCAATTCTGTGACCTTGACCCTGGGCTTAGCGGGGGCGGGACGAATGTGGATTTGTCACAGGGCGGTAAAAGATCAATTGGAGCATTGCGTGTGTGAAATGTGAAGCAGATCCGAACAAGGAAACAGAAATTATAAGCCATTTACCTGAGCGTTAAGGTTTCGAACACACCAATTCTGTGACCTTGACCCTGGGTTTAGCGGCGGCGGGACGAATGTGGATTTGTCACAGGGCGGTAGAGGACCATTGGAGCAATGCGTGTGTGAATTGTGAAGCAGATACGAACAAGAGAACAGAAATTATCAGCCATTTACCCGAGCGTTAAGGTTTCGGGACGGACGTATGTACGTACATACGGACGTCGGCAACACTATATGCCCCCCTCACCATTTGGTGGCGGGGGCATAAAAAAAGTCCTCAGTGACCTTGATCTTGGGTGGTCGGACGTAGGTCATATGCAAAACAAAGAAACATCCCAAGACACACATTGTGGCCAAATATTATCAACATCGGTGAATCGGTTCATGAGTTATTAACACATTGTGGCCAAATATTATCAAAATCAGTGAAGTGGTTCATGAGTTACTGAAAAAGGAAAGGTGTTACTAACGTACGTACGTACATACATACATACATAGACTAACACTATCGGCGAGTGGATAAGTTATTGAATAAACAAAAAGAAAATGTGGCCTGTCGGCACACGAATGCCCCCAGAAGTATTCATATAAGCACGTTTGTGAAGGTAAAATGGTGATGTCCAGTCATATTAAGGGCAGCATGATTGTGTGACATTTGTGTACAAGTATGATGTACTGAAATATGAAAGTAATCCTTCAAGAGATATAGAAGATATGACAGAATTAAGAAACTCCTTAACTTCTTAATGTGTGAAAAAGTTCAAAGTTGTGAAGGTCAAAAGCTCAAGTTCATATTACGGTTGTGTGACATTTGTCCACAGGTTTGGTGTATTGAGATATTAAAGTAATCCATCTAGGGATATAGAAGTTCCGACAGAATTGAGAAACTCTGGCGAACTTATTAATGTGTGAAAAAGTTGTCAAGGTTAAAAGGTCATGGTCATATTATGGGCAGCATGGATGTGTGGCATTGGTCCACAAGTATGATGTATTTAAATATTAAAGTAATCCATCTAGGGAAATACAATGTACAAGTTATGACAGAATTGTGAAACTCAGGTGAACTCATGTGTGAAAAAGTTGTAAAGGTCAAGGTCATATTAAGTGCAGCATGGATGTGTGGCATTTGTCCATAAGTATGCTGTGTTGAAACATTTAAGTAATCTTTCAAGGAATATAGAAGTTATGACAGAATTGAGAAACTCTGGCGAACTTCTTATATGTGGCAAAAAGTTCAAAGTTGTGAAGATCAAAAGGCCATATGAAGGGCAACATAGATGTGTGGCATTTGTCCACAAGTATAATGTGTTGAAATATGTAAGTAATCCTTCCAAAGGATATAGAAGTTATGACATAATTTAGAAACTCCAGCAACTGCAGCGCGTGTATACGTTATATATTTAACCCTTAGACCGCTACACACAACAACTGTCGTCTGCTGTTGTTTTTATATCTTGCTTATTTCAAACATGGTTTGACAACACTTCAGAATAATTTCCGAAGTCCTGTCAAAGCATGTTGCAAATTATTCTAAAGTGCCGTCAAAGCATGTTTTTAATGATAAAAATGGAAAATAGAAAATAAAGAGAAGACGACAAAAAATTAAGATAGCGGTGTACGGGTTAAGATGAAAGGGTTAAATCAACATACCATGTGAGTTGCATTTTTTGATATTACCAACTTACCTCCTATAAACACCAATGAGCATATAGTTACTGATATCACAGTCCAGCAGTATACAGGAAATAGCATCGTCAGTTCTAGGCCAATAGCGTGCGGGAACTAGCATCGTTGAGTCCCATGCAAAATCACATGTGGGCAGATGACTGCAGATTTTCACCTGCAATTAGATTGATTTATTGATTGAAAGGTGTTTTATCTCTAAAACAACAAGGTCATAAAAGATGGAAATACACCCAAGATTTTGACTCCAGTAGCCTATTTCATCAAAATTGTAAAGTATACTTATCTTGCTAAGTACACTTTGAGGGAGAAATTTAAGGATAAATTTATTAATTTTTATTATACTGAATTTATTACATTTATTACATTATCACAGCCATTTTGGCTGTGATAATGTAATACATTCAGTATAATAATTCTGCATACATCTAATCATCAAATATATGCAGTTGTTAATTCTATAAGAAATAATGCATTTCGGGAAATATAAATGATTACTCCCTCAAAGTATACTGAGCTAGATAAGTATGCTTTAATAGCAATTTTGATTGCAATCTGCTACTGGAATTTGCAGTATAGTGGTCAAATTTGCTATATAAATCACATAATTTGGTCTTGATTGGCCCTTTTGACCTTGAATTCTGGAGGCTATTGAAAACTCTGCGCTTGTACAGGAAAGCACTGCAAATGAAATATGCATTGAATTTGAAATCTGGCCGTACAATTAATACTCTTTAGACACCGAGACAGCTTATCTGAAAAAGTGAAAGTGAATGAGTTTAACGTCCCAGCAACATCTAAGGTCATAGAGATGGGACAACTGTTTAAAGTCTCATCCAACAGACCAGTGGGATGGAAATACTATGAAAGTATTTTTTGATGTCCTAGGCGAGGTTTGAACCCACAATCTCTGTTCTAACCCCTAGGCCACAACCCATCCCTACAGCTTATCTGAAACTACGAGTGATTCAACAAATGAAAATAAGGGAGACATTGAATCAACCAACCAGAATGCGAAAATCAGAATTTTTCATTGCAAAATTAGTTTCTGTGAATACTTAGCTGTTATATGTTTCTATATAGCTTCTATTGGGGCTACCTATTCCGAAACCAATTCATTGACCCGCATCTAGTCCCCACTTACATCTGTCGCATCCCATATTGACCGCGCATGCGTGCACGGGAAACTTCCTCTTTGCGGGGTGGGAGGGGTGGGAGGCGGGAGTTAAGTACATACAAGAATTCAGCGGAATCAAATGTCTCGCCTTGTTCCGCCTTGTTCTGCCTTGTTCCGCCTTGACCTTGACCCTGGGGCCCCGAGAATAGTCCTATATGCATGTAAATATCATAGTAAAGGTATGTATAAAGTTTGATGACTGTAGCTGATAAGGTGTTGAAGTAATGACCGTAACACGAAAACTTAACATTGAATGATGACGACGACGACTCCGGAAAAGCAAAACCTTAGTCTCGCTTTCCGCTTTCGCAGGCGAGACAATAACAGGTAAGTATTCACAGAAACTAATTTTACAATGAAAAAAACTGATTTCTGTATCATTCTTCCCTGTTATATGTTGCTAGACTTTGTCTCCAAGGCGGGAAGGAAAGGCGATACAGAAACCAGAACAAATTAATTCGCCCTGTGAATACTTAACCGAGGATCAATAAATTCACTCACCAAACAAGTGGTAGATGATTCCTGGCACCGTCTTGAGCAGCCCCCCCCCCCCCTTTGTTCGCTCCCAGGAGGTAGATACAACTCATGGGCTTTGACTTTTAACTTTCTGAGCGCCTTAACCGAAGTGGATCAATATGCTCTGCGTATCGCTAGAGATATCCATCTGGAAACCGATGCTTTGGATAGATCCTGATTACCCACGCATAGAATAAAAAGTCTCTTGCGCCTACCTCTCATTGGTTTAGTCATCGAGATGTAGTGCCAAAATGCCCTGACTGGGCATAGTGTGTTTTCCGTCGCGGATAACTGACCCAATTTGGACAGGGCCGGGATAACGAACAGGCGGGGATGCTTTCCTGGGAGGGACCCGAGTTTTAGCAAGGAAACCAACTTCGCAAACCAGATTCTGGTCGTTCATGGACAGGGCATGTAATTCCCGCCTCCTTTTCGCAAGCGATTAAGGCCCATAGAACCACTGTTAGATTCCATTTAGGGGTAACTGTTCTAGCTACTGGTCTTTCCCTAGTGAAGAATGAAATCATCACTGATAACCTGGGGTCTGAACCTATGTTACATGTCAGCGCCGAACTGAACTTCAAACAGCTGGCCAACGTCAACCTGTATCTCTTAATAGTCGACGCTGACGATTTCCCATCATCGAACATTTGCCCACTTCACCTACTGCTGGACTGACTGGATTAATTTGCCTTTGCTTACACCAATTAACCCAGACCCTTCATTTTGCGTCGTAGCATGCTGTAGTAGAGGGATGTTTTACCTGTGTAATGATTGCTGCAGAAAATTTTTCCTTTTTGATTCCCTTCCTGATAGCCTCCAGCAGTGAAGGTTCAGGATGAGCGGATTCACATTAAGTGTTTTCCCTGCATGCTGTGACAGAAGCTTGGGAGACACTGGAAGGACCACCAGATGGTCCACTAGAAGTTCCAGTATGCTGGAGAACCAACTCCTCGTTGGTCAGCACGGAGCCACTAGTGTGACCCGGCAGTCTGATTGACAATTTTTCTGCAACACCTGTGTCAGTAGGACGAATGGCGGAAATGCGTACCCGTCAACTCAGTTCCACGACAAGGACATTGTGTCCACCGCCCATGCCCCAGGTTCCGGTACTGGAGACACATACATTGGGAGCTGATTGTTCATCCTGGTCGCAAACAGATCCACCAGGGGTGGCCCCACCTGTTGATTACCGTGTTGTCTACCGTCTTCGACAGTGACCACTCGGTAAGAACTGGTGAACCTCCCTCAACAGGTAGTCTGCCAGTATATTGGACTTCCCCGCGATGTGTCTCGCCTCCGGTACTATGCCGTTCTGGTGACACCAGATCAGTAATTCCCTGGTCTCCAAACAGAGGCTCACAGACCGAGTTCCACCTTGTCTGTTCAGGTATGCCACTAGTACAGTGGTTCGTTCCGTGGCTATCTGAACAGATTTTCCCCTGACCTGGGGGGAGTGCTTTTGCTAGAGACAAAAGTTACCGCCTTCAGCTCAAGCATATTGATGCGGTACCCGGCCCCACTCCTCCGACCATATCCCTGAGAACACCAGCCCCAGGGGTCCCAGGTGAGCTCCCCAACCAGAGTTGGAGGTGTCTGTGGTTGGGGGGGGGAGTGGTGTGGGGGGGATGAAATGTCCCTTCCCCACTAGCAGAATGGTCCATTTGCAATCTGTTATTTCATTTCAGTTTGGAAGGAAGTCGGAAACTCTCCCTCCTACAGGCGAAAAGCGCCCCACGTATCCCTAACAGACTCTTGGCCTGAAGGGATGCTGCCCGAAGGAGATCCCTTTCCTGTCCCGACATGACGTCGCTAACGTGGCATCCATTTTTGACAGAACGATGTCTGCTGACATAGTCAGAGCCGTAGCCATGACATGCTTCGTAGCTCTGGCTGACGACTGAAGCAGTGACTCCACTGCTCTGGCGTCACTTGCCTCAATGGCCGCGCCCAAAAACAAGTCTGTGTGAGAAGCCATGGATATAAAAGACCTCGCCTGCGCATCCAAGGACTCCAACAGTGCGTCTGGTGCCTTGGGGAACGAAGCCTTGGATACTCTTATCCTCTGAGCATCCTCCTATCCTCTGAGCATCCTCATCCAAGGCCGGATGCTTCAGGGGCCAAGCTTATGCGGGACATAATACTTGAGCCCTTGATGTCTCAGAAAAGTCTTGGGCGTAAGAGATCCAACCTTTTTGGAGTCAAATCCATGTGCCCTGTTCAAGTCCTCTAACAGAGCTCCTACTGTGGGGGACTGAGGCAGTCTAGGCATCTCCTTGGGAGCTGTAACAGAGTCTGCTTCCCACAGAGACTTAGCCCTCGGCACCGGCGCAGGTTGAACAGGACAACTATCCTGAGGCAGGTACTGGTATACCGAAGTTACTGCCTAAGGATCAGAAGAGGCACTGTCCTCCTCAGCCACACTAGCTGCTGAGTGTAGTTCTGAGCCAACTATCACAGGATGACTCAAAGTGTGAATCCCATCTTCCCCACCTGATGTCATCGTAGGATCGGTAACATTCACCCGTACCTGTGAAGTGTCCCTTTCCTTGGACATGCCTGGTGCAATTCTCGTGAAATTCTCCATCATGTTAGAGATGGAGGATAACAAGACCACAGTCTGGTCCCTCGACGATGACCTATCATCTGATCGTGACCGTGATCGATGTCTGCTATGCCTATGACGACGTTTATGATTGTGCCTTTGATGCGACCTAAAATGTCGTCTGTGTTTCCGAGCGCTGGTAGACGAGCTACTGGAGACGAACTAGACCTAGCTCTCTTCCTACTAGACCCGGATCTACCCATTCCTGATCGGTGAGACTGCACTACAGTGTGTCGGTAGGCCTATGTTCTGTACCGTTACCCTGTTGTTTATCCATATCTAGGAACTGATAGTCCGCTGAACCGGCGTGGTTAAGACCAGCGTCGCCGATATCAGTGGCTATATTTGACACGTCCGGCGTCCGGTGGAATATGTTTGCATTCAACTGAGGAGTACTCAACTGGATTGGCGTGTACTATTCCCACATCGCCTATCCACGTGATGCTACCTGCCTTGTCCGGTGTCCTTGCTTAGTGGGTAGCGAATAACCCAGAGCTGAACTAGTGACGTTGGATGCCGCAGCCATAAGCGGCACCCTGTCACTATTTCGGACTCAGACTTGGCATAGACTCAGAAACAGTCTTTAGTTTCTGAATCTTGCCAGCACTGACTGTTTCTTGTCCTGGTAGGACCTAATGGCCAGCGCCTGATTCCACGTTTTGGGGCCCCATAGGGCTGAGACATAGCACGGCTTCTCCTTAGAGCAACCGTTTTGTCTCTGACAACAACGGAAACAAATTATCTCATGAGAATCCCAAGTTCCCGCTTTGTGGCCACGACCCACAATTTTTCTGACCCAAACTGGGCTTAGGCATCCCCTTGCCCATACTTAATGCAAGACAGAAAAATGCTTCAAAATAGCGAACAAAACAAAATAGAAAAAAAAAAGAGAACTTTTTTTTTTGTCCAAAATCGGAACGTCCGATAATAGAAACACTGCGAAGTGGCCACGCTAAGAAAAACTTGAAATAATTTTAAAATGAAATTTATTTTTGACTAGCAACTATAGAAATGAATAGCCCACACTCTATTACAGAAGTTATTGACTACTAACATACAATAATCAGTAATAGAGTGTATAAAACAGGCAAACAAAGCTACCGAAGCAAAGAGGAAGTTCCCCGTGTGCGCATGCGTGGTCATTATGAGATGGGACAGGTGTAAGTGGGGACTAGATGCGGGTCAATAAATTTTGTTCGGAATGGGTAGCCCCAATAGAAGCAACATATATCAGGGAAGAATAAAACAGAAAACAAATGTGGCTGTCACTGGAGAAATTGGGCTTACAGCATGTGCGACCAGTGTACAGCGCAGTCTGATCAGGGTCTGCACTGTTCGCCATTCATTGCATTAAGTTAGTGGAACATTACACCCATCAAGGTACATGATCACGTGGTTACAACAACAACAACAATTACTGAAACTTCCAGCAGCGTTATATTGTCCTTATTATGTCACAGATTTTAACGAAATATGGCGCATCAAACGCGTCTTGTTAAGCTGCATTTGGTGATCTTGGTAATTTGACCCAAACATCTGTTGTTTTGCGAAGAATCAATTTCCGTGTTTACTGTCAATACTGACACGGAAATCGATTCTTCGCAAAAATTACATAAGTATGTGCCGATGTCCCGAGACCACCAAATGCAAGTCAGGAAGACGCGTTTGCTGCGCCATATTTCATCAAAAGCTGTTGCATATTAAGGAAAATATCAAATAATATTTACTTTGGAGTGGGCGTGCCTTCAATACTTTCAGACATTCTTGTTGTTGTGGTAACCACGTGATCATGCACCTTCAAACAAACTAGACATGTACCAGGCTGTAGGAATGTGACATCAGATTAGGAACTAGACTGGCTACAACTGCCACATGCCTCATTTCTCCAGTCAAAGCCACAAATATATATGCAAGGAACAAAATATGTTACAGATCTGTCACATTACACCATCTTCTTAATTTTGGGAACGGTTTTGCCGGTGATAGTTCAATGTAACAGACCTACCAAAGTGACGCCTCTTGGAAGGAAATGTTTCTTGATTTTGATTGGCTGATTCCGTCTTTCCGAAAGGTGTTGATGGGCATGTGAATTACTGTACTTGTAATTGTAAACAAGATCATCATTTTGCCTAGTTGCCGACACCTAACTCTTCAAAATACTCCTGTATCATCCACAGCTACGGATGATACAGGATATTTGCGTGTCCGTAACAAGGTTTTGCAATGTACACACCTGTGGATACATATAGACACACCTGTAAATACCTGTGTATTCCCCACCCATTCAATTACATACATATACAGTACATGTAAAATTTTAGCAGATAATGAAAAATGATGAGCATGACATAAATATTAGATGTGTAATCAACTAACATAGAACAGTGTCATGTAATTACTTGAAGCTAAATTCGTGGAATAGTGATTTTATTGTAACCTGTACTGATTGGTTTTTGTTGTTGACTTTCTAGGCTCTTCCAATTATTGCACTTACACATGTAAGTTGATTATTTTTTCGTATGAATGGGGTAGATAGGGAATTAGTGTACACATACTTCTGCATAATATAAGCAACAAAGTTATATTAATTTCATTCGGTTCATTTAAAAAATATATTTTAAACACATATGCCATGGCAATTCTTATTTACTCCCTACGATAATTATATGACTAAACAGGAAGTGCGAAAACGCCATTTTCTAGTGGAGTGAACTCCAAAACAACAGATAAATCCATTTAAAACCATTGGTGTTGAGTATATAGTTGTTAGCCAATGTGTATAGTTTCCATAATATAAAAGTTTAATTCTAGAATGAATTAGTTCGTTTCTGAGTCGTTTACTTAGCAGGTAAAATAAGTGGAATTTCGCAATGTTGATTTTTGTCTAACCTGTGTGTGAATTTAGTGGGTGGGGTAATTTGCATTTATTTTTATCTACTGGTGATAATGCCACAGGAGATGCGTAGAACGGGTTTGATGCTTTATGGCAACAGTCGTTGTCAAATTAGGTCAAAGTGTGATGATTTTACGGTTGTCGCCGTTGATTAGTATACTGGAGGTTTCGTCAACTGAGAGGTTTCGTCAACTCGGCGTCCGATTCGTCAATTAGGCAATTAAACGTAAAACTCGATAATGACCGACACGTGCCATACAATTGATCAGACATTAATGACAGATATGTGTTGCTATTTTAAAGTAGGTTTAGTTGTATATGGGCATTTAATGGCAAATATTTGCAAATATTTGTTGATATTTGTTGATATTTCAAAGTAGGTTTAGTTGTATTTGGGCATTTAATGGCAGACATTTGTTGTATATGGACATTTAATGGCATATATTTTAATAACATTTTAAAGTATCTTTCGGTGTATATTTTGTGTATTTGTATAATCACCTGCTTCTGCAGCATTTGTTAGCCATCATTTTTCAGCCATCACCAGATACACAATCAGTTGAATAGAAGACATACGTTAGCATATTTTCGTCAGCAAGAACAATGTGTGTATTGAGGCATGTTGGGTCTGGTATTGGAAATAAAACTATATTAACTATGTAATCATCATAGTTGTCGAATTTGGCCTCCTATTGGGTTTTCCCACTATAAATCCAACAGGTTTCTATTTACACACACTTTGAAACTGTTTGCATTAATTTTGGTACAAAAATGAGTTTGTAGTCGATGAAAATATCAATAGTTGTTGATAAACAAACAGCAGGTGCGTGTTTCAAAGCCCGATCGATTTTCCGATGGACGCTCGGGTCAACTCCTCAACTCCCAGATTTGCGGCCAATGAATTCCGATAGCCGGAGTTTATCGACTCGCTTCCGAGCCGAAGCCGTTGGGTTACGGAAATGAAATTGTCAATATTGACATTTTGCACTGAGTGGTACACAAAACAATTTTTTTTTGTCTTCACATTGCGATTAAGATGTAAATCTCAAAACTTGAGATGTATCGATTAGGCAGTATATGTTAGTTTTGTGTACTAAATCAGTTGCCATGCAAACATGTTTTTTTGTTTGAAAAAATCGGAAAATTGTAATACTGAGCTGTTCAGTGCCTTTAACTGATCAGTCATTTGACGGTAATAATTACTAAACGATCAAAGGTCAACTACTTGATGAAAGTGCGATAGTCAATTAGCCGAGGTGTGATAAATACCATTCAACTATAATCGCCTAATTGACGAACCGGTAACCAGTTGACGGAACCACTCGACTTTTCACTCTATTTTGCCTAATTGACGAAACCTCCAGTTGACGGAACCTCCCGAATCCCAAATTTTCCACCAGTGACCGTGTTAAAATGGTGTTGGCTAATTCTGCACAGCTAAGGCTTTCCAAACAAATTTATATGTCATTACCAACTCCATATTCAGTCAAATTTTGCTGAATATTCAACGCAGTTCAAAGACGTCTGTGCAGGTAAAATGTCATAACGTTCTGCCGTCAGTAAGTGACGTGCGTGTTTGTAACGTCACATTTGTTTCTGCTAATGCTGCACATCTGGTAGTGTAAACAAAAATGGCGAGCAGCATGATGGATCATCATAGCAAAATTGGTATTCAAATTGAAGCAGAACTATCCAGTGACACCATGACAGGTTAGTTTCTTCGTTTAACAGTTAATTTAGTCAGCAGGGTCTGAGGATTTTACACATTTTGACTATATTCAGAATAACTTTTAACCAAACTATCAGAATATAATCAAATCGTGCCACAGTGTAGCAATTAATCAGCTTGTTTATTCCAAAATCCACATATTTTATTATGACGTACACCAGACTAAATTTGACGTGAGTTGCGCATTAGCCGATGCGCAGAATTAGCCGAAATGACAGTACATATAGTTTCACGTCTTTTAAATTCCTACCAACCATTGTAATATCGTTTGCTTTTTTATTCACATACAAGAAGATGCATATACATCAAATGAATGTGCTCATAAAAATCAGAAGAAATCTAGTTGGACAGTTGGCTCCGATTTTACGGTACATGTGAGATATTAACTATATTGAGACTTTGATTTTGTAACATGCAGTTGACATTGTCTGCTTCTTGTCAGACGGTCTTATCTACAAGTAAAATCATTTACTTCTGTTTTCCACATGCCACAGCTTTCTGAAAATGAAAGAAATCGGGCCGTTGGGATGATGGCCGCTGTCATTGCACGTTGGTTTTTGGATGCTACTTTGTGTGATGATACATAACCTTGCGACAAGGTGACTGGTGCTGTCCAGGACTTTCCACAACTGGCAGATCGCGACCTGTTACATAACATTAACTCATAAAACTCCCGGCATACGAAGTATGATGAGGGGTATATAGTTTTTAGCTCGCCTGCACGAAGTGCAGAAGAGCTTATGGCATTGGGTAAATGTCTTATAACTTCTGTTTCCTTTCATGGAACACCTTCTTATTTCATACATGTATTCCTCAGATGACCCTCTATCATGCTGTAGCAAATCCATGACCCACCACCCAGCCCTTACCCCAAGGTCAAGGTCACAAACTTGGCACATTCATAAATTTAACGTTGGATAAATGTCTGATAACTTCTGTTTCCTTTCATGGAACACCTTGTTATTTCATACATGCATTCCTCAGATGACCCTCTATCATGCTGTAGGAAATCCATGACCCACCATCCAGCCCTTACCCCAAGGTCAAGGTTACAAACTTGGAACTTGGCACATTCATAAACTTAACGTTGGGGTAAATTTCTTATAACTTCTGTTTCCGTTAATGGAACACCTTGTTAATGCATACATGCATTCCTCAGATGACCCTGTATCATGCTGTAGCAAATCCATGACCCACCACCTAGCCCTTACCTCAAGGTCACAAACTTAGCACATTCATAAACTTAACGTTGGGGTAAATGTCTTATAACATCTGTTTCCTTTCATGGAACGCCTTGATATTTCATACATGCATTCATCTGATGATACTCTATCATGCTATAGCAAATCCATGACCCACCGCCCACCCAATCGTTACCCCAAGGTCACAAACTTAGCATGTTCATAAACTTAATGTTGGGGTAAATGTTGTGTAACTTCTGTTTATTTACAGGGAACGCCTTCATATTTCATACATGCATTCATCTGATGATACTCTATCGTGCTATAGCAAATCCATGATCAACCCCACCCCTTTCCCCAAGGTCACGGTCACAAACTTAGCACATTCATAAACTTAACGTTGGGGTAAATGTCTTATAACATCTGTTTCCTTTCATGGAACGCCTTGATATTTCATGCATGCATTCATCTGATGATACTCTATCGTGCTATAGCAATTCCATGACCCACCCCTTACCCCAAGGTCAAGGTCACAATCTTGACACATTCATAAACTTAACGTTGGGGTAAATGTCTGATAACACCTGTTTCCTGTGATGGAACGCCTTGATATTTCATACATACATTCCTCAGATGACCCTCTATCATGCTGTAGCAAATCCACAACCCACCACCTAACCCTTACCCCAAGGTCAAGGTCACAAACGTAGCATGTTCATAAACTTTACATTGGGGTAAATGTTGTGTAACGTCCGTTTCTTTACACTTTGAACGCTTTGATATTTGATACATGCATTCATCTGATGATCCTCTATTGTGCTACAGCAAATCCATGACCCACCCCACCCCTTTCCCCAAGATCAACATCATAAACGTAACGTTGGAGTCAATGTCTTTTTATAACTTCTGTTTCTTTACAGGGAACACCTTTATATTTCATACATGCATTCATCTGATGATACTCTATTGTGCTACAGCAAATCCATGACCCACCCCTTTCGCCAAGCCAAGGTCACAAACTTAGCACATTTATACATGCATTCCTCATGTGAATAGCTATCATGCTATAGAAAATCACCAACTTAGTGTGTTCATAAACTTAACGCTGGGTTAAATTTTGTTTTCCTTCTCTTTTCAGGGAGCGCATTGATATTTCATACATGCATTCATATTAATATGCTACATCATGCTATATCAAATCCATGACCCACCTTCCACCACTGACCTCAATGTTAAGGTCCACCGCACACCCCTTATCCCAAGGTTAAGTTATATAATATTCATGTTTTTATACCCCCCGCAACGAGTTGTGGGGGGGTATACTGGAGTCCGGTTGTCCGTCCGTCCGGATAAACTTAACATCAGAGAAATATTATTATAACTTCTATTTCCTTCATCTAAAATGCTTGATATTTCACACATGCATTCCTGTAAGGCTCTACTACCATGCTGTGCCAAATCCACGACCGTCCAACCCCCGCAGATCCCAAGGTCAAGGTCAATTACTTTGTCCGTAAACTTAACATCAGAGAAATATTGTTATAACTTCTATTTCCTTCATCTAAAATGCTTGATATTTCACACATGCATTCCTGTAAGGCTCTACTACCATGCTGTGCCAAATCCACGACTGTCCAACCCCCGCAGATCCAAGATCAAGGTCAATTACTTAGTCCGCAAACTTAACATCAGAGAAATATTGTTATAACTTCTATTTCCTTCATCTAAAATGCTTAATATTTCACACATGCATTCCTGTAAGGCTCTACTACCATGCTGTACCAAATCCACGACCCCCGCTGATACCAAGGTCAAGGTCAAATACTTAGTCTCTTTACAAAACTTAACATCAGAGAAATATTGTTATAACTTCTATTTCCTTCATTGAAAATTCTTATTATTTCACTTGTGCATTCCTCTAAGGTTGTACTATCATGCTGTCACAAATCTACGAGTGTCCAACCCCCGCTGATCCCAAGGTCAAGGTCACATACTTAGTCTCTTTACAAAACTTAACATCAGAGAAATATGTTATAACTTCTTTCATTGAAAATACTTAATATTTCATATGCTGTGACAAATCCCCGCTGATCTCGAGGTCAACGTCACATACATACCGTAACCTCGGCTTAACGCCCCCCCTCCTAATAAACGCCCCCCCCCCCCCCCCCAAATAAAAAAAAAAATAATCTTTAAAATATCTTTATTTGTGTTTGAAATTGGTGGTCCTTGGTAATTTTTTTTCTTTCTTTTTTTCTTTTTTTTTTACTGGCTAATAAACGCCCCCCTCCCCCCCCCCCCTAAATAAAAAAAAAAAGAAGGTTTTTACCAATGACCGCCAATTTCAAATAATCCTTAAATCCTTATTTGTGTTTGAAATTGACGGTCCTTGGTAATTTTTATTTATTTTTTTTTTTTTTTTTTTTTTACTGGCTAATAAATCGACCCCCCCCCCCCCCCCCAAATAAAAAAAGAAAAAAAAAATAATTTTTTTTTACCAATGACCGCCAATTTCAAACACAAATAATCCTTAAATCCTTCGGCCTCTACTTGCTTGCTCTTGTTTTTGTCATTGTCGTCTGCCAGCCATTGTATTTGTAATACATGTTTTCCAGTCAGAACATCATTAATCGCCTATGGCAGAGCGTTCTACCCATTACTGGCATTAGAGTGTGATGCCCTGACACCTGCCAAATATTGAAATATTGATACTATGACTCTGCACTGCTCAGCTATTGTAGTTGCGACATCTAAATTGGTGGCGCACTGACTGGCATTGAGTTTTCTTTGTGGATGAAAGTATGTTCACCATCAATCACGCGGACAGATGATCATGTATACACGCGATTGTTATGTTTTTGTCAACAATTTGGACGTAAAGTTACTTATCTCTTGATCCGTTAGTCAGATAATTACCCAAACTTCATCAATACAGGGCTTAAAAATATTCACTTTTCACACTTGCCCAGCCGGGCAAGTACAATTATAATCTACTCGCCCAGACAAAAAATGTACATGTATTAATACCTTTAATAAATTAGCTTTTGTACCAACATTAATACTAGACATTGTGTTTGTAAAACATGGATGTGCCCCTCTGGAATACAGGACTCTAACTGGAGAAACTCTTACAAACTTGTTGATGTAAATGTACACAGATGGACGGACATACGGAACCTCAAGAGCAAGGCAATATGTCCCCCTGGCTATCGCATAGGGGCATGATTAGCCCAGGCAATCAGTAGATGCAATATATGTTTATTAAAAAAATATGATATCACTCATTTGAACCATCTCGTTTTGGGCTTGAACATTATTAATTGTTCAATGGGGTGGGGGTGTTGTTACCACTCATTTGAACCGTCTCGTTTGAACATTATTAATTGTTCAATGGGGGGGGGGGGCCTTGAAAACTTAATGAAAAGCTGTGGGAAGGGGTGGGGGCTTGTACTTTTCTAAGATGAGTTAACAAAATTTATCCAGCCCCATTCACACCCCAACCCCCTTGGTGATAAATAATGACCAGTTCCTTAGATTGGTATTATACTTGTTCAAAATATGAAGCATGAGAACATAATACTGACTGATGGATTGCCAATGGTGTTACATGTATGTTCAGCAGCAAAATGTGTGGGGTGGGTGAGGGCTCCCTTGTATATTTAACAATGAAAGTACAAACTTTCCTTCACTCAGGGACACCAACTTGTTCAAATTATTTTGCTACTGGCGTTTTCATGTTTGACAAGAAAATGGTGCCATGTGTATGAATGTAATAACGAGATGATGCCTAGAAATGAGTATTAATATGAACACCAAATCATTTAAATTTGTTAACAATTATATTGCTACAGCTTTTAAACGAGTACTAATATACATATTATTAACATTATATAGTATTATTCCTTCTTTATCCGTTTATTATAAAGTTATTTTGAAAAATAAATGTTCCACTATAATAAGTCTATTAGTAAACAAGAGTTATCTCCCCTAAGTCAGAACAATACTTCTGTCACGTACGCACATTTTGGTCTAAAAAAAAAAAAGTTTGTTTAGTGCAATTTTTATAACTGACCGAAACATCCTTGTTTGGTGTGTAGCACCAGAGGAAGACAAAATCAAACAATTTATAGGAATGACGCAGTATATAAGACATTAATCTGTGCTGGGCTAATGTTAAACCAGCGATATGTTTTTTTTATGCAAAGTCATGCTGTCAACGCGAATGGGGACACATGATGGTTCACAACAGAAATTTATAGTGTGTATGAAAGTTACAGAAATACTTCATAAACAGCTTAAAACCAGTGAATTAAAGAAAATAATTTGAAATAGCTGGAAATTAGTTTCTTAGTTTTCTGAAAATACAGAATGGCCTTTCCCCGATGTGTCACTCGCCAAATCGGACCAGTGACATGAAAATCCTCTCGCCAACATGAAAATTGAATCACCATGGCGAGCGGGTCGAGTGAATTTTTAAGCCCTGCAATAGCTTCCTCACATTGATAGCTATCCAGCCAGTGTCATTCGGGTGACATTGACCTTCACCTTGGTGACCTTAACCTTTGTGGGACGTAAATTTTGGACGTGGCCAATATTCCCATATCTCTTGATCTTTTAGTCAGTAGTCAGATCATTACCAAATTTCATCAATAGTTTTTGTCGCGCCCGCTTGCGGAAAGCGCGATATAGTCGGCCATTTGGCGTACGTACATACGTGTGTCCGGTTAAAGTTTTTGGTTAAGTTGTTTGGTTAAGTTTTTTGGTTAAAGTTTTTGGTTAAGTTCTTTGGTTAAAGTTTTTGGTTAAGTTGTTTGGTTAAGTTTTTTGGTTAAAGTTTTTGGTTAAGTTCTTTGGTTAAAGTTTTTGGTTAAGTTTTTTGGTTAAGTTTTTTGGTTAAAGTTTTTCGTTATTTTCATTCTACCCCCCTTCCGTGCGGCCCCTGTGCCCAATGTCAAGGTCAAAAATTACTTTGAAGTTTTTGGTTAAGTTTTTTGGTTAAAGTTTTGTGGTTAAAGTTTTTGGTTAAATATTTTGGTTAAGTTTTTTGGTTAAAGTTTTTGGTTAAGTTTTTGTCGCGCCCACTTGCGGAAAGCGCGATATAGTCGGCACTTTGGCGTACGTACGTACATACGTGTGTTCTGTTAAAGTTTTTGGTTGAGTTCTTTGGTTAAAGTTTTTGGTTAAGTTTTTTGGTTAAGTTTTTTGGTTAAAGTTTTTCGTTATACTATATCTCTGCAACTGCTTTGCCCATTACCTTGAAACTTCACATGGGTGTTTATCATCATCTATATTTTCATTCTACCACCCTCCCGTGCGGCCCCTGTGCCCAATGTCAACGTCAAATTACTTTGAAGTTTTTGGTTAAGTTTTTTGGTTAAAGTTTTTGGTTAAGTTTTTTGGTTATTAAAGTTTTTTGTTATACTATATCTCTGCAACTGCTTTGCCCATTACCTTGAAACTTCACATGGGTGTTTATCATCATCTATATTTTCATTCTACCCCCCTCCCGTGCGGCCCCTGTGCCCAATGTCAAGGTCAAATTACTTTGAAGTTTTTGGTTAATGTTTTTTTGGTTAAAGTTTTTGGTAAGTTTTTTTGGTTATTAAAGTTTTTTGTTATAACTATATCTCTGCATCTGCTTAGCCACATTACCTTGAACTTCACAAGGGTGTTTATCATCATCTATATTTTTCATGTCTAATATACCCCCTCTCCCGTGCGGCCCCTGTGCCCAATGTCAAGATCAAATTACTTTGAAGTTTTTGGTTAAAGTTTTTCGTTATACTATATCTTTTTTTTAGTGTCCATGCCTCGCCACAAGGCGCGACATGCAGGCCGCGGCCATCTAGTCTCTCATTGATGGCTATACACCCACTGTCATTTGGTTGACCTTCACCTTGATGACCATAACCATTTGATGACCTTGACCTCCAGCTTGGTGACCTTAACCTTTGTGGGACGTAAAATTTTGACGTAGCCAAATTTCCCATATCTCTTGATCCGTTAGTCGGATCATTACCAAATTTATCAATAGCTTTCTCACATTGATGGCTATGCACCGACTGCCATTCGATTGACCTACACCTTGGTGACAGTAATATTTGTGGTACCTTTGTGGTACTTTTGGACGTAGCCAAATTTCCCATATCTCTTGATCACACACGAGGAAAGTGAGACATAGTGGTTACAATTCCGTGATCCATCAATAGCTTCCTCACATTGATGGCTATCCAGCCAGTGTCATTTGGGTGACCTTGACCTTCACCTTGGTGACCTTAACCTTTGTGTCAATAATTGTAGACATCGTCCAAATGTTGAATACCCCCTGATCCGTCAGTTGTATCATTACCAAACTTCATTGATAGCTTCGTCACATAATATGACTATCCATCCAGTGTCATTCGGGTGACCTTGACCTTCATCTTGCTGACTTTGTGTCAATAATGTTGGATGTACATCCGAATGTTGAATACCTCCTGATACGTTAGTCAGATCCTTGCCAAACTTCATCAATAGCTTCCTCACATTGATGGCTATCCACCCAGTGTCATTTGGGTGACCTTGGTATCAACGAGTTCGGATTTACATCCAATTGTGGAATATCTCATGATCCATTAGTTGGATAATTACAAAACTTCATAAATAGCTTCGTCACATTGATGGCTATCCTACCAGTGTTATTCGGGTGACCTTCACCTTGGTGGCATTAATGTTCATGTCAACAATTTTGGACGTATATCCAAATGTTGTATATCTCTTGATCCATTAGTCGGATATATGTCCAATCTTCATCAATAGCTGCCTCACATTGATGGATATCTACCAATGTAGTTCGGCTGACGTTGACCTTGGTGTCAACAAGGTTGGACATGCGTCCAAATGTTGTACATCTCCTGATCTGTTAGTCATGTCATTGCCAAATTTCAGAAATATCTTCCTCACATTGATAGCTATCCACCCAGTGTCATTTGGTTGACCTTGACACTCACCTTGGTGACCTTGACACTCACCTTGGTGACCTTGACACTCACCTTGGCGACCTTGACACTCACCTTGGCGACCTTGACTTTCACGTCAATAATTTTGTATGTACATCCAAATGTTGAATTTTGAACTTCCTCATATTTTGTCTTTGACCTTGATGACCTTGACCTTCGTTGCAATCGACTTGTAGTCTTGTTTAGTGGGTGAGACACTCCATGGCAATCACCTTGTATGTTTTGATGCTGGCATGGAAATTCACAATGTGTATATACAGAGCTCCAGTTAAGGTGCGTAATTTGACCAACTTGGGGTGAAATTTTGTTATTTCTTCATCAAAAATGGCAAGTTGGGAGTCCTTTAGAATCGTCTCATTGAGACGATTCTAAAGCACTCCCAACTTGCCATTTTTGATGGAGAAATAATAAATTTACCTCCAAATTACGCACCTTAACTGGAGCTCTGATATATGGATAACGGATAGTCACTGTATCTCTTTATAACAATGATATTTTTCACATTTCAGAAGACACCCCTGAAGCAGCGGGGAGCTGCTAAGATGAAGTCATAAAATACTGGGAGACCAGTCTACATTTCAACAAGTTAAGCTTGAACTTTTTACTAAAGCTGTTTCACATATATAATAACAATGAGGAGAACACTGAAAAATGTCGTTAAAAACTATACGGACGCTCAGGTCAAGGTGCGAGAGGCGACCTCAAATGATCCTTGGGGTCCATCAAGCACCCTGATGACAGAGATTGCAGACCTCACATACAATGTAGTAGCTTTCACAGAAATTATGCAAATGATCTGGAAGCGTCTAAATGACCATGGCAAGAACTGGAGACATGTGTACAAATCGCTAGTTGTGCTTGATTATATTATAAAGACTGGTAGCGAAAAGGTTGCCCAGCAATGTAAAGAAAATATTTACGCGATTCAGACTTTGAAGGATTTTCAGTACACGGAGGACAATAAAGATCAAGGAATAAATGTGAGAGAGAAAGCAAAACAATTGGTGGCTTTACTCAAAGATGATGAAAGGTTGAAAAACGAGCGAGCGAAATCTCTGAAGGCTAAAGAACGATTTGCTTTGAATGCCATGCAAGGTGTTGGAAGTCAACCGGTAAGTCAAAACTCACCAAAATATTGTCAGTAGTATACCGGTATATGATCGATGTTCTGACACAACTGGTCCAACTTCATTCCTGAACACTGTAGACCCTGTGTTTATAAATATTCTGAGCATCTGCTTGGTACTCGGCCTCGACATCAAGAAGTTTGATTGGTCATGTTGGTAGAGGCTGAGCTATGCTCAGTCTCGGCCAACCAAATTGCTTTGTATGTATAGAAAATGTGCTCAGAAAGATTTATATTTGAGGCAAGCTATGTGATTTTGTTCCTAAGAAGATGTGCAATATCTCATGAAATATATTTGCAACATTTACAATATTTTCAGTAGATGACGTCGAAAGTGGACAAAATGTTCAGATTTTGCTATGAAATTTTCATCAACTTTTATATCACAGTGTCTGTAAATATTTTCCATGAAAAATCACACATTTTCTTACATGCCATTGTGGTTTCGAGTCGGCTTGAAATATACTAGTAATACACTGATATATCGTTAGTCCATGTACGTACATGTACATGTGTGCGTTAGTAACACCAGGGCTGAAAAAAGTGACTTGCCCCGACTTGTCCCGGAAAATATAATTTTCAGGGCAAGTAATTTTGAAAAAGTGACTTTGTCCTCGTAAGATTTCTTATAAGAAACTGTCCCAAAACAAAAACTATTATCATAGTTGTTAAATATAATACAATGAGCACTTGGCACATATACATATTATATTAAATATATATAATAATAAACATTGTATAGTACATATTTATTCTTGTGGTCTTTTGTCACTGTGCCACCGCGGACATAACGTTGCGACGAGTGCATACTCAAAACACATTTATCGACAATAATAAAACATAACAAGAGTGCCGCAAGTCACAAAATACACCCGTCGAATATGGGCCAGACAGTGAAGATGCAGAAATATGAAGCTGTCACCAAGGCAAGAAACATTAATGAGTATTTGAAAGTCTATAGCATGATTTCTTCATCTCGTTGTGATAAACATGTATGCTAATTTAGGCAGAGATAGAAAAGTAGAGTTTAAAGTCGAAATGATAGGGAATTGGATACAATAATGTATAAAAAATGGCTATTAGTTAAAAAGGTGATATTTTTGTTAAAAATATGTTTTCGGCATAAAAACACCAAGGTGCACATCTTCAATATGTGTAGAAGACGTGTGTATAGTTTCAGAACGATCGACTGAACGGTTTCGGAGGAGTTGTGTACACAAACTCTGTACCCTATATAGAAAATGTAGAAAAAATGGCTACGTTAAAAAGGTGATAATTTTGTTAAAAAATATTTTTTCGCCATAAAAACACGAAGGTGCACATCTTCAATATGTGTAGAAGACGTGTGTATAGTTTCAGAACGATCGACTGAACGGTTTCGGAGGAGTTGTGTACACAAACTCTGTACCGTATATAGAATTGTATATAAAAATGTAGAAAAAATGGCTAAGTTATTAAGGTGATATTTTTGTTAAAAAATATTTTTTTGGCATAAAAACACCAAGGTGCACATCTTCAATATGTGTAGAAGATGTGTGTATAGTTTCAGAATGATCGACGGAACGGTTTCGGAGGAGTTGTGTACACGAACTATGCACTTTTTCTGTCAGCCGCTCGCCCGCCCAGCGGTAAAACGTATAATACGTACCGTTTTTTAAAAACGGTCGTATAAAAATCGTTTCCTAAAATAATGAGAATCGTCTCGCGTTTTCGCGATCTCGCCTTCCGCTTTTGAAAAATTCGGATTAGTTTTGCTCATGCATGTGCGGCGTGTTTGCAAAACGCAAGATTGGAAAGCTCGAAAACGCGAGGTTGCTACATGTCCCTTATAGGGCACGTAAACATTGTCTTAGGCGACGATTCTCATGTGCTGCAAAAACATTTTAAAGCTTTTATTAAGAAATAGAACAAATGTGGACAAACATCTATATTTCTTGACAACAAAAACATAATTTGACAAAAAATGATACTCGTCTTACGAGACGATTCTAATGTGCTGCCAATACACGTTTATAGAGCAAAAAAACATATTTCGATACATGTTATTGGTTAGGCTACTGCATTGCATCGTCGACCTATACAGAAGATCGTGAAAACGCGAGGCGAAAACGTGAGATTCCATTGTATTCATTCTCGCGTTTTCGCCTGGCTATCTCGCGTTTTCGAGACCGCGATGTCGCGTTTTCGCCTCGGCCTTTTCACGATGTCGCCTTCTGCTTTTGGAAATACGTTTGTTCATGTCATTATGTGTGTGTAGAATGCATGCGTGTTGAAATTGAGTTTTGCGCATACATTACATGTACGTACGTACGTACGTACGTACGTAGAATGCAATTCGAACTAGCATGCTTTATATGCATGTACGTACGTAGAACCAAATCCAACACGCATTCTGTCTACACATGCATGGGCAAATCGTATTTCCAAAAGCGGAAGGCGAGATCGATATCGCAAAAACGCGAGATTGTAACATACCGGTAAACAAATTATGGCCGTACCCACCCATCCCCAATTAGCACATTTGCGACATATCAGTTTCGGTTTAGCTGCACACCTGATGGTGTTTACAATCATCAGTCGGTAATCCAGTTTCACGTGCAATGTGTGACTGACCTTTAGAATTCGGTGGAAACGAACATACCAAAACCACGCTATGTAGTTGCTCACGTCATCGCATCGCCGATGAATTGATAATTACGCATTAGCTTGTGCATTTTCTTGCACATGAGAATCGTTTCCTAAGACGATTCTCAAATTTTGTCAAAATATGTTTTTGTAAAGAAATATTAATGTATTCGGGTTTTCTTTTCACATTTGTCCGATGTCTTAATAAAACATGTTTGGCAACACATGAGAATTGTCTCCTTAGACGATTCTAATATTTTGTAAAAAGAATTGTCACATTTGTTTGATTTCTTAGACCGTACAAACAAGTGACAAATTCAGAAATCCACAACTTAATTTGTGTTTCTCGAGTCGGGTTTCATATGGTGGCGAGGAAATACGATCGATTACACACCGTGAAAATCTTGTTGGAACGTAAATGTCAATTGTCACGTAGGCCATTTCAGTTTACCGCGCGTTACGTCAGCTGTTATTCTAAGTACGTATGGTCGCTCGTTAGGAGCATTTCTTCATTTATAAGGTATGGGTTGCGGCCAAGGGCTTAGAACACCGACTTCCAATATGGAGGTTGTGGGTTGAACCGTTCAAACATCGCCTTGGGAATCAAACATACCTTCATAGTATGTCCATCCCATTCAATTTCACTTTTTCCTTCGTTAATATGCCGCGTAGAAACGATAATTAAGAACCTTAAATTCCATTTCCACCTCGTGAAGGAACATGCATTTATTTCTTTAAAGTTAGGCGTCTTGGCCTGTCGACGCATTGCGACGAAAACGTTAACATACATAAAATAAATCAATAACCATCGATCGCCGCAGAATATTTTCGCTAATTCGCTAATTACTTTCAAATTCGATTAAATTAATATAATCAGGGTCGCTGTAGATTGCTATATCACTTTCTTGCGATACACAGGTACTGTGTAACACAGTAGCTGCGAATCGCCAGGACGCCCGCGGCGTTATCGATCGATAAAGTGGTCAGTTTTGGGATTAAGTTTATGACAGTCCGGTTCCAAAAAACGGGCTTGTGGCGGGACGTTCTAACAGAAAATAGTGACTTGCCCGGGACTAAATTCCAGCATAGATGCACTTGCCCGAGATTAAAACCGACTTGTCCCGGTCGTCGGGCGTTCCAATTTGTACAGCCCTGAACACCATTAATTTTTCAATAAATTATGAACAGCTTCGTCGATTTTGATACTATTTGGCCACAATGTGTGTCTTGGGATGATGCTTTGTTTTGCATACGACCCACATCCGACTAATACGGTCATTGTCACTCGAACCTATATGTAGGGCCCAATACTTGGCTCATTTGGAAAACGTTACCCCACCCACCCATTTCCATACACTATACCTTACAGCCTTTTCCAAGGTAATAAACAGCTTCACAAAAATGCCGTATTTTCGGGCTCGCTTAAACACCACACATTTCGATTTTTCTACTGACTTATGTCTCTGGTAATCAATAAATGTCTTCAAATATATTCACTTCAAGCATCTGCTTTTAGCATTTCGTTAGTTACAGGCAAATTAGCTACCGCAGATGAGGCGATAATTGTATGTCGGAATAAATGTCACACATTTTTGTGGGCTGTGGAAGTATAAATTACATGTTAAATCGTGCCAAAATCCCATTACAGTTTTATCATATTGACGTGGATCACTGCAATAAACATCAGTAACTCAAATGTTACAATTTGTGACTAATAAGTATCATCCACTAACCCTTTTAGAATGATCTAAAACGTCCTTTTATTTTGATTTATGTCCCAACATTTCGACATAGTCTTCCGTGAACTTTACTTTCGGATTCCTGTCTTATATTCACAGAATGATCAATAATGACCTGGACTGGAGTATCATAAAGACTCCCTATATTTGTTCATAACCAATCAGGTGACGATGAGTAAAACGGGTTGTGTGAGATTCCCTCGGTAGCTAAAATGTGTGTAACTAACAATATACTAAACACAGATGTTTAAAGAGAATGTATTTGGGGGCCTAATACATTAATCTTATGTCAGATTCATTAAGCCTGTCTAGGGCATTTTCACAAACTCTTGTCTACATTGGAAAAGGCTGTACGGTATAGTGTATGGAAATGGATGGGTGTGGTAACGTTTTCCAAATATGCCAAGTATTGGGTCCTAGGTCCGAGTCTTCCACCTGTAACCCAGGCAGGCCCGGGAGTCAACTAGAGGTCAAATGTCACATTTGGCTGAATATGGTCCTGTCATAAATCAAATTGAAGGTACATGTATTGAGGAGACGATCGGTCTGAACCGTTTTTTATCAAAATCAGATGATTACAAATGTACATCATCCAAGATCGCCGCCAAAAGGTCAAAGAGCCTTTTCTTACTAACCGCATAGCCGATGCTGTCCAAACTTCATAGTTATTGCATTTTTCCTCTGGCTATCCTCTATCATGACAAATCCACAACCTGTCAAACTCTGATATACTTTTACAGAACGCCTTGATATTTCACACATGCATTTGCCTTCTTGTCTATCATGCAAATGCACATCCCTCCAACCTCTGGTAGTCCCAAGATCATTACAGACATTACAGTGCATTCTCAACTAATCATTGTAAATTTATTATAATTTCTGTTCCCATTCACAGAACCTGTTGATATTTCAGACGTGGCCATGTGTTTCGTGATGCTACTCTATGATGCTGTGACAAATTTATTAACTCTGCATGCTACCCTTACGAAAATTTATTCCATATATATCTCAGATTTGGGACCTTCCGGAACATTCCGGAATAATCCACAATAAAAACAAAAAAATGTATTGGAAGTTTCTGGAATTATATGGCATTGGCACTGTCTGGTATTTCCATAAAATGCCAGTAAATTCCAACGTTCATGTTTCTATGATTTTGTGGTATCTTTTGGAACTGCAAAAATCCAGAAAAAGACAAATAATGACAGTTACTGACATTTGGAAGTATTTGTCATTTTGTGGATTTCTAAATACCAAATAATTCCAATTAATCCCAATCAACTTTCAACTGGAATAAAGTGGCATTTTATGGAACTTTGCTGCAGAACATTAAAAGAAGATGTTCCAAAAAATACCAAATAATACCAAATTTAATAATTTTGGGAATAAACTGTCATTTTCTGGTACTTGTAACTCAATTTCACAATGTTCCATATGATGCAATTATATTAGTTCCAAACACAGCTGAGGATCATATTAAATACAATTTATGTTATGGCTTTAATAATATAAGATTTTAATTGTAAAACTCTGCTTCAAATTTGCAAATAATCATGATAATAAATAGGCTGTTGTAAATTTGCTGGACAATTCCAGTGGACAGTGATAGAAATGTATGGGCAAATTATGAAAGCAATTCATGCATCGAGGGAAACAGAAAGTGAAAACAATTTACCGCACGTTAAGTTTTCAGATATTTTAAGTCGGACTGATACAGACGGTGGGATAGACACCAACTACGACATCGAGGGTACAATGTATAGCATAAGCACAATCTTTCTTCGGAAGGCACACTTTTTTCAAGACAGTTGTCCATACAATGATGGCAATCGGCTTATGCATATGCAAGCCTCATTTCCATTTAGAAAAATAACCTTTTCCAGAATGTTATCTACAGGGTTATGACACATTGTGTAGACACTGATCAGACTGCACATGTGCAGTCTGATCAGTGGCTACCCTGTTTGTCTACCCTGATGTACATTGAATACAATAACACCATGATGTACAACATTACTAATTCGGAGTATGTGACTTGCACTATTATGCACAAATGCAGACGTATGTACAGCGACCTTGTTTGCCACTGCAAAACACAGCTTTGTGCAAAACACAGCTTTGACGCATGATGGTATATGAAATACAAAACTGAAACTACATCTGCATGAACCACATCTTTCACCAACACATAATACGATATTCTTTTTGTTACTCGGCCATAATCTTTGGAAAAAAGTACAGTATTTCCTTTCACAATTTGAAGCCCTTTAGACACTTCCCCAATCTCACCACCATCTGGGATGTTCAGAGCCATTCTAATACCAGCTTTGATTTCATCTGTCAAGTCGCATGGCTTCAGAGCCCCGGCAAATTTGCAGTTCAAAGCCTCTTGTTTAGTTTTGACTCTCCTACCAGTTGAGGCCATTCTCTCTGTGAATGATCGTAATGAAGGCTCACTGATCAAATTTACATCAGCACTGAAACGTTTCTGAGCTTGGACACTCCACAACATTTGCATGCAAACATCCCCAGTGCCATGGACAGATTGAAGCACAGTTCCATTCATATCTTCAAATGGGAAACATGACCAAGCCCAGAGAGGTCCAAGTTTCCTTGCATAATACGGTTGGTGTACACATGTATTATGAAGATTGAGGGGAAGCTCGGTGAAAATATCCGCCAAACAAATTAGGAGTATATGTTTTATTTCTCTATAAATATGTCTTGAAATTTCATTAGAATTGAGTCCTCTGGACTCAATTCTAATGAATTCCAAGACATATTCATGATATTTACAAGGAGAAATAAAAGAAAATATGATTTTTTGTCTGTTTGTTTTGAACTATTTATAGCCAACAAGTTTCCCAGCATGCAAAGAGTTACCCACCCTTACCATGTAAATATAGTATGTATGTGTCTTCAGTGTTATTATACCCCAGCATACGAAGTATGTCGAGGTGTATATAGTTTTCGTCATTCCATCTGTGACCTGTCTATTCGTCTGTTCCCATCCGTACGATTTGCATTAAAGTTTTCGGATACACATACATGTATCTCTGCAGCCGTAAGTCAGATTGGCTTGAAACGTCATATACTTTGTTATCGTCATCCATATTTTCATTCTATAGCCCACCCATGTGACTTTCATTCCAATTGTCAAGACCAAATTACTTAAAAAATATTTGTTGGTGTGACAAGGCGTCGGCTCACTTGCTCTAGTAAAATTACAAATTGTCTGAATAGTGGTGTTGACATTGTCGCCTCCGCAATTTTCAGAATAGTGTTGATTCATGATAGATACATGTAGTATTGCAATGACTGGTTACTAGCATTTGATGGTATGTACATTTGTATGCGGATAGAGTTCTAAAGCTGTCCTCTTTCTCATTGGTACATGTACTTGGTCCATTTGATTTGACCTTTGTTCTGATTTTCTCAGACAAGTGCCAGTCTATTCATACATTGTGGTATTGTGATGGTATTTATAGTGATTACTATCATTTAATGATTGATCCGTTGTTTGCTGACACTTTGCTGTAACAACTATGGATTGTGGCCAGTAAATAGCCAGACAGCTATTGACAGGTTATACAATTCTTATCTAATTATCCCATTAGTTAATAATGTAATATGTCTTATGAAACAAATTGGTGCAAATGGTCAACAAACAAAAACCTTCAAGCTTGAGTGGATTTGTTTATTTGTATAGGCTGGCCAGTGAAAAGTCAAAACTGACACAAATGTACAGAGCCCCGCAGTGAATGTAGAATTCTTTTTTTTTTTATTAATTTGTTCACACGAAATAACAATTTGTTCCCTCAATTTAACCATTTGTTCCCACAAATTAACAATTTGTTCCCACAAAATATCAATTTGTTCCCACGAGAATTGTTCAATTGAGGGAACGAATTGTCATTTTGTGAAAATGAATTGTTAATTTGAGGGAACAAATTGTTAAATTCAGGGAACGAATTGTTATTTTGTGGGAACGAATTAATAAAAAAAATCCATGTCCCCTGCGGGGCTCCGTAGAAATGACCGTCTGTGGCGAACTTATTACAAATCACTTACACATCTCTACAGGGATTCCGCTGGGGAAAATCGCCACTTCAAAAAAACAAAAACAATTAGCGATAAAAAATTACAATTTTCGGGAAAAAAATCAAAATTTTATTATTATTTTTTATTTATTTTTTTGGAAAATTGTAATTTTTTATCGCCAATTGTTTATTTTTATCACCAATTGCGAAAGTGGCGATCGCCAGCGGAATCCCTGTCTCTAGACTATATATGTTTAAATTGTTTGTGAAAATTGTATTCTTCAGTATGATATTGTCTTGTATTTGAAGCCATAGATAGCCTCATCACTTACATCTCTAGACTACCATACTAACCCTAAATATTTGGACACCATTTATTTGGGGAAACGCATATACAGACACATGGTTTCCCTACAACAGTGAACATGCCAATATTTAGGGTTATTATGTCAGTACTGGTTTAATCACCATAGCCTCATGGACTTAGCCCCTGTCTCCCACTGACCCATTAAATCGTCATAATTAGGATTGGTTTGTGATGTACAGGTAGGTTGGTTGTCTTGAAAATTGATGCTTTTCAACTTTGTCTATACCAGCATAATTATGTCAATGCTCTGTTATAAGCATGGGGGGATCTGAGCAATGCACAAAAATAGCCATGATAATCTTTATCATGTTTATTATTACAACGACCTGTATTACACCTGGATTCAACTTGATTCTAATTTCAGGACTGAATATATATTTTGATTGTAAATATTGAGTTCTGAAGTTGGGATTTACCCCTCGGACAGGTGGATACAGGACACGACCCCGTTGACCTGTCTGCGTGTAGACTCCCTGAGGCTTGTACCTCTATGTCAGAAAAGCGGACGTTAAACCCTATTCACTCACTCACTCAACTTGATTCAACTGTCAAAGTGTGCCTGATATGTTCTGGTCAGCATCTGGCCTGGTCACAAGTGTCCTATGGTTTATACTATCAGGGTGGTGACACCCCTTTAACCCTTAAAATTTGTTGTCTGCTGTTTATATTTTTATTGTCCATTTTTCTCATCAAAACCCTGTTTTGACAGATGGAAATGATTCTAAAGTGTTGTGTGTTATCAAACCATGTTTTTATTGAGATAAAAAACCAACATAAATCGACAGCAGAGATAATTTCTGTCTTCCTATGTTCTAAGGGATAAGTCCTAATTTGCCATGGGCTGTTTATCTGATGTTGGGTAACAGACTGGTCACCTGTGTCATGTGACACGAGACAAACAGGTTTACATGTATTTCACTTCAGACCAGTATAGATACTGGTCAGTCATCACACATGTACAGTCTAATAGTAATACACAATATTCTTTGGATGAAACATGTATGTTTTCATGGTAAAATTTCCAATAATGTAGACCCTTGTCCGGTTGATCTGGGTGTACTATAGCCATAATTTCATTTAGCTTATATATATGGGTGGGAATTGGCTATAAAGTCAACAGGCCTGGTTATGGAAGATCACGGTATGTTAGTTTATTGGAGAAATCAGTCAATCATGTAATATATATGCACTGGTGGATCCATGTAACAACAAAGAAATACCACAATCTGAATATTTCATGACTTCGGAAACCATGCTGGCAGTGTACCCGTGTAATTAGATGCATCATTAAATAAAGCCAGGTTTTCAAAAGACCAGCAGTAAGGGATTTATTAGTGTGTGCAAACGTCAGTATTTTGCCACACAAAGAAAGAAAATCGTCACTGGGACAAAGGCTTTGTTTGCTGGAAACCCATCTAGCAGAGTGACATCATTTATCAAAATATTGTTGTTGGTTTAAATTGTCTGTTAATTAAGGAACAGTTATTTTCAAATTATTTTGCCGTGGGCCAAAGCTTTTTGAACATTTGTTCGGATTTCATACCTGCGGAACGGTTGAGACAGGAAGGGGATACACAGTTAGTTAACAATGCAGTATTTGAACAAGAAGACCCAGAAGTTTGTTAAGACTAGAATGCCATGGGAATCTGGTGTGGATTATGAACATTTGTGCCTGGTGAGTTTCACAAATACAAAACTAAACTGCAGGTTGAGTCTGTGTTAAATGCAACATATTATAGCAGGCTAACTTAGTCTCCGTATCTGAATTTGTGATTTGTTATTTTCATGAACATTCATCACTAGTTCATAACAAACATTATTAGATTACCGTTGATAAAAGGTAACTGATTTTGACCAGCATTGCCTGTGTACCCACCATCGAATATGTCGGCAAGCAGCAATGATATTTCAGTGACCATGATTAACCCTTAGAATGTGGGAAACAAAATGTATCGTCTGCTGTTGTTTCATATTTACCTTTTTTCTGAAGAAAAAATCATGTGGTTTGACAGCACTTGTTGTCAATTTTTTTTTTTATATAAAATGGAAAATAATACATCGGACAACAAAAATGAATTCAGTATTGTAATTAGAAGGTGTGAAATTTATCATCTGCTGTTGTTTAATATTTTGTCTTTTTCTTCTCAAGAAACATGGTTTTGGAAGCACTTTGAACTTATTTCCATTCAAAATTATTATAAATTGCCGCCACACCATGTTTTTCTTGAGAACATTTTTGAAATTAAAAGAAAAAACTATATACAAAATTTAATACAGCATTGTAGAGGTTGTCGTTAAGAATGTGGATTCCAAAGATTCCACATGGTTCAATCAATGTTTTCACTATTGGTAGTTAAAGGTACATGCCCACTTAGTAGGCACAAACTGTTCTTTCTATTATTTAAATAAGTGTATAATTGTGTCACTATTCCACCAGTTCTAAAACTTCCGAGTGCCCGCTATACGGATATAATCATTTAGTAATATTTATTTTACTGATAGTGACGCGCGGTGGTACATGTATCAGGCTATTTTCATATGCAAATGAGGCATGACATTTGTTAATTATTTATATTAATTAAATGCGTCGCCTGAAAAACTAATATTTACGACAGACTATAAGGTATGATCATTGTACATCGAAAAATAAATACAGAGAATAAATAGTAATGCCCGTTAACATTTTAAGGAAACACGGTTATCGCCCCTGATATCAGTGTGGAAATTTACTTCTAATATAAAATGTATAATAATGACAATCCATAGGTGGGGTAATGGTGAATGAATGTTTATTTGCCAGAAAATGTCTCAGATGATGTCTCTGATATAAAGAACATGTGCCTACTGCGTGGGTATGTACCTTTAAAGTATGAAAGCTGCTTCGAGGGGACTATTGTTTTGTGTGAATGTATAGAATTGTGACAAGCAGGATAGAGTGGCCATGAATTCCATCAGGTCCTCTTTGTAAGCTTTTCTCAATTTGAACACTGGCCATGGGATGACAGCAAAATCTACAGGTTTATCACAGCAGATCATTTAACCTTTAGAATGCGGGAAACGAAAATTGTTGTCTGCTGTTCTTTCCTATTTTTTGCTCTAAAAACATAATTTGGCAGCACTTCAGAATCATTTCCGTTGGTGCTACCAAACAAAGCTTTTGTTGATAAAATTGGAAATTGAAAAAGTAACCAGCAGACGACAAAATTTAATTCAGCGTTGTGAGGGTTAGCTATGACAGTTGTATAGTACTCGTCCCCTAGACACTAGCCTGTCTGTACATTTGACTGTCAAGTGATTCTGGTGTGGCGAGGCCCTGGCATCAGATCAATATTATTCTGATTTCAGGGCTGAATATATATCTTTTTATTGTAAATATTCAGTTCTGATTTTGGGATTTTCCCCCCCATTTGTACATGTTCTTGTACTTGTACAGGTACATTGTAATTATGTAATATATGATATTTAGTACTAAACCCATTCACCCGGTCTTAAATGACCTTAGCTGTTGATAGGCCGTTAAACCCCAGCAAACAAACAAACATTTGGCTGTACAGTGAAACCTCTCTAAACCTCTCTAGATATGTTCCACTGCAAATCAGGCATATAACCATTTTGGGACATACATGTACTTATATATTTTGCAATCATGAACATGCATTATTATCTGAGATGCGTTACCAAGAAACCTCTCGAAATAAGATCACATATCAGTCTCCGCGAAACTGCCAACATTTTAAAGGACATTCGGTCTGGTAAACATGAAATTTTTACCAGACCGGGCAAAAATTGACCATACCGAGAAAAAAAAACAGCATTTATAAAAAATAAAATTTATTTTGTGTGATATATAACAGCTTTTTGTCGCGCCTGCTTTAGCAGAGGCGCGACTATAGTCGGCGCCTTTTCCGTTGTCAGCGTCATTAATGTTATTGTTTTTTCACAACACGGTCAAATGCCTCGGCAGGTGCGATACCGCTTCCGTGGCGGAATTCTTGTTTAAGTATATCAGTCATATCAGAAGAGCTAGCTAACACCAGAAGCGCATACCAAAGGAAGGTGATTTCATTAAAGCTTAGAATAGAAAAGTAAAAAACAAAACTTTTTTATAGTCAGACATTCGGTCCGGCAACTTCCGGTTTACCGTCTGACCGGCGGAAATTTTAACGGATATGTGCGACGAACCGACGACTTTAGCGGAGACCGACATATATTATCTCAGTTTCCGGTTTAGAGAGGTTCCACTGTACATGTATTTGAGCATGTGGTCTGGCCTAGACTCATTACAGCCACTTTGGGTGTGCCACTTCTCAGTACCGGTACCAGTAGTCTCTGTGAGCCAATGTACATGTATAAATGTAGTTAATTAAGTGAGTTATAAGTACCGCACACTTACACATAGCGAGTCATTATTACAAATTACAGTGTAGTGTATAAAATATTCAATGATATTGGTAGTTAATCTACATGTATATGTGTTGTATCTTTAATAACGTTACAGCTTTGTACAGAATAATACTTCGGCTGATCTGTAGCCTATTTCACCAACATTGCAAAATATACTTATCTAGCAAAGTATACTTTGAAGGTTGAAATTTTCAATTTAAGTATCAATTTATTAAATTTTTTTACACTAAATTGATTACATTATCACTGCCATTTTGGCTGTGATAATGTAATAAATTCAATATAATAATTCTGCATACTTTTAATCATCAACTATATGCAGTGGTTCTATATGAAATAATGAATTTCGGGGAAAATAAATGATTACTCCCTCAAAGTATACTTTGCTAGATAAGTATACTTTGCAATTTTAATGAAATCGGCTACTGGTAATATTCTTATTCGGTTTCTAGTTGCCACTACTGATACAGATCAAGGCTACAATTGGCCAACACATGGACACTACATACAAGTACAATAGTGCCATCACATCCAGCATAGTTATGAGGGTCAAAGTTAAATGAGTGTGTACTAATGTACATATAGTACCTGCCACAAGTTGTCAAATCACATCTCCTCCAGGGCTCCAGATAAGGAATTAGTAATCATTTCTGAAGCAATTGGGTATTTCAAAATTTTTATTTGGTAAAATAAAATCACACTACTGTTTACACATCAACAGACAACAATTATTGAATAGTTTGCTTCGAAATGAAGACATGTCTTGGCATTTCATTAGAATTGTCTCCTTGGAGACAATTCTAATGAAATACCTGGTTAATACCAAGATGTGTTTTCATAGAAAATAAGAAAAATATGCTATATTTGTGGTCTGTTTATTGTTTTCGGCAGCATGATAAAGGTACCAAATTTTTTTTATTGCTTTTTAGCTCGCCTGCACGAAGTGCAGAAGAGCTTATGGCATACCCCCGGCGTCGGCGGCGTCCACAAACTTAACGTTGGGTAAATGTCTTATAACTTCCTTTCATGGAACACCTTGATATTTCATACATGCATTCATCAGATGACCCTCTATCATGCTGTAGCAAATTCATGACCCACCACCCAACTCTTACCCCAAGGTCAAGGTCACAAACTTAGCACATTCATAAACTTAACGTTGGGGTAAATGTCTTATAACATCTGTTTCCTTTCATGGAAGACCTTGATATTTCATACATGCATTCCTCAGATGACCCTCTATCATGCTGTAGCAAATCCACCACCCACCACCCAACCGTTACCCCAAGGTCAACTAGCATGTTCATAAACATAACGTTGGGGTAAATGTTTTGTAACTTCTGTTTCTTTACAGGGAATGCCTTCATATTTCATACATGCATTCATCTGATGACTCTCTATCATGCTGTATCAATCCACGATCCGCCACCCAACCCTTACCCCAAGGTCAAGGTCACAAACTTAGCATGTTCATAAACTTAACGTTGGAGTAAATGTTGTGTAACTTCTGTTTATTTACAGGGAACGCCTTCATATTTCATACATGGATTCATATGATGATACTCTATCGTGCTATAGCAAATCCATGACCCATCGCCCATCCCTTACCCCAAGGTCAAGGTCACAAACTTAGCACATTCATAAACTTAACGTTGGGGTAAATGTCTTATAACATCTGTTTTCTTTCATGGAACGCCTTGATATTTCATATATGCATTCATCTGATGATACTCTATTGTGCTATAGCAAATCCATGACCCACCCCTTACCCCAAGGTCACAAACTTAGCACATTCATAAACTTAACGTTGGGGTAAATGTCTTATAACATCTGTTTCCTTTCATGGAACGCCTTGATATTTCATACATGCATTCATCTGATGATACTCTATCGTGCTATCGCAAATCCATGACCCACCGCCCACCCCTTACCCCAAGGTCAAGGTCACAATCTTAGCACATTCATAAACTTAACGTTGGGGTAAATGTCTTATAACATCTGTTTCCTTTCATGGAACGCCTTGATATTCCTCAGATGACCCTCTATCATGCTGTAGCAAATCCACAACCCACCACCCAACCCTTACCCCAAGGTCAAGGTCACAAACTTAGCATGTTCATAAACTTAATGTTGGGGTAAATGTTGTGTAACTTCTGTTTCGTTACAGGGAACGCTTTGCTATTTCATACATGCATTCATCTGATGATCCTCTATTGTGCTACAGCAAATCCATGACCCACCCCCACCCCTTTCCCCAAGGGCAAGGTCACAAACTTAATAGCACATTCATACATGCATTCCTTATGTGAATAGCTATCATGCTGTAGAAAATCACCAATTTAGTGCGTTCATAAACTTAACGTTTCACAATTACAATTTTAATACATATACAATGTATCTCTTACATATCCATATTTTGTATTCTTAATCTTTTAAAAGGCAAACTATTCTGGCTTTCAACCAGTATAATTGGACTTTTATAAGTTTGCAGTTTGTGTATACTGTAATAAATTATCTAAACATGTTCTTTACTACTACATGTATGCTATGTGTATATGCTTCATGTTTTAGACGCGGAGTCGCAGTGCAGGCAGCCCCACCACCGTACAGTCAGACACGGGCTATACAGAGGGCTTCGGTGCTGGATACACGGAGAATTGTAAGTCTCCTGTACAGTAGAACCTCCCGCAACAAGTTGTGGGGGGAGGTATATTGGAGTCAGGTTGTCCATTCGTCCGTCCGTCCGTCCGTCCGTCCGGGCACACATTAGGGTACTTATGTGGCTAGCCCCACAGGGTTATGGACTTGGTAAAGGATAGGGTTGGTTACAATTAGCCACCTAAAAAATCGTTTTATGTGGCTAAAAATCGTTTTATGTGGCTAATATTTAACATGTGATAAGCCACATAAGTATAGTACTGTAAGAACGTCCGTCCATCCATCCGTCCGTCACTAAACTTAACATCAGAGAAATATGTTATAACTTCTTCCTTTATCGAAAATTCTTAGTATTTCACCCATGCATTCCTCTAAGGCTCTACTATCATGCTGTGACAAATCCACGACCGTTCAACCCCCACTGATCCCGAGGTCAAGGTCACATACTTAGTCTCTTCACAAAACTTAACATCGGAGAAATATGTTATAACTTCCATTTCCTTCATCGAAAATTCTTAATATTTCACCCATGTATTCCTGCTGATCCCTAGGTCAAGATCACAGGCCCACAGACTTGGAAAAAATCTACATATTTAGTTTTAGGGGTACCTGGACGCACGCGGGGGGGTATTCCGTAAGCTGCACTTTCTGACAAGTCTAGTTATACCCCCCGCAACGAGTATACTGGAGTCAGGTTGTCCGTCCATCCGTTCCGTCCGTCCGGGCACACATTAGGGTACTTATGTGGCTAGCCCCACAGGGTTATGGACTTGTTAAAGGATAGGGTTGGTTATAATTAGCCACCTAAAAAATCGTTTTATGTGGCTAAAAATCGTTTTATGTGATATGTGATAAGCCACATAAGTACCCTAATGTAAGAACGTCCGTCCATCCGTCCGTCCGTAAACTTAATATCAGAGAAATATTGTTATAACCTACTTCCTTCATCTAAAATGCTTAATATTTCACACATGCATTCCTGTAAGGCTCTACTACCATGCTGTGCCAAATCCACGACCCTCCAACCCCCGCTGATCCCAAGGTCACATACTTAGTCTCTTTACAAAACTGAACATCAGAGCAATATTGTTATAACTTCTATTTCCTTCATCTAAAATGCTTAATATTTCACACATGCATTCCTGTATAAAGGCTCTAATACCATGCTGTGCCAAATCCACGACCGTCCAACCCCCGCTGATCCCAAGGTCAAGGTCAAATACATGGTCTCTTTACAAAACTTAACATCGGAGAAATATGTTATAAATTGTATTTCCTTCGTCTAAAATGCTTAATATTTCACACATGCATTCCTGTAAGGCTCTACTACCATGCTGTGCCAAATCCACGACCGTCCAACCCCCGCTGTTCCCAATGTCAAGGTCAAATACTTAGTCTCTTTACAAAACTTAACATCAGAGAAATATGTTATAACTTCATCTAATATTCTTAATATTTCATGCATGCATTCCTCTAAGGCTCTACTATCATGCTGTGACATATCCCCGCTGATCCCAAGGTCAAGATCACATACTTAGTCTCTTTACAAAACTTAACATCAGAGAAATCGGTTATAACTTCTATTTCCTTGCTCGGATCTGATTCACATTCACGTTCGTGCCGCCCCCGCTAAGCCCAGAGTCAAGGTCACAAGCCCACAGACTTGGAAAATTTTACTTATTTAGGGGTACCTGGGCCCACGCGGGGGGTATTCCGTAAGCCTCGCTTACTGACCAATCTAGTTTGTACTGGGTTTCCTTTAATTATGTGGATATTGTCCGTTCATGATTCAGATTGAAACACACACATATTGAGTTTGAGTTATCATATAATTTAACCCTTAGAATACGGGAAACAAAAATTGTCGTCTGCTGTTGTTTCATACTTTGTCTTCTTTCTCAATAAAAACATGGGCTGACAACACTTTCGGGTTGTTTCCATTGGAAATGATTTTAAAGTGTTGTCAGAGCATGTTTTTGCTGAGAAAAATGGGAAATATAAATAAATAAACAGCAGACGAAAGAATTTAATTTGGCATTGGAATCGTTAGTTAATGTGGAAAATATCTGAATTGGACACTCTATGTAGCTCCCAGGTATTCAATTTAGAGAGGTTCCACTGTGCCTGTAATTATACCCCCACAAACTTTACCCCCACAAACAAAGTTTGAGGGGGTATACAGGGCTGTACAAATTGGAACGCCCGACGCCCGGGACAAGTCGGTTTTAATCTCGGGCAAGTGCCTCTATGCTGGAATTTAGTCCCGGGCAAGTCACTATTTTCTGTTAGAACGTCCCGCCACAAGCCCGTTTTTTGGAACCGGACTGTCATAAACTTAATCCCAAAACTGACCACTTTATCGATCGATAACGCCGCGGGCGTCCTGGCGATTCGCAGCTACTGCAATAAAGTGATATACAGGTGCGGATACAGGGGGGAGGGGGGTCCGGACCCCCCTCAACCCCTGCTCCCGGCAAAAAAAAGAAATGAAGAAAATCTACAATACTCAAATAAGTTGGATGACTTTTTTTGTGGCCTACATGTATGTGTCAGGAAATCGCATCTGCGGCGATCTGGCATTTAAAAATTTCATGGGGGAGGACCCCCAGACCGACTTTACGATGCATGTCGCGCAGGTCTAGACCCCCCTGCAATTATTTCTGTATCCGCGCCTGATATAGCAATCTACAGCGACCCTGATTATATTAATTTAATCGAATTTGAAAGTAATTACTAAATTAGCGAATTAGCGAAAATATTCTGCGGCGATCGATGGTTATTGATTTATTTTATGTATGTTAACGTTTTCGTCTCACTGCGTCGACAGGCCAAGACACCTAACTTTAGAGAAATAAATGCATGTTCCCTCACGGGGTGGAAATGGAATTTAAGGTTCTTAATTATCGTTTCTACGCGGCATATAAACGAAGGAAAACTTGAAATTGAATGGGATGGACATACTATGAAGGTATGTTTGATTCCCAAGGCGATGTTTGAACCCACAACCTCCAGATTGGAAGTCGGTGTTCTAAGCCCTAGGCCACAACCCGTACCTTATAAACGAAGGAAAGAAATGCTCCTAACGAGCGACCATACGTACTTAGAATAACAGCTGACGTAACGCGCGGTAAACTGAAATGGCCTACGTGACAATTGACATTTACGTTCCAACAAGATGTTCACGGTGTGTAATCGATCGCATTTCCTCGCCACCATATGAAACCCGACTCGAGAAACACAAATTAAGTTGTGGATTTCTGAATTTGTCAATTGTTTGTACGGTCTAAGAAATCAAACAAATGTGACAATTCTTTTTACACAATATTAGAATCGTCTAAGGAGACAATTCTCATGTGTTGCCAAAACATGTTTTATTAAGACATCGGACAAATGTGAAAAGAAAACCCGAATGCATTGATATTTCTTTACAAAAACATATTTTGACAAAATTTGAAAATCGTCTTAGGAAACGATTCTCATGTGCTCAGCCAAATATTGGTTTTATCAAGAAATCAAACAAATGTGAAAATGCACAAGCTAATGCGTAATTATCAATTCATCGGCGATGCGATGACGTGAGCGACTACATAGCGTGGTTTTGGTATGTTTGTTTCCACCGAATTCTAAAGGTCAGTCACACTTTGCACATGCAACTGGATTACCGACTGATGATTGCAAACACCATCAGGTGTGCAGCTAGACCGAAAATGATATGTCGCAAATGTGCTAATTGTGGATGGGAGGGTACGGCCATATTTCTTTGTGCCAAGTGCTCAATTGTATTATATTTAACAACTATGATAATAGTTTTTGTTTTGGGACAGTTTCGTATAAGAAATCTTATGAGGACAAGTCACTTTTTCAAAATTACTTGCCCTGAAATATTATATTTTCCAGGACAAGTCGGGGCAAGTCACTTTTTTCAAGTCACTTGTCCGGGACAAGTGGCTAAAAAATAAATTTGTACAGCCCTGGTATATATGAGTCAGCTTGTCTGTCTGTCGGTCGGTCGGTTGGAAATTCCCTTCCGCTCTATATCTTCTACACGCATGCATGGATTATCAAATGGCTTGGCACAAATGTTTCTCATGATGAGAAGGTGTGTCGCGATCAATAACCACGCACCTACGTCCAAGGTCGAAGGTCACAGTTGAAGGTCAAAGGTCAAACCTATTGAAATTCCATTCCGCTCTACATCTTCTACACCGATGCATGGATTATCAAATGGCTTGGCACAAATGTTTCTCATGATGAGAAGGTGTGTCGCGATCAATAACCACGCACCTACGTCCAAGGTCAAGGTCACAGTTGAAGGTCAAAGGTCAAACCTATCGAAATTCCCTTCCGCTCTATATCTTCTACACCGATGCATGGATTATCAAATGGCTTTGCACAAATGTTTCTCATGATGAGAAGGTGTGTCGCGATCAATAACCACGCACCTACGTCCAAGGTCACAGTTGAAGGTCAAAGGTCAAACCTATTGAAATTCCGTTCCGATCTATATCTTCTACACCGATGCATGGATTGTCAAATGGCTTGGCACAAATGTTTCTCATGATGAGAAGGTGTGTCGCGATCAATAACCACGCACCTAAGTCCAAGGTCAAGGTCACAGTTGAAGGTCAAAGGTCAAACCTATTGCAGGCGGCAGACAGATAAACTGCATAGTTTGTGTACACAACTCCTCTGAAACCGTTCAGTGGATTGATCTGAAACTATACACACTTTTTATGCCAAACAAATTTTTTTTTTACAAAAATATCCTTTTAACTTAGCCATTTTTTCTATTTTTATTCAATTGATTCATTGCGTTCTTGACAAACTCGGCACAGAGTTTTTAATCAAAATCATATTAATCCATTACTCGTGTAAGATCCTCTATAACTGATGAATGAATTTTCAAATGTTTTCAGATTATCTCATTTTCATTGACCACGTACGCAGGTAAAAGGTCAATGTCACACATCTCTAAGGCCAGCATTAAATAATGATCATGAAATTTTTATTCAAACCTATAAAATTCTTCTAATGTTAAGCTATTTGTAACTCTTTGTGGGGGTATTATGATCACTCCTGTGATAGTTCTAGTTTTACTAGAATTATCTTATCCCTTCTCCATATTTTACTGATATCAGTTACTCGAATAAATATGTGAAGTGAAGGGAGTTACCCAGTAAGTGGACTGAATCCATCAACGTACCATAATCTGTTTTGTGCTCTAATCCCATAACATCTTGTGTAATTTCAGCATTGCCGCCGTGCTGTTGTCACCTGATAAACGTGATATAAAAGCCTGGTTTTCTCAATATCATGTGTAATTTCAGCATCTCCGCCACGCCGTCGTCACCAGTCGAATGACGAGCACGCGAGGCCAGCGTCTATCGGGGAGGAGGAGCTCCAACTACAACTGGCCCTTGCTATGAGTCGGGAGGAGCATGAGGAGGAGGTCCGCAAACAGAAGTCGGACGACATTAAACTCCAGATGGCCCTTGACGAGAGCCGCAAAACACAGGAATCAGATTCCGTAAGTAGTTTCCGTCTCTATATGTGGTTGTGACTGGAGAAATGGGGCTTATGGGATTTGTGACCAGTGCTGCTCCTGATCAAACACCACACTCTCGTAGTCGTATAACGATCTACATGTACAGTGCTTGTTTTGCAGCCAGTGTAGATCCAGATCAGCGATCAGGACCTGCACTGTTCACCATTCCATCAATGAAACCACAGTGTACTACTTGATCAGGAACTAGTCACAGAAGCTCAATTTCTCCAGTCACAGCCACATTTGTGTTTAGGTGAGAGAATCGCACCCCGTAGCAAGTTGTTTGAGGGTATAATATTATACTAAAGCTAGGTCGGCTGTTCATCTTTCTTTCCTTCAGGAATGTCCCATGGGATAAATTCCTGTTATCTTTTACAGGTTTCTTCATATTTCACACATCTATTCCTTTGTAAGTTTGTTTCTCTTTATGGATTTCTGATGTTTCAGGCATGCGTTTCCATGCAAATCATTGTTTGTACACTGTCTATAAAACAACCACCGTACTTGACATGCCCATGTCATGAACGTAGAAAAGGTCTTGTCTCAGTGCCCAGGCAGGGGATATTTTAGAAGCCTTTCTTTTCTCACAACTTAATTTTGTATACAAATGCTGATCTCTGAACTAGTATCTAAGAGGATTTTTATGGTAAGTTCTTGCATTTTCATTTAATGAAATAGGAGTCTTGCAGACTTTATGCATTTGTATATCATATTCTTTCTTTTAAAACACAATTAAACTGCTCATGTTTGGATGAGTTATTACTGTCTGTTCCATGATTTGCTGTGGATGAACTTTTAGCTATTAAATACATTAAATCTAAAAAAAAACACATTTAAATAAGTACTTTTTAATTAATAACAAAAAGTCATCCTCCCCAAAAAGTTGTCATTAACAGCCAAAAGGTTTGTCTTCAGCAAAATGTGGAACAGACAGTAATTAAAGTGTATACATTTTTTTCCTGGCTACATGAATGGTATAAATTTCAAATTGCATTAGAATTGTCATTTGAAAGATGTTATCAGTTCATTTGTAGACAGTACTCCACAACCATTGAAGTTTTGGTTTGATCTCTTTTATAGGCAAGGCGACAGCACCATGTAAGGCTCATTGTGCCAGTTTGTATGTATCGAATGCTTACCCATTCATTATTTACCCCACCCACTATGTATGACTTGCCAGTGAATGTATTTTAGTGGCAGTATGTTATATATGGATGCACAACCACATGTGTTACTTCTCGTTGACTACGCCTCATTGGCGAGATGTTTGGGTAAAGTAAATTGTCTGTTTTGATTCTCCCGTACCACAGTGATACATAATTACCTCCCGAATTCAAAGGCACTGGTTCTCGAATATGTGCAGAAAGTGATGAAACAGATGAGCAAACAATAATTTACTCATTATTTGTATTATATTTTTAAACCAAATTGTACCTGTAAGTCACCTGGAAACAAGTACGGAATTGGTAAATAAATGTTTATAATACTGAAAGATAACTAGTGTTTGCAATAAAGGGTTGCTAATTATTTTTTCAGTGTCTATATTGGAAAGACCTTTCTAAATGTGGTATACATGCAGGGCTCCAGATAAAGAGTTAGTAATTGAACGTACGTACGTGTGTCCGGTTAAAGTTTTTGCTTAAGCTGTTTGGTTAAGTTTTTTGGTTAAAGTTTTTGGTTGAGTTCTTTGGTTAAAGTTTTTAGCCAGGTTTTTTGAAAAAAAATCCAGGCTATTGGATTGGCGAAAGCCGGGCGGGCGGGCGGCGGGCGGGCGGCGGGCGGCGTCCACAATCAATGTTAAGTTTTCGTGTTTGAGTCCATTTCTTTGTTACTGTACCACCTAGGACCACCAAACTTTCACAGCTTCATAATCAAGGGGTGCCCACCACATATCACTATCCAACATGTTACTTATTTTTTTTTAACTTGACCCATTTTTTCCGCGCAGTCGACTTAGCCATTTTCAATGTTAACTTTTCGCGTTTACAATGTTAAGTTTTGTGTGTTAAGTCCATTTCTTTGGTACTGTACCACATAGGACCAACAAACTTTCACAGCTTCATAATCAAGGGGTACCCACCACATATCACTATCCAACATGTTACTTTTTTTTTTAACTTCACCCATTTTTTCCGCGCAGTCGACTTAGCCATTTTCAATGTTAAGTTTTCGCGTTTACAATGTTAAGTTTTCGTGTTTAAGTCATTTCTTTGGTTACTGTACCACCTAGGACCACCAAACTTTCACAGCTTCATAACCAAGGGGTGCCTACCACATACAACTATCCAACATGTGACCATTTTTTTACCTTCACCTATTATTTCTACGTAATTGACTTAGCCATTTTCAATGTTACTTTTTAACGTACGTCTGGTTAGAGTTTTTTGGTTAAAACTTCTTCGTTATACTATACTCTGCAACTGCTTCGCCCATTACCTTGAAAAACTTCACATGGGTGTTTATCATCATCCATATTTTCATTCTACCCCCCAACCGTGCGGCCCCTGTGCCCAATGTCAAGGTCAAATTACTTTGAATTTTTTTGTTAAAGTTTTTTCGTGTACTATATCTCTGCAACTGCTTCACCCAATACCTTGATACTTCACATGGGTGTTTATCATCATTGTCGCACCTGCTTGCGGAAAGCGCGATCCTGTGCCCAATGTCAAGGTCAAATTACTTTGAATTTTTTTGTTAATGTTTTTTCGTGTACTATGTCTCTGCAATTGCTTCACCCAATACCTTGATACTTCACATGGGTGTTTATCATCATTGTCGCACCTGCTTGCGGAAAGCGCGATCCTGTGCCCAATGTCAAGGTCAAATTACTTTGAATATTTTTGTTAAAGTTTTTTCGTGTACTATATCTCTGCAACTGCTTCACCCAATACCTTGATACTTCACATGGGTGTTTATCATCATTGTTGCACCTGCTTGCGGAAAGCGCGATCCTGTGCCCAATGTCAAGGTTAAATTACTTTGAATTTTTTTGTTAATTTTTTTTCGTGTACTATATCTCTGCAACTGCTTCACCCAATACCTTGATACTTCACATGGGTGTTTATCATCATTGTCGCACCTGCTTGCGGAAAGCGCGATCCTGTGCCCTATGTCAAGTTCAAATTACTTTGAATTTTTTTGTTAAAGTTTTTTCGTGTACTATATCTCTGCAACTGCTTCACCCAATACATGTATGTACCTTGATACTTCACATGGGTGTTTATCATCATTGTCACACCTGCTTGCGGAAAGCGCTATATCGTCGGCATTTTGGCATACGTCCGTCCGTTCGTCCGTGTGTCCGGTTAAAGTTTTTTGGTTAAAGTTTTTCCATCTACTATATCTATTTTTTTAGTGTCCATGCCTCGCCCCAAGGCGCGACATGCAGGCCACGGCCATCTAGTCTACAAAAAGTGGGTATAATTATGTTATCCAAGTGTCTATGCTTGGAAAAAACCTGGCCTTCGTGGCTTTGCCTCGTTTCTTGTTGGTTTAGATTTTTGGTTAAAGTTTTTCGTTATACTATATCTCTGCAACTGCTTTGCCCATTACCTTGAAACTTCACATGGGTGTTTATCGACTCATCATGTATCATCATCTATTTTATTCTACCCCCCTCCCGTGCAGCCCCTGTGCCCAATGTCAAGGTCAAATTACTTTGAAGTTTTTGGTTAAGTTTTTTGGTTAAAGTTTTTGGTTAAGTTTTTTGGTTAAGTTTTTTGGTTAAAGTTTTTCGTTATACTATATCTCTGCAACTGCTTTGCCCATTACCTTGAAACTTCACATGGGTGTTCATCATCATCTATATTTTCATTCTACCCCACTCCCGTGCGGCCCCTGTGCCCAATGTCAAGGTCAAATTACTTTGAAGTTTTTGGTTAAGTTTTTTGGTTAAAGTTTTTGGTTAAGTTTTTAGCTCACCTGAGCGAAGCTCATGTGAGCTATTGTTACCGCAATGTGTCCGTCGTCCGTCGTCCGTCGTCCGTCGTCGTCGTCGTCGTCGTCCGTGAACATTTTCAAACGTCTTCTCCTCGGTAACCATTGGGCCTATGGTCACCAAACTTCATGGTCATGGTCCTTAGGTAGGGGGATTACAAAATTGTTAAAATGACGTCATTACGTAATCCAAGATGGCCGCCGTCTAAAAATAGCACAAATTCTTAAAAAATCTTCTTCTCAAGAACCGCCAAACGGATTTCGACAAAACTTGGTAGGAATGATCGATGTACATTGCTCTTTCAAAGTTGTTAAAATGGTGACCCTGGGGTTAAAAATGGGCGTGGCCCGTGGGGTCAAATTGGGGTCAAATTTTATTATTTTTGACTGAATATGGTCATTTCATATATCAAATTGAAGGTGTAAATGAGGCGATCACTCTGGTGCATTTTTTGTCGAAATCGGATTGTTATGTCATCCAAGATGGCCGCCAAATAGTCAAAAGGTCGTTCTTTTATTAGAGATTTCAAAATTCTTCTTCACATGAACCGCTTGGCCCATGGTAGCCAAACTTAAAAGTTATGGTCCATGGGTGAAGCCTTTTCAGATTTGTTAAAATGGAGGTCATCGCTAATCCAAGATGGCCGCCGTCTAAAAATAGCATAAATTCTTAAAAAATCTTCTTCTCATGAACCGCTTGCCGGATTTCGACGAAACTTGGTAGGAATGATCGATGTACATTGCTCTTTCAAAGTTGTTAAAATGGTGACCCCGGGGTCAAAAATGGGCGTGGCCCGTGGGGTCAAATTGGGGTCAAATTTTATTTTTGACCGAATATGGTCATGTCATATATCAAATTGAAGGTATCAATGAGGCGATCACTCTGGTGCATTTTCTGTCGAAATCGGATTGTTATGTCATCCAAGATGGCCGCCGAAAGGTCAAAAGGTGGTTCTTTTATTAGAGATTTCAAAATTCTTCTTCACATGAACCGCTTGGCCCATGGTAGCCAAACTTAAAAGTTATGGTCCATGGGTGAAGCCTTTTCAGATTTGTTAAAATGGAGGTCATCGCTAATCCAAGATGGCCGCCATCTAAAAATAGCATAAATTCTTAAAAAATCTTCTTCTCATGAACTGCTAGCCGGATTTCGACGAAACTTGGTAGGAATGATCGATGTACATTGCTCTTTGAAAGTTGTTAAATTGGTGACCCCGGGGTAAAAAATGGGCGTGGTCCGTGGGGTCAAATTTTATTTTTGACTGAATATGATCATGTCATATATCAAATTGAAAGTATCAATGAGGCGATCACTCTGGTGCAATATTTGTCGAAATCGGATGATTATGTCATCCATGATGGCCACCAAAAGGTCCATTTATTCAAGATTTTTAACGTCTTTTTCTCAGGAACCACATGGCCGATGCTGGGTGAAGCATTTTCAGATTTTGTAAAATGAGAGTCATCGCTTAATCCAAGATGACCGCCATCTAAAAATAGCACAATTTTTTTAAAACACATGAACTCAATGTCACATTCTCCTCTGGTGTTCATGGAGTCAGGTGAGCGAATTAGGGCCATCATGGCCCTCTTGTTTGGTTAGTTTTTTGGTTAAAGTTTTTGGTTAAGTTTTTTGGTTAAGTTTTTTGGTTAAGTTTTTCGTTATACTATATCTTCTTTTTTTTAGTGTCCTTGCCTCGCCACAAGGCGCGACATGCAGGTCGCGGCCATCTAGTTGTTTTCTGCAGCATGATTAAGGTACCGCAATTTTTTTTATTGCTTTTTGACACTCGCTGCTTTTGATTTCAATTGGGTTTATGGCAATTTTGATTTGGTATTTAAGCAAATACGCAGCTTATCTGGAGCTCTGTATATGTAATATGGTATGATCATTTCAAAACAAAAATAATTATATTTCCCTTACTAGTGTGTGTATAGTTAAAATGCATACTCAAATGATCTCCCTTGGTTATAACAGTTTCTAATATTATATACTAGGACATCACGAAACTGTTCCACTGACATGGTGAGATTGGTTGATGTAGCCTAGGTCATTTGCAGTGACCATCTGAGATACATTGCTTTTTATTCGTGGGCATCCATCTGAGAAAAGAAACCATACAACATTTTCAACAATTCTAGATGCTGGTCCTCTTACACAGTTACACTTGTGCATGCTGATCTGGGTCTACACTGTTCGGTATCACTGTAAGGTACCGTTTCTATAGCCAGGGGTCCCACATGAAAATTATAAAATTGATGGTCATTTGGTGAAGTTTAACCCTTAGACCGCTATATTTTTTTTTGTCGTCTGCTGTTTATTTTCTATTTTCCATTTTTATCATCAAAAACATGCTTTGACAACACTTTAGAATAATTTACAACATGCTTTGACAGCAACATGCTTTGACAGCACTTCAGAATCATTTCCATTGGAAATGATTCTGAAGTACTGTCAAAGCATGTTTTTATTGAGAAATATGGCAAGATATAAAAGCAACAGCAGATGACAATTGTTGCGAGTAGCGGTCTAAGGGTTAAACCAGAACCATACTGAGAGTGTTAATACGGTCTGTGTGTAACATATAATTACAGTTTGCCATGTCTCTAGAACCATCCATGTGTCACATGTGATTGGTCATTCCAGACAGGCATCAACCACAGGCGAAGACTCGGACCTGTGACACAAACAAATGGGCATTTTTTTGTGAAAAAGAACATAGTACTGTATGAGATCAAGTGGGTGGGGTAATGGATTTTTTGTAATTGGCAAAAATGAGTTCCACCTGTGGCACCAATGTCCATTTGACAGAATGTCATGCCGTCAATGGAACGGCTCAATGATGGGACGACGAGAGGGTACGCATATCTCAATTCTTTATGGATACATATCTTTAACATTGAACCATACTCAGATTCACACCTGGGATCAAACAATCTTGAGTAGTAATGGTGCCTGGCACCGGATCAGGACACATTGTTTCTGTGCTTAAATTTGTATTGTAGTTTCAATGCTGAATGTACAGTGCTCCCCCAAACAGGTACATTCCCATGTGTACATGACCTTGCTGTTGAATGTATGTAAAACCACAATCAGTCAATCAATCAGTTGACTAATTATAAATACATGTACATTTACTTCAAATGAATTGTGTAAAATAAGTTAACTATTTTAATTTTCAAACTTATACACTGAAAATGTTTTTGGAAGTTTCTTGAAAATGTACATGTTGCAAATTGTTATGGTTGACACTGGATTAATACGGCGCCCAAGAGGACTCGGGTAAATCTTATTTTTCTTCAATACGACTGCGGTTTCTTTGTTTTAATGATGACCATGTTGCAGCCGGTAACACTACGAGTCCGCCAATACCATATTTAGAAGTATTACTTATGTATGTAGGTAGTCGAAACATTCTGCAGAGAAATTTGCATCATACCAAGTTTAAACAACGTTCGATTTCGTCCGATTCAAATAACTGCAGAATGTTCACAAGTAATGCTGCTAAATTTGGTATTGGCGGACTCGTAGTGTTAATGACTGGAACATGGTCATCATTAAAATGAAGAAACCGCAGTCGTATTGATGAACAATAAGATTTACCTGAGACTTCATGGGCGCCGCCATTAATCCAGTGTAGACAATAGACCATGTGAGCCCATACCCTGATAAATATAGGAAGAAATAGAAAGTGAGGAGCAGACTGCATGACCTATCAGCAGTCTGTGTAGGTTGTGTATCCATGTGTTTACATGAATGATCGTGCATCTGTACTTGTAGTGACATTGCCAGCATTTCTTTATCCCCATATTCTGGCCTTGTTAGTTTACAGTTCCTGTATGGTTTGCTGTATATCGTCCGTCTGTCAGTGAAGTGTGTACGTTAGTAAGGAGATGTGCCCGTATATACAGATTAGATAGCTAGCCGTCTATACTGTGATACATGTACTCGGACAAGCTAAGCACCATCAGAGGGTGGGTGGGGGGGGGCGGTTGTCTAGATGAGAAGGTAAATACTCTCGCAATCTACTTACGTACCGTCCGTCTATGTAAACTCCGTGGCTGAATGGGGGGGGTTGCAACCCCGGACCCCCCCCCTCCAGATCCGCCCCTGACCATCATCACTATTTTGAAATGGTTCAAGCTGATGACTGTACACAGACATGATAGCAATTTGACCAATCTCATTTACGTAGTGGTCACTTCTTAACAATCTATCCAAACAACGTGAGCAATAGGGACAGCAATGGCGTCGTACAACATGAAAGCATGATTTCTTTTTTGAACTTGTAAATATGTTTGACATATTTTTATGCCACCGGGTTTCGATGAAACGGGTGGCATATAGTGTTTGGACCGTCCGTCCGTCCGTCCGTCCGTCCCGTCCCGTCCGTCGTCCGTCCGCCCGCCCGCCCCTGTCTGTCCGTCCGTCCGTCCGTCCGTCCGTCCGTCCGTACTTACGAGAGCTACATTGTGAGGTTGCTGTGTTGTGCTGAAACCCACCCACCGCCCTATTTAAGACACTTGGATAAGTGTTTTTCAAATATAATTAACTAATGGCTAGCTCATTTGCATATTATGCGATTTATTCCGTAAGAGAATCGTTAAGGAAGAAAATAACGGAATAAGTTGCTACATTGTGAGGTTAACCCCACAGTGTAAACATCAAAGGAAATAACCTCACAATGTATCTCTCGTAAGAACGTCCGTCCGTCCGTCCGTCCGGGCAGACATTCGGGTACTTATGTGGCTAGCCCCACAGGGTTATGGACTTGTTAAAGGATATGGTTGGTTACAATTAGTCACCTAAAAAATCGTTTTATGTGGCTAAAAATGTTCGTTTTATGTGGCTAAAAATGTCTGTCTGTCTGTCTGTCTGTCTGTCTGTCGTCTGTCTGTCTTGTCTGTCGTCTGTCTGTCTGTCTTGTCTGTCTGTCTGTCTGTCTGTCTGTCTGTCTGTCTGTCTGTCTGTCTGTCTGTCTTGTCTGTCTTGTCTGTCTGTCTGTCTGTCTGTCTGTCTGTCTGTCTGTCTGTCTGTCTGTCTGTCTGTCTTCTGTATTTAATGTTTCGCCTCTGTCTGTCTGTCGTCTGCTGTCTGTCTGTGTCTGTCTGTCTGTGTCCCTGTTGTCTGTAAGAACTGTCTGTCTGTCTGCTCCACATAAGTATAGTACTGTAAGAACGTCCATCCGTCCGTCCGTCCGTCCATCCGTCCGTCCGTCCGTCACACTTTTCGGTTAACCACTTTGTCACAGTTTCTCAAATATGCTGCAGGTGGCATCCGCTTTCGACAGACGCATTTCTTGTTCAATTTGTTTATGTTTTCTAAATGATCTGACAGCTATAAACTATTCTCAGGAACTCGACAGACAAATACGGATTCAGAATCATTAAATAGGAAAAGTGTCAAATGGGAACACTGCTGTTCACTGAGTTAAACATGTTGTTTAAGATGCTAAGAAAATAAACTAAATGACGATGAGAAACAATCATGTGACGGTATCATAAACGAATACGAATGTCAATTAGCTTTAAAAGAAATGAAAAACATGAAAAGTCCTGGATCCGATGGCTTAACAGCAGAATTTTATAAACTATACTGGAATGATATAAAGCAATATTATATCAACTCGATGAACTACTCGTATGAAAATGGAACGCTAACGGAGCTCCAAAAACAAGGCATAATTACCCTATTACCAAAAAAGGACAAGAATACACTCTTTATTGAAAACTGGAGACCGATATCACTTTTAAACGTTGACTATAAAATTGCAACAAAGGTAATAGCTAACAGAATAAAAAAAGTATTGAACATCTTGATAAATGTTAACCAGACAGGGTTCATTAAAGGAAGATATATTGGAGAAAATGTAAGAACCCTTATGGAAATAATTGATGACACAAATGAGAACAATAAAACGGGATTGATATTTTTTGCAGACTTTCAAAAGCTTCCGATAGTCTAAGCCATAAATTTATAATTAAATGTCTAAAGCATCTAAACTTTGGCAACTCGCTAATTCAATGGGTAGCGCTATTTTACAAAGATGCTAAAAGCTGTATCACAAATAACGGTCATTTATCCAGTTTCTTTAATGTTAAAAAAGGCGTCAGACAAGGCTGTCCTTTATCAGCATACATTTTCATTCTATGCATAGAACTATTGTCACGCAAAATTAACAGTAATACAAATATTAAAGGTCAAATTTTTGGTGGGGAAGAAATAAATACACATTTTCGCAGATGATGCAAGCTTCACACTTGATGGAACAGAAAAATCGTTTAAAGAACTTGTTAGTACATTAGAACACTTTGCAAATGTATCTGGGTTGAAATTAAACAAAGGAAAATGTACTATTTTAAAATTGGGAGTAACTAGATATAACAATAATAAATGGTGCAACAATAACTTATATACATGGTTCAATGAACAAGCCTCTACTTTAGGAATAACTTTTACAAACGATAAAACAAAACTGCAAATACTAAATATAACACCCAAAATTAAGTCATTGCAGAACTGCCTTAATAGCTGGAAAAGATGGAACCTAACACTAATAGGAAAAATAGCGGTATTAAAAACGTTTGCATTCCCTAAACTGGTGTATCCGCTAACAGTACTAGAAAATCCTTCCGATGAAATCATTAAAGAAATTAATACATATATGTACGACTTTCTTTGGGATGGAAAACCTGATAAAATATGTAGAAAAACAATTATTAAAACAAAACTACGAAAATTGTGGATTAAAAATGATAAATATTCACGCCTTTTTGCATTCATTAAAAGCATCTTGGATAAAAAGATTAAAGGGATCACAAAATCAATGGAAAACAGCCTATAACAATGAATTGAACAAGCATGGTGGTGATTTATTTGTTCAAAAAATGCAATTTTAATCAAGTTGATGCAAAACTGATAACCAAAAAGTATACTTTTTTAGGTGAGATTGTTACATCGTGGAGTAAAATTAACTACAGACAAAAACATCCTGTCATAGCTGATGAAATATTATGGCATAATACTAATATCAAACAAAACAACAATACATTGTTTTATAAAGACTGGTACGATAAAGGGATAATGTATATAAAAAATATTTACGATTACAGAACAAAACACTTCTATACATTTAATGAACTGAAAGATTTGTACAATTTGAACAATGGAGATTTTTTAAAGTACTTCACACTAATAGGTAATATTAAAGACGAATGGAAAGAAACACTTAGAACAGAAAGTATTAACACAGTCACACCTGAATATCTAATTTCAAAACTTTTTGAAAATAAAACGGCTAATAAGATGCTATATGACAAACAAATCGATGCAATGCAATTACCTATACTAAAACACACCGTTAAATGGGAAAATGAATTAAATATTAAAAATGTTGAATGGAAGCAAATATTTATATCACCTATCAAAAGTACTATTAGCACAAAACTAAGAGCATTCCAGTACAAATACCTAATGAGAATAATACCAAACAACTCCTTCCTATTTGCATGTAACTTGAAACCATCAAATCTGTGTGAATTTTGTAATATGAAGGTAGACTCAAATAAACATATGTTTTGGGAATGTCAAACTATCCAAACCTTTTGGTCGGAAATAGATGAACTATTGAAATCGAAACTAAATTACAATACGAATCTAAACTACGAAAACATCTCATTTTGTAATATTAACGTAGTATCCAAACAAAAGTCAGTTCTAATCAATTTCATTATCCTTCTAGCAAAATATTTTATCTTCAAATGTAAATGTTGCTCAATATTGCCAATACTAAACTCGTTTAATATGTATTTACAAAAAACAATCCTGATTGAAGAAAAAATCGCGACAATGAAAGATAAATTGATGCAATTTAATGCAAAATGGAATGATTTTCGCTTAAACTAAAATTTGCTAAAGTACCTACAAATTAGTTTTTTATACGCACACACATACATATATATATACAATGCCAAAAATAGTATCCCCCCTTTTTTAAACCGAGACCCAGACCCCCACACCCATCATACTCACACCACACTCATATCATCAAAATAAAAACTCGTTGTTACATGTCACATATACTAAGACACAAAACACTGTTTATCTTCATAAATTGTTTAACATTTTGTGAACAAATGCATTGTAAACATTGTGTATGTACATGTATATATTATCTCTATAAAGTGTTCAATCGTTTCTGTACAAATTCATTGTAAACATTGTGTGTGTACATGTATGTATTATATGTAACAAAGAGAATTAAAAATTGAAATACAAAAAAAAACAAAAAAAAAAAAAAAAACAAAAGGAATTAATTAACTCTGTGCCAACAAAATGGCATACAATCAATAATACATCATCCTAGCATTACATGTATTAATATTGTTGCTAATTTTTTTGTATGTCCACCCATAGTATCATACGGTATTCTGTATGGGAAAATGTTGCTCCATCCTCTGGAATTAGACACGTATGTACATGTAGTCCCAAAGTCGAGAATTATCGTAGTTGATTCAGAATGTGTCTAATTATCTTTGATCCTTTAACTCTTTGCATGCTGGGAAACTTGTGGGATATAAATAGTTCAAAACTAGCGGACAAAAATTCATCATATTTTCTTGTATTTCTCCCCGTAAATATCCTGAATATGTCTTGGAATTTCGTTAGAATTGAGTCCTGAGGACTCAATTCTAATGAAATTTCAAGACATATTTACAGAGAGAAATAAAACATACACTCCTAATTTGTTTGGCGGATATTTTTGCCGCTAGCACGCAAAGAGTTAATAGGTGCATACATGTATGAAGTACGCAACAGTGCGGATAATTCACACTGAAATTTATTGCTGTAAATCACTCGATATACTATTACCACATTTATTGAGTCATCAGTATTTTGGGATACAACTAGTTCATAATGCTTTCATTTATCGGCTATTCCTGCTTCATACAGTTGCTACTGTACACACCTACCGTACATCTGTGTATAAGCTGCCCCACACGACCACCGCATTGGCTTCATAGCAATATCCTTGCACTCCCACAATATACAGAAGCACTGAAAATAGATTCACCCAAATACATGATTGTACATGTATGTAGGTTTTACAGTCATGCTGTGTTTCCTATCTACTTGAATCTTTCAAGTTTGATTGACTGTGGCCAATGAAATTACCCCTAAATAACTGCCTTAGAATGGTTCATTAACCCTTTCACCCCTAAGTAACTAGAATGGATCTTAATATGTTAATTTTGCAACCACTCCAATTGTCACAAAATTATTTTCAAACTAGTCCATTTATGAAAAGGGGGTATTTTTTTGCTCTCAAAAATCTGAAAATTACTTGCAAAAGTGCAGATCCTGATGAGACGGCTCATGACGAGCCGTCTCATCTGGATCTAGACTTTTTGCCAATACCACTATACAGGCCTGTGATGTTGAAAGGGTTAATCAACTAGTTCATTAATGTTATGAGGCATATTTTTATTTTTAAATCTAACCAGACCCTGTAGATCTTCATGAGGTGGCTCGTTACGAGCTGTCTCATCTGGATCTACAGTGTTTTCAAATATTGGCTTTGCTGTCTGTGGCATTGAATGGCAATGAAGTAAGAGACCAGGGGCCTGTTTCACTAAACTTTGTACGACTAAAATGTTCGTAAGTGCACAATTATGGTAGTCTGTAAATTTCACATTAACAATGTTTTCTTGCAGCCTATGCTCAATAAATGTAAATCCATCAATTGAAAATTACAGACGATCCTAAATTCAATTGATGGATTTACATTTATCGCGCATAGGCTGCACAGCCTATGCTCAATAAATGTAAATCCATAATTATTTGCAAGAAAACATTGCTAATGTGAAAGTTACAGGGCCCGGTTCGGTTGTTCAAAACACCAGTTAGCTTAACGGACTGTTAAATCCTTAACGGACTGTTAAATCCTTAACTGAATGGTTAAAATCTGTGTTAAAACAGCCGGGCCCAGGCTATCATAATTTTGCACTTACGAACATTGTAGTATTTTAGTGAAACGGTCCCCAGACACTGAGTAGACATACAGGTACATTATAGGAATGAATGGCCTTTTTGTGGAATTTATCGGGGTATAAACATGGAAAAGTCGCGGGAATACTGGACGAAGGCCGAAAGGCCTCGTCCAGTATTCCCGCGACTTTTCCAAGTTTATATCCCCGATAAATTCCACAAAAAGGCCATTCATTCCTTATAATTCCAGCATTTTAAATAAATTCATCAAGAAAATGTGTTTATTTTCCGTTTTCTTAAGAATTATTTTAACTGCGCCTCACGGTTACGGTAAGTAGTTCGGCATGGAGTTTACTGGGATATAAATTTTGGACGGAGACTTGCAACGGACCAATCAAATGTTAGAGAATTGTGTAAATATTTTTGTGCTGGAATTATCATGTAATAACATCCTGTTTTGTATTAGTTGTTTCCAGTGTGTAGATTGTGGCATGATAGTGCGTGCAGTTCATACCTACATGTTTGTGACAGTGGACTGAAATGTTGTTTCTTTTGGATGCTGTACACTGTTGTTAACTGTTATACTAACATAACACATCTACAGCTGATGCCAATCCCATACATGTGCAAATGACCTCATTGTCAAATAAATATAAAAGTAAAACTACATTCGATCAGTCTAAAGATGGTATTCCAGCATCTGCTAAAAACAACATGATAGATACACTGGGCTTGGCATTACAAAACAACATGATAGATACACTGGACTTGGCATTACAAAACAACATGATAGATACACTGGGCTTGGCATTACAAAACAACATGATAGATACTCTGGACTTGGCATTACAAAACAACATGATAGATACACTGGGCTTGGCATGACAAAACAACATGATAGATACACTGGGCTTGGCATTACAAAACAACATGATAGATACACTGGACTTGGCATTACAAAACAACATGATAGATACACTGGGCTTGGCATTACAAAACAACATGATAGATACACTGGGCTTGGCATTACAAAACAACTAATTTTTGTGAAAATAATGTAGATTGATGAGTTGATAATGTATTGCTTATTGGAAGTCTTGACTCGGGCGAAGTCTGATTGGCTCAGTTTAAGATAAACTGTTCAGGCATTTGTATATGACCTTGATATTGAAAGAACCATTACCTGTCCCATTGGTATGTTCGTGAACTTCAGATAGAAACTAAGATGGAGGTGGTCTGTTTAAAAGTGCAATTTATGCCTATTAACCCAATTCAGTCTAAGGATACGATCATTTTTGTTGAAAAAATCTCATTATTTTGTTTATTTCTCCATAAAGGAATATGTTGTTACCACTCATTTGAACTGTCTCGTCGACACAGTTCAAATGAGTGGAAACAACATATACTTTCGAGATGAAATAAAGAAAATAGGATTTTTTTCTCCTTAAAAAGTTTCATACTACTTTAATCATGATAATTGTATCCCGTCTTTAATGGGTTAATGAGCTAGTGAGAACTCTTAGAATGATTCAGATTCAAGATGACTGGCTGTTAACATGGTTAAACATAAACAATGATTCTCAATTGATTGGGCTTACATGTATGTTTGAATTGCAGCCACCACCAACATTATTAGGCCTTGCCACAGCCAACCAGAAACAGAACGATCCGTGGAAAAGCTCAAGCACAAAAGGTGCCGATACCTGGGGATCGCCAATACCCGCCCCACCAGGTAGGCGATATGTAGGTCGCGATCTGATACGCGTTACAATTTTATTCTTGTTACTGGAGAATTTAATCCGATTGTACCCATTATAAAAGTATTAAGATTAGTACTAATGCTATTACTTTTAAGGAGTGTGGCTAAGTGCCTCAGGTGTGGTGAGAACCTGGCACCAGATCAGACTATTCTAATTTCTGGGCTGAATAAATATATATTCTGTAAATATTCAAATTTTGGGATTTCCCCACAATCCAACAGGTGAAATATGGGATTTGACCTCATTAACCGGCATAATATGACAGGCTGTTAATCACCATTAAATAAATAATTACATTCTGACAATCGAGCTTATATAATTATGGCTGTGAATGGAGAAATGGGGCTTATGGGATTTGTGACCAGTGTAGCTCCTGATCAAATAGCACACTCCTGTAGCCTGATAATGATCTGTATTGCTTGTTAGAAGCATGATGGGTGTTTCATTGATTGATGGAATGGCGAACAGTGCAGATCCCAATCCTGTGACTACACCATTTCATTTATGAAAAGGTGGTGTTTTTGTTCTTAAAAATATGAAAGGTGCAGATCGTGATGAGACGGCTTGTCACGAGCCGGCTCATCTGGATCTACACGTTTTGCCAATACCACTATACAGGCCTGTGGACATGGAACTATCATTGTGTAATTTTGTATTTTGTGTTCCAGGTTCACATAAATCTCAGCCTGCACCTCCACAGTCGACTGACCCCTGGGGTTCACCTGTCCACCAGGTGACCGCCCCGCCCGCCCCAACTGACCCCTGGTCAGCGGCCAGTCCCGGTCCACCTCCCTCCCAGCCCAGTAAGTACAGCTGCTGTCTGTTTCACAAAACCTGTCCAAATTTTACAGCTATTTAAACAGTGCAAAAACAATATTTTTTTAGATAATATTAAATTATAGCAAAATTTGAGAACAAGCCTTTCTTTTTAGCTTGACTATTCGAAGAATAAGTAGAGCTTATGTTGTCACCCCGGCGTCGGCGGCGTCGGCGTCGGCGTCGGCGTCACCGTCACGTCACGCCTTGGTTAAGGTTTTTAGTCAACCTTGTATATGGAATACTACTAATGGCCCTACACCCACCATACTTAGACAATTTCATCTCCTAGTGATGTACATCAATAACCCCTGATCTATAGTTGACCTTGACCTACATTTCCTCTTCAATTACTTAGTTAATTCCCCTTGGTTAAGGTTTTTAATCAACCTTGGTTAAGGTTTTTAGTCAAGCTTGTATATGCAATACTACTGGCCCTACACCCACCATACTTGGACAACTTCATCTCCTAGTGATGCACATCAATAACCCCTGATCTATATTTGACCTTCACCTACATTTCCTCTTGAATTACTTAATTAATTCCCCTTGGTTAAGGTTTTTAGTCAACCTTGGTTAAGGTTTTTAGTCAAGCTTGTACATGGAACACTATTGTGCATACAGACACCATACTTGGACAACCTTTTCTCAAGGGATGTACATCAATAACCCCTGATCTATATTGACCTTGACCTACAATTCCTCTTGAATTACTTACTAATTCCCTTTGTTAAGGTTTTTTTAGTCAACTTGTATATGGAAATACTGCCCTAACACCACCATACATGGACAACTTCATCTCCTATTGATGTACATCAAATAACCCCTGATCTATATTTGACCTTCACCATACATTTCCTCTTGAATTACTTGGTTAATTCCCCTTGGTTAAGGTTTTTTAAGTCAGCCTTGGTTAAGGTTTTTTTAGTCAAGCTTGAATATGCAATACTACAGGCCCACACCCACCATACTTGGACAACTTCATCTCCTAGCTGATGCACATTAATAACCCCTCATCTAATGTTTTGACCTTTGACCTACATTTCCTCTGAAAAATACTTCTTAATTCCCCCTTGGTTAAGGTTTTTTAGTCTACCTTGGTTAAGGTTATTTTCAAGCTTTTACATTGAATACTATATGTGCAAACAGACACCATACTTGGACAACCTTTTCTCATAGGATGTACATCAATACCCCCTGATCAATATTTGACCTTGACCTACAATATCCTCTTGAATTACTTACTTAATTTTCCCTTAGGTTATGGTTTAGTCAAGCTTGTATATGGCATACTACTAGGTCCCTACACCCACCATACTTGGACAACTTCAATCTCCTAGTGATGTACATCAATAACCCCTGATCTATATTTGACCTTCACCTACATTTCCTCTTGAATTACTTGGTTAATTCCCCTTGGTTAACGGATTTTAGTCAGCCTTGGTTAAGGTATTTTTAGTCAAGCTTGTATATGCATACTACTGGCCCAACACCCACCATACTTGGATCAACTTCATCTCCTAGTATCACCTTAATAACCCCTCATCAATATTATGACCTTGACCTACATTTCCTCTGAATTACTTACTAATTCCCCTTGTTAAGGTTTTTAGTCTACTTGGTTAAGGTTTTTTTTCAAGCTTGTACATGAATACTATTGTTCATACCATACACCATTCTTCGACAACCTTTTCCTCATAGGTATCGTACATCAATAACCCCTGATTCTTATTTGACCTTGACCTACATTTCCTGTTCAATTACTTACGTAATTCATTTTGGATTCAGTTTTTTAGTCACCTTCTATATGTTACTACAGGCCCTACACCCGCCATACTTGGACAACTTCATCTCCTAGTGATTGTACATCAACAACCCCTGGTCTATATTTGACCTTGACCTATATTTCCTCTTGAATTACTTACTTAATTCCCTTGGTTAATCGTTTTTAGTCAAGCTTGTATATGGAATACTACTGGCCCTACACCCACCATACTACTTGGACAACTTCACTCCTAGTGATGTAAAACTCAATCAACAACCCCTAGTCTATATTTGACCTTGACCTACATTTCCTCTTGAATCACTTAACTTAATTCCCCTTGGTTAACGTTTTTAGTCCAAGCTTGTAGATGGAATAACTCCTGGCCCTACACCAACCATACTTGGACAACTTCATCTCCTAGTGATGTACATCAACAACCCCTGACCTATATTTTGACCTTGACCTACATTTAACCTTGAATTACTTTCTTAATTCCCCTTGGTTAAGGTTTTATACTCGACCTTGGTTAAGCTTTTTTACTCAAGCTTGTACTGGAATACTATGTGCATTACAGACACCATACTTGGACAACCGTTTTGTCATTAGTGGTGTACATCAATAACCCCTGATCTATTAATTTGACCTTGTACCTACATTTCCTCTTGAATTACTTACTTAATTCTCTTTTGGTTAAGGGTTTTTAGTCAAGCTTGTATATGGAATACTACTGGCCCTACACCCACCATACTTGGACAACTTCATCTCCTAGTGATGTACATCAATAATCCCTGACCTATATTTGACCTTGACCCTACTTTTAACCTTGAATTACTAGTTATTTCCCTTTGGGTAAGTTTTTAGTTAAGTCTTGTATATGGAATACTCCTGGGCCCATACACCAACCATACTTGGACAACTTCTCCTAGTGATGTACATCAATAACCCCTGATCTATATTTGACCTTGACCTACATTTCTTCTTGAATTACTTACTTAATTCTCTTTGGTTAAGGTTTTTAGTCAAGCTTGTTAGATGGAATACTCATTGGCCCTACACCAACCATACTTGGACAACTTCATCTCCTAGTGATGGTACATCAATAACCCCTGATCTATATTTGACCTTGACCTACATTTCTTCTTGAATTACTTACTTAATTCTCTTTGGTTAAGGTTTTTAGTCAATGCTTGTAGAATGGAATACTCATGGCCCTACACCAACCATACTTGGACAACTTCATCTCCTAGTGATGTACATCAACAACCCCTGACCAATATTTGACCTTGACCTACATTTAACCATTAAATTACTTACTTAATTCCCCTTGGTTAATGTTTTTGTCGCACCCGCTTGCGGAAAGCGCGATATAGTCGGCACTTTGGCGTACGTACGTACGTACGTACGTGTGTCCGGTTAAAGTTTTTGGTTAAGTTGTTTGGTTAATTTTTTGGTTAAAGGTTAAAGTTTTGGTTTAAGTTCTTTGGTTAAAGTTTTTGGTTAAGTTTTTTGGTTAAAGTTTTTGGTTAAAGTTTTTGGTTGTACTATATCTCTGCAACTGCTTTGCCCATTACCTTGAAACTTCACATGGGTCTTTATCATCGTCTATATTTTCATTCTACCCCCCTCCCGTGCGGCCCCTGTGCCCAATGTCAAGGTCAAAGTTTTTTGGTTAAAGTTTTTGGTTAAGTTTTTTGGTTAAAGTTTTTGGTTAAGGTTTTTTGGTTTATTAAAGTTAAATTTTTTCGTTATACTATATCTCTGCAACTGCTTTGCCCATTACCTTGAAAACTTCACATGGGTGTTTATCATCATCTATATTCATTCTACCCCCCCCTCCCGTGCGGACCCCTGTGCCCATGTCAAGGTCAAATTACTTTGAAGTTTTTGGTTAAGTTTTTTGGTTAAAGTTTTGGTTAAGTTTTTTGGTTAAAGTTTTTCGTTATACTATATCTCTGCAACTGCTTTGCCCATTACCTTGAAACTTCACATTGCCCAATGTCAAGGTCAAAGTTTTGGTTAAGTTTTTTTGGTTAAAGTTTTTGGTTAAGTTTTTTGGTTAAGTTTTTTGGTTAAAGTTTTTCGTTAAGTTTTTTGGTTAAAGTTTTTCGTTAAGTTTTTTGGTTAAAGTTTTTTCGTTATAACTATATCTCTGCAACTGCTTTGCCCATTACCTTGAAACTTCACATGGGTGTTTCATCATCTATATCAATTTTCTATCTACCCCCCTCCCGTGCGGCCCCTGTGCCCAATGTCAATGGTCAAATTACTTTGAAGTTTTTGGTTAAGTTTTTTGGTTAAAGTTTTGGGTTAAGTTTTTTGGTTAAAGTTTAGTTTTTTGTTATACTATATCTCTGCAACTGCTTTGCCCATTACCTTGAAACAATTCACATGGGTGTTTTATCATCATCTATATTTTCATTCTACCCCCTCCCCCCCCCCCCCCCCCCGTGCGGCCCCTAGTGCCCAATGTCAAGGTCAAATTACTTTGAAGTTTTTGGTTAAGTTTTTTGGTTAAAGTTTTGGGTTAAGTTTTTTGGTTAAAGTTTTTTGTTATACTATATCTCTGCAACTGCTTGCCCATTACCTTGAAACTTCACATGGGTGTTTATCATCATCTATATTTTCATTCTACCCCCCCTCCCGTGCGGCCCCTGCCCAACGTAAAACCACCCTGCCCAATGTCAAGGTCAAATTACTTTGAAGTTTTTGGTTAAAAGTTTTTTTCGTTTGCCCAGCTTGCGGAAAGCGCGATATAGTCGGCACTTTGTCGTACGTACGTATGTACGTACGTACGTGTGTCCGGTTAAAGTTTTTGCTTAAGTTTTTTGGTTAAAGTTTTTTCGTTATACTATAATCTTTTTTGTTAGTTGTCCATGCCTCGCCACAAGGCAGCGACATGCAGGCCGCGGCCATCTAGTTACTCAACCTTGGATAAGGTTTTTAGTCAAGCTTGTAGATGGAATACTATTGTGCATACAGACACATACTTGGATAACTTTTTCTCATAGGTATGTTACAACTCAATTAAACCCTGACCTTTATTTTACCATTTCCACCTACAATTTAAACCTTGCAATTTACTTTGGTTAATTAAGTTTTAATAGTCAAGCTTTGTATATTGGATAATACCTTCTGGGGCCTAACATCAACCATACTTGGACAAACTTCATCACCTAATGATGTACATCAATAATCCCTAGGAACCTATTATTTTGACCTTGACCTACTTTTAATCCATTGGATTACTTAGTTAACTCACCCCTTGGTTTACGGTAATTTTTTAGTCAAGCTTGAATATGGAATACTCCTGGGGTCCTACAGAATCCTAACCAAACTTGGGAAAACTATTATCTCCCTAGTGACGTACACTCAATAATTCCCTTGGTTAATGTTTTTTAGTTTGAACCTTGGATTAAGGTTTTTTTATGCAGGCCGCAGCCACCTTCTTTGTCAAGCCTATTGAAGGTAAACAAATCGACAACCCCTCGTAGTCGAGCTAATGCTGGTTCTTCCTACAGCTTCTTTGTTAGTCAAGCTGGTACCAATGGAATTACATTTTGTGCATACAGACACCATACTTGGACAACCTTTGCTTCATAGGGATGTAACATCAATAACCCCTGATCTATATTTGACCTTGACCTACATTTCCTATTCAATTACTTAGTTAAAATTTCCCCTTGGTTATGGTTTTTTTAGTCAGAAGCTTGTTAAATGGCAATACTACTGGCGCCTAACAACCCACCATACTTGGACAAACTTCATCTCCTAGTGATGTGCATCAATAACCCCTGACCTGACCTATTTTGACCTTCACCTACATTTCCTCTTGAATTACTTAGTTAATTCCCCTTGGTTAAGGATTTTAGTCAACCTTGGTTAAGGTTTTTAATCAAGCTTGTACATGGAATACTATTGTGCATCCAGACACCATACTTGGATAACTTTTTCTCATAGGGATGTACATCAATAACCCCTGACCTTTATTTTACCTTCACCTACATTTAACCTTGAATTACTTGGTTAATGTTTATAGTCAAGCATGTATATGGAATACTCCTGGGCCTACATCAACCATACTTGGACAACTTCATCTCCATCTCCTAGTGATGTACATCAATAATCCCTGACCTATATTTGACCTTGACCGACTTTTATCCTTGGATTACTTAGTTATTATTTTTTTTCCCCTTGGTTACGGTTTTTTAGTCAAGCTTGTATATGGAATACTCCTGGGCCTACAGAAACCATACTTGGAAAACTTCATCTCCTAGTGATGTACATCAATAACCCCTGACCTATAGCTGACATTGACCTACATTTAACCTTGAATTACTTACTTAATTTCCCTTGGTTAAGGTTTTTAGTCAACCTTGGTTAAGGTTTTTATGCAGGCCGCAGCCACCTTCTTTGTCAAGCTATGTGTACATCGACAACCCTCGTAGTCGAGCTATGCTGTGCTCCTACAGCTCGTTATTTTGGGAAATTTGGTCCAATATCGATTTTGTTGCGAAAAAAACAATTTCCACATGTTAAATGCCCATATACATCTTTACAGAGTGAAGATGTCTATGGGGATTTAACATTTAAGAAATTTTTTCTAATTTCAGAAATAGTGGACCGATTTTCAAAATCTAACTTTCTTAGAAAAGTGCTTGAATTTCAGCCCCTTCCTTGAAAAGTGCTTAATTTCAGTTCAATCCTTGAAAAGTACTTGAATTTCCACCTCCCCCCCCCCCCCCCTTGAAAAGTACTTGAAATCTGTCGATCTATTACTAAGGCAATGAGATTCACGTCGGTTCAAGAAGTTTCACGTGCATGTCTGTAGATTCGTGAATTTATTCATGGAGACGCGCCCTGTCTATCGTCAGTGTAAAACTTGCCACATGGTACCTGGGATCCGCGTTTTATACCAATCCACAAATAGAGTGTACTACGTCATCACTTTTGCAATAACGCACATGCGATGTACAACAACAAGAGAATGTAAACAGAAAGTCGGAATGACTGCGGACAAATGTGTTTTTAGCCCCAGCTGGGTTAAGACTTACGCGTGGCTGTTTTCGGTGAAAGACTACAAAAAAAAAAGCAAGTTGTAATGTTTGTCGGAAAGAATTTGATATCGGTGCAATGGGCAAAAGTGCCATTAAATCGCATGCAAAAAGTGAAAATCACAAGAAGTTTTGTCTGCTGTGGGCTGTTCATTGGATCTTTTCGTCAAAATTTATGCCCTTGAAAATTATACTTGCAGTCCTTGAAAAGTGCTTAAATAGTGCTTGAATGTGATTCTCCGAAAGCAGCGGGAACCCTGTTAAATGTATTCATGAATGATTGTCACATACATGTATATATCAATAAGGATCTACATGTACCAGTAAGTAGTGGGTAGTGGATATGCAATACAATTGTACATAATGTAGTGGGTTGGCAATTTCCCGGGAAATAAGAGTATTTCCCAGGACGGCGGGAAATACCGGGAAATACTGGGAAATACCGGGAAATATGAATCTTGATGGTCTTTTTCATTCCAAAATGTCAAGATGAGTCTCTGTATTCCCCTATATCTACTATTGTTTATATCTGTGTAGACTGATAAGCCTACAGGTAAAACATTCTGCAATAAAAAAAGAAATAATAAGTTTATTTAGAGAAAAAAAACATTATTATTTTCTAGACAATTTCTTCCCTATTTACAAGTCTATGTAGTATTTGCCAACTGTCTATTTTATTGTATATGAGAACACCCCTCATTACTATAGTAACCTGCCACTAATAAAAGCTGCTTTTAGAATTTTGAGAAAATCCCTGTTGATAACAGGGATAATCCATGTACAGTGTAAGTGTAATTGTTTTACAACTTGACATGACCATATACAGACCACCTGGGTTCTTATTATACAGTATGGCACAAAAGGTGTGAGAGAAGGCTGACAATTAACAGCCTATTGTCATAGTCTGATATGGTTTATTAAAGTATATTAAAGTCTCATCAATGTACATGCAAATAAGTAGACATTAGTAGGCTTTTGGCTAATTTTAACGATTTTAGGTACTGTATCTCATATGTACCATAGTCTTCACGTTAAATAAATGTCATAATAATAATGCAAATAAGTAATACAAATGCAAAACATAAAACAACAGTACATTGTCAGTCATATAAGACTTGTAAGAGACTATGTGTATGCACATCATGCATGCTAAGATCATTTATTCTCATTTCTTGATACCGAATATTAGTGTGGGAGAAGGTTGACAATTAACAGCCTGTTGTCTAAACATAGTCTGATCATGATGACGTTATCCTTGTGAATTGTATTTAGCAGACACTCAGATGCTTCCTAAAAAATGAAGAAGTAATTTTAAAAAAAATAATACAACCAAAATATAATAGTCATGGTTGCCAAATATTCCACCTAATGAGTACCCCTAGTTGGGAATGAAACAGATCTATACATTGTAATTAACCCCTATATCTAATTAGTAAGTTGTTGATTGTTTAATTAACTATTACTGAGCTTAAAACTTAATTTAAATAACTTTAATTATCAAATAATAACATCAAAATTCATATTTCCCGGTATTTCCCGGTATTTCCCACTTTGGGGAGTATTTCCCGGGACGGGAAATACCGGTATTTCCCGCCGGGAATTCCCGCCCCCGGTATTTCCCGGCCAACCCTGTTAAATTGTACAATGTATATCAGTCAATAATACATAATTATGTGGCTGTGATTGGAGAAATTGGTCTTATGGGATTTGTGACCAGCATTGCTCCTGTGTTTTATTGATGGTAGGGATGGGCCGTGGCCTATGGTATATCTCATTGAACTTCAATACTGGAGGTTGTGAGCTTAATCCACACCCTAGGCGCGAAAAATACATAGTATTTTCATGTCACTGGTCTGTGGGATGAGACTTTTATATACTTATTTTAAATTGTTTCGTACATCAGATACCTTCTTGCGTTCATAGCTACTATCTTCTATAGTGTATTTGTATGTACATTTTCAGAAGCGCCAAGTGACCCGTGGTTAGCTCCATCGTCCGGTCAGCCGGCGTCGCCGTGGGGGTCACCTCCAGCCCCCGGGGTTCCTGCCCCGGTCATCAACGATGCCCCCCACCCACCCCAGGCCCCGACGTCTAACGGTACCACAGGCAATAATGTGGATGATGCGTTTGACATGTTGAGTTCCCGGTCATCTCCAGCCAAGACCGGGACAGGCTCCGCCCAGGCATTGGACGCTTTTGATCCCCTCACAGGTAGGCTTCGGCCTTATGTACTGTATCTATTCTCCAACTGTGTTGTATTATGTTACTATAGGAATGAATGGCCTTATTGTGGAATTTATCGGGGTATAAACTTGGAAAAGTCGCGGGAATACTGGACGAAGGCCGGAAGGCTTCGTCCAGTATTCCCGCGACTTTTCCAAGTTTATATCCCCGATAAATTCAACAAAAATGCCATTCATTCCTTATAATTCCAGCATTTGAAATAAATTCATCAAGAAAATGTGTTTATTTTCCGTTTTCTTAAGAATTATTTTAACTGCGCCTCACGGTTACGGAAAGTAGTTCGCGTGGGAGTTTACTGGGATATAAATTTCGAACAGAGACTTGCTACGGACCAATCAAATGTTAGGGAATTGTGTAAATATTTTTGTGCTGGAATTATACAGTAGTAACGCTACACATCAGCTTGGAGCATGCTGTTTTATCAGTTAGGCCAGAGTTTAGCACAAGACGCATGCACAAATTTAATCCCAGCATAATAAGAGAGGATTGTCTGGTTAATGTGATAGCCAAAGTTTACGTCAATTGCTGAGTGGTAAGATATAACAATTTCACAAAGAAATGTATGTCATTTCCTGAGCATAAACGGTTTTTATCGAGCCCACTGGGAGGAAAGGAAGCACGAAATAGTGATCATAAAGACTTCCAGGTTGTATCTTGTCTACAATTAATAAACACGAGACCCCATATTGAGCTGTCTCTTCATTGTTTCTTCATCACAACTATTATCGCATATTAACCCTTTTAACACCACATGCCTGTATAGTGGTTTTGGCAATAGTGTAGATCCAGATGAGCCGGCTCGTAACGAGCCGTCTCATCAGAATCTGCACTTTTTGCAAGTAATTTTCATATTTTTAAGAACCCCCTTTTCATAAATGAGCTGGTTTCAAAATCATGTTGTGACCATTTAATTGGTTGCAAAATTAACATATCAAAATCTATTCCAGTTACTTGGGGGTGAAAGGGTTAAATGTTACCCATGTTGACAATGTTGCCTGTGCCGTTCCAGAGCAAGCGAAGCCGGACCCCTGGAACATGAGCACAATGTCTCAGTCCCTGCCAGCCAAACAGCAGGCACAGCAGAAGAGCAGGAAAACCCCGCAGGAATTCCTCGGTGCAAATTCAGGCTTAGTCGACCTGGATGATCTCGTTAAAGCAGATTCCAATAAGAAAAGTAAGTGGTCCATTCTCCTACCAGTTCTGATGTGTTCTCTGCATATGTCCAAAGGATATGCAATACATTTGCAAAACTTCTACCATCTACCCAGTGATTAATTATTAAAGTATTATACTTTTTATATCCGACGTACATTTACACATTGAGATCAGGGCCCGAGGGGCGATAACTGTGTTTCCTTAAAATGTTAACAGACATTACTATTTATTCTCTGTATATATTGTTTGATGTGCAATGATCATACTTTATAACCTGTCGAAAATATTATTTTTTCAGGTGACACATTTAATTAGTATAAATAATTAAAAAATATCATGCCTCATTTGCATATGAAAATAGCCTGATACCACCGCGCGTCACTATCAGTAAAATAAATATTACTAAAGAAATTATATCTGTATAGCGGGAGCACTTGTAATTTTTAGAACTGGTGGAATAGTGACACAATTATACACTTATTTAATTACTATAAAGAACATTTTGTGCGTACTGAGTGGGCATGTACCTTTAAGTTGTATTACTATCAGATTCAATGACACTTGTCGTAAGTCAAATATGTTTGTCAGGTCATAGCCAATATAATAATACAACCTACTGATTATATTCCCGGCTTTCAAAGTATGCCTAAGGAATAATTTTTGCCTGTCAGTCCGTATGTTTGTCCGTCCGTAACACATAAACTTAACATTTAGAAATTTGTGTCGGTTTTTGTTTGTCAGTCCAGGCATCCGTTACCTGTGAGCCCCTGCTCACTTGCTCAGTTTTAAATACTAAAATAGGTTAATATATTTTTAGCAGAAACATTCCAGTCAGATATGATTTCCGGGGCGGAAACGTATGTATCGGCAGTATTCAGCACCGGTTGTGAATCTCATATCGGGTGTAAATCCATTGTGACAATGATAAGTTTGCTCAAGCTACCATAAAAAAAATGTTTCTTATAAATATCGGCTTGCATGTCTGTAATTTGTATATGCTTTTGCTAATTCCAAGCTGCAAATTACATAAACTACTGAATGTAATCTATGTTCTTAAGCATTAATTGTATCACCTATCATTCACAGGTACGAATCCGTTCGCTCCCAACTCCACGAATCCGTTTGAACAACCGGCGCCAGTGCGGGTGCCTATGGGCCAGTTACAAGCATCTACGTACAATTCGGGCTTCAGTCAGCCTAGTTCACAGGGCCTGCTGCCCATGCCCCTTGTACCGATGGGCCAGCCCCAGCCCGTTCAGGCCCAGCCACAGGGTTATAACCCCTTCTTGTGAGGTCGGTCTCTGCTAGAATGTCTACTACGTGTAAATGTCTTCTTATTCCTCTATATGGAGGTGGTGTTACATAAATGTTATGACTATTGAAGGGGCCAGTGGAAGAAGGGGGCTAACTCCATAAGGGAGTTAGCCCCCTTCTTCCACTGATCACTTCAATTTCCACTCAAAATTAAAATTTTCTGCATAAACTTAAAATTTCAATTTCAAGTGACATTTGTTCTAACATAAGTGTGAATAGGCTGCTGGCTGTGAAAATAGGCTGCATGACATTTGCAAGAAATATAAATTTTGTCTGATTACTATACAATTCTGTTGCTGTTGGAAGTAAAGTTACTAGGGTGACTCAATAGGGAACAGTGTAGGCTCTGATGAGACTGCGAGTGGGTGGCAGGTGGGAGAACGTGATGGGTAATTTAACGATCGGGGTTCATCCTTACTGGAATCCCGACTGGAGACCTGGTTTGGCCCTCACATATGTCTTTGGCATTTTGTATATGACAGTTGAATCTGGTTATACCCCTTATGTGAGTATTACGATATTCGTAATCCTATTTTTGGGAAAGGGGCCAAGATTGATTCGGGATTCGCGTCCGTTGACCCGACGCAATGCCATTTTAGAGGAAGGGGCCAAATGACTTTGGTGTGGTATGGACCTGGCACTAGGTCAGGTTATTCTAATTTCAGGGCTGAATATATTTGTTCTCGATGTAAATATTCCGTTCTGATTTTGGGATTTTCTCCCCAATGCAGCAGGTTAAAATGGGATCGAACCCGTTTGCCCGGCCTTACATGACCTTAGCTGTTGATAGGCCGTTAAACACTAATAAACAAACAAACAAACTGATCAGACTGCGCAGATGTGGAGATTGAACTGAGGTTACACTGAAAAAGAATGTCATGCAGTCTGTTTTGTCAGTTTGCCACCCGCATCTGTGTGTTTCTGTGAATGCATGTGTCTGTGTGTAAAGATTTGTAAAACTCTTAGTTCAAGGCTTATTTTGTGTAACAGATATCAGTGGTTTCGTTTTCAAAGACCGCTAGCTCTCTATATAAGTGGCAGAGTTGGATCTAAATCTCTATTCCTTGAGAAATAAAGGAATTGCTTTCATGAGGGGCATTTAAAAAGTTCCGATATTAAGCTATTCGGCCAATCAGTTATTAAGGTATGATTCTGGGTCCGAAGCAGGTGTAATCACACTCACTAGTCATGGGTGGCAGGTGGGAGCATGCGATGGGTAATTTAACAATCGGGGTTCATCCTTATCGGAATCCCGACTGGAGACCTGGTTTGGTCCTCACATATGTCTTTGGAATTTTGTATGTGACAGTTGAATTTGGTTATACCCCTTATTCGAGTATTACGATTATTCGTAATCCTATTACTTTTAAGGGAAGGGACCAAGTGGCTTTGGTGTGGTATGGACCTGGCACCAGGTCAGGTTATTCTGATTTCAGTGCTGAATATATATGTTGTTTTTTTATTATGTAAATATTCTGTTCTGATTTTGGGATTTTCCCGCCAATTCAGCAGTTTGAATGTGGGATCGAACCTGTTGGCCCAGCCTTAAATGGCCTTAGCTGTTGATAGGCTGTTACACACCAATCAACAAACAAACACACTCACTAGTCATTTTAGTGTCATCTTTGTCAATGTCTTATTCGTAGCAAACTGATGGATGCCTGTGAAAGATTTACCTGTTCATCTGTGCATGCATCAAAAACATGGGGCAACATATTTAAAATATTTCTTCTAATGGATTTCCACAGTATGTTAAACTGTGTAAGTAAAATAAATCACCTTGTTCTATTAAAGTGATTTAACCCTAGAGGCCAGAAAGCCAAAATGTGCAAACACTGTAGATCAAGATGAGCTGGCTCATAACGAGCCTTATACTGAATTTATTACATTATCACAACCATTTTGGCTGTGATAATGTAATAAATTCAGTATAAGGCTCATCAGGATCTGCAGCATTTGTCTTTATTATTCATCTCTAAAGCAATCCACATTGTGTTATTAATGGAATAGTCCAAAAATGTAGTATGAAAAATCCAATATATGATACCCAGGGTTGAAAGGGTTAATACAGAAATAAGAAAAAACTTTAAATAAATTACAGTTGTCTACAATATTTGTATAAACTATTTACAGTACTCGAGTCCATGTAGCTTGTAAACCATCAATGGTTTTGACATGACAATAAACACATTACAGTCGTGCTAGGATCTAGTAATACTGCACTCTGATTGAATGTCTAATATGGGCATTGTGGCCTAAGGAATTCAACCTTTGTCCAATATTATGAATAGCTTTATAACTTTGACGTTTGATGTTTCTTCATATTCGTAACATTTAAGTTGTATTTTCATACGTGTTGTGTTAAGTTGACGAAAGTAATTAAATTGAAGTACAATCAATATGTGTTTTTAAAAATTGACGGAGTCAGTGGTAAAAACCCTCATGGAGTTAGCCCACTTCTTCCACTGACCTGTTCAATTGTCAATTTAACCCTTTGAACCCGAAAGCCCGCTATAGCGGTTTATGTAAACAGTGCAGATCCAGATGAGCCGGCTCATAACGAGCCGTCTCATCAGGATCTGCACTTATTTAAAGTAATTTTCATATTTTTGAGAACAAAAAACACTAGTAGATGCGCAGAATTATCCGAATTGCGACATTGCAAACCTGCAGATGTGATGACATAGATCAAAAAGGAACTAGTCTGAAAATCATTTTGTGACAATTGGATTGGATGCACAATTAACATATCAAAATCCATTCCAGTTACTTAGAGGTGAAAGGGTTAAGTTTGAACCGCAGATAAGACGGACTGCATGTTCAGTTATTTGTGTGACGGGTGTAAGGTGTATGTAATCTGTGATATATTTTATATGGATTTTTATTGTCATTGTCTTATAAATGTTCAGCTCATTTATGTGTTCTTGTCCTGCTAGAAATGATGGGATACCATTCTAAATGCCTGATCAACATTGCTTTTAACACACAAGCTCTGCTACAGTTTCTTGACTCCCCATCATTTGTTTCACATGACATAATATGCTTTGTAACCCTTAAGGGATTAACCCTTAAAGGCAGGAAACAAATATGGGCTTCTTCTGTTTTAACTTATGTCTGAATGGATTTTTCATGTGACCCCCGGGTCATGGCTTATCTCCCTCTCTTTGACGTAGAATTTTCCAATTTTGTCTTGTAACTTGTAAAACTTTTAAACCCTAATAGCTACAGACCTGAAACTTGGTATGTAGCTTCCATATGATGAGTAGATCCAGCAAAGTTTATTTCAATTTTTGATTCGACCCCCGGGTCGTATAACATTTGTGAAATGGATTACAACCAGGCATAACAATGATTACATGCGATATTAATGAAAAAAATTACAATAATTTTTCTACCTTTACGGGTTACAAACGGCAGACAAAAATATTTGTTTCTTGCATTCTAAGTGTTAATGCAATGGTTAACAGAACAGATGTTACTGCCTATTCAAAGGCAGGTCTATTCGCCTACAATGTAGGATTCTTTTTGTCAGTACTGCTGTGGTGCACGCTATTTTTAGCATTAATCAATGTTGAACGATATTGTTAATACCAGTGTATATATAAATAGCAATGGACATTTAAAAATGCTTGCATACTTTGTTCAATTGTAGTATAGATTATCAGTCAATATGTCCACCCAAAACCGATTCTATGAAATAGACATACATTTTCTGTATATTCATGTGTACATGTCTTGCAGCTGATTTGGTCGTCAATTGGTGATTGTGATTGGTCTCCATATTTATAGCAACTGCATTGTATATGCACATACTCACACATCATGTGTGCAGAAATGGGGCTTATGGTATTTGCGATCAGTGTAATACCAGATCAGCATGTAGTCTGGGGGGCCGTTTCACTAAATTTTCACTAAAATGTTCGCAAATGCGTCTGGAAATTTCAATTGATGGATTTACCTTTATTGAGCATAGGCTGCATATGCAGCCTATGCTCAATAAATGTAAATCCAACAATTGTTTACAAGAAATCATTGCTAATGTGAAGTTTACAGACTCATCATTTTACGCTTACAAACATTTTAGTGGTACGAAGCTTAGTGAAATGGCTTGCACTATTCACCATTCTGATTCAGTTCATGCTTTTATGAATAGTATACATCCCTATCAGGCTGTTGGATTGATCGGATGTGCATTCTTATCTGGGACTAGACTGGTCACAAATGTCATAAACTCGATTTACTCCGCCATATTTTGTAAGATTAATTATCCATGTATACTAGCGGCATTTTTAAACCGTCGGTCGTCGAAGTGGTTATGCTGATATTGTGGTTGTCACATGTGGATCACATGACCAGGGACCTGTTTCACTAAACATTAAGAAGTTTCTAAGTGCAAGCTAAAATTTACAAATACAGTCGAACCTGTTAACGACCACCTGGGAATAGCGACCACCTGTCCACAACGGCCAGTTAAAAAAAACCCGTCCAATTTTGTTCTTTATAAGACCTTGGAATAACGACCACCCCCGAACTGCGACCAGCGACCAGCTATTTTCATTCCCACACGGCATTTTTGTATGTGAACAGCGACCATGTCATGTTTTTGTCGGCAAAAGAAAATAGCACCACAATCGCTATTTTCATTTCATCCAAATCTGGTCTCTATCATCTGAATTGCAACTGGTCGTAACCAATTAGTCATCAATTGCGTTCGCATTCTTTTGAAAACATTTACCTTGCCTGATATGGTCGGTGTCATTTTGGCGACATTAAACATTTTCCATGAAAAATATTGCATAACTCCATTAACGGTAATTCCCGATATGTAATCCGTGTCGTGTATTCCAATAGGCATCATGCAATTCCGTGCAAGTCATAAAACTCCATCATTAGCTGGCAAACTGTGTTTACACGATGCTGATTCGTCTACAGTGACAAGACTAAGACTTCAAACACACCGCGCTTGTCAAGTGTAAATTTCACACCGCGGGCACAAGGCCATATCAAAGATCAATACACGCGGTTGCTGACATCAGTCACGTAGTCCACACTAGACGGGTACCCTGTCGACTGGTACTGGTACCCTAGCGAAACAATACTACCGGGAACCAATCTAAAGTGACACGACAAACGTGTTTATATGAATTGGGTCTCGATCTCCGACAAATCCCGGCTTATTGCATTAGCGGCCAGACCAGGCAGTGGATTCGCGTAGTCTGCCCATGGTTTACAATGCTCGCGAATCTCTAATTAAAAACATCAGTAATTACGTCAGCGGACATTGCCAATTCGTTATAGGCTGCTTAAATATTCGGGCTTGACCAGGATAGTATACATTGGACAGAAAGCTAATAAGCCTGGTGTTCTCTCCTGATTTGGACACCTATCTCTTGTGGGTTACTCGACTCGACACATTCAATGAAATATTTTTGTTACAAAAAAACTCGCGGTTTTCACTGGCCGCGCCACATAGGCTATCGTTTTAATAAAGACTATATGACCGTTATTAATTTCAACTGATGGTGTGAAATTGAGAATAAGAAAACAAAATACTAATGGTCATGCTAATTAAACCACTTACATGTAATTACGACAAGCTATTATTAAATTGTGCACCAAAGCAAGCCGCGGGATATTCTTATCGTGAAGATAATTACTCCCCTTTGTATATAATTTCCAAAGCAAGGCTGGGTTCAGAACACTAACAACAAGATGACAAAACAAAATAAATTGACTATTTTTTCCATTTTCATGCACTTTTTAATTGATGAAAAGCAGATACACTCCACGATCGTGCAATAGCGAATCGTCAGGTGGAAGTGTATACAGCCAAGACGTTTTCTATGCATGCATATAGATTACAATAGAATGCTAAATACATGGCCGACTTTGTTGTGAAACCGGGAAAATGTTCTACCCTTGGAACAACGACCACCTGTCAACAACGACCACTTTGGTCACTTCCCTTTGCCGGTCGTTGTTCACAGGTTCGACTGTACATTGCTCCGACAATCAATGTTGGCAACTACATGTATTCACTTGTCTTGAACTGCTCATATAGGTAACATATAGTATCACCAGTTATCTCTGTGAATGTGTCGTGCTAATTCATAAAAGTCCTTGTACCAACATTTTTTATTGTATTATGTTTAGTGAAATAGGCCCCTGGTCTCCCAGGGTTCCTAGTGGCTTGTGTTATGTTGTCATCATCCCAAAGAAGATATTTAAATTATGTATACAGTGTAGAAAGAGGCCATAATATAAGCTAGAGATCTGATTTTCAGCCTGTCATATAATACAATTCTTCACCTGTCTTCCCTTCATTTGTGGCTGTGACTGGAGAAATGGGGCTTTTGGGATTTGTAACCACTGTAGCTCCTGATCACATAGCTCACTCCTGTAATGTGATAATGATCTGTATTGCTTGTTAGCTGCATGACAGGCGTTTCATTGAAAGTGCAGATCCTGATCAGAATGTGTGGCTGATCTGGATCTGCACTGGTAGCAAAACCCATAAGCCCCATTTCTCCAGTAACAGTCACATATATTACATTGTTGAATGGATGTAAAACTCCATTCAAACCATCTTTCCTTCATATTGGCCAAATATCTGTGACAAAATGCCTTATAGCAACACTTGAATTTCACCAAAATAATTGTGAAAATCGGGAATATTTCTATAAATGATGCAGTCTTTGATGAAATTTCAAGAGATTTGGAGTTACTAGTAACCATTTCAGTGTAAAATATTTGACATTGATTGATCTATGTTCATTTCTGGACCATTCAATTATAGTTGGATGAGGGACTTTTTTAACATACAGTCAAACTTGTCTTAAGCAAGCGGCCATGGGAAAGTCCAAAATTGCTTGCTTAACACAGGTGGGTGCTTAATGGAGGTTCATCTTGGACCGACTTATAACTTGTTCCATATAGATTTATATGTACAATTAATGTAGTCAAACTTGTCTTATTACGATTATTCGTAATCCTATTTTAGGGGAAGGGGCCAAGTGACTTTGGTGTGGTATGGACCTGCCACCAGGTCAGGTTATTCTAATTTCAGGGCTGAATATATTGTTTCTCGATGTAAATATTCAGTTCTGATTTTGGAATTTTCCACCCAATGCAGCAGGTTAAAATGGGATCGAACCCGTTTGCCCGGCCTTACATGACCTTAGCTGTTGATAGGCCGTTAAACACCAATAAACAAACAAACAAACTTGTCTTAAGTTCATATGTACATTTTTTTAACAGATAAATATAAATGGAACTAGTATAGTGTATAGGGAGAAATAAAAACAGAACAATTTCATGTTTCAGTAAGAATGTATTCAGAAATAAACAATAAACCCGTTATGGGCATTAATCAGAATACATATACATGTAATGTTTTACTATTTGTCTTATTTATCCATCAAAGTATGTGTTGTGAATCTCGTTCTACCATCTGGTAGAGGCAGTTCCACAAATATAATTTGGTGAAGAAATAAGAAAAATTAATCCGTTTAAATTCACTTAAAATATCATTTATGAACTTGGATGTGCATAAATTCTGTATATTTAGTTAATACCAAACTGAATTATCATAAAAATCGGGTTACGTTAACATCGATTGGAAAAAGTTGCAAAAGGACGAAACTACGTAGGTACGAAATCGCCGAAATTGTCCGTGATATTTACAGACTTTTTCATGTTTTCTGACAATACAGTTAGCCATATTTGGTTTAAATAAACAGTTAGTAATGTAATAAACGATATTTGTTTTTGGCATCAAATGGTTTCATTAGAATATATTGATTTCGTATTTAATTCTTTCACACTGTTCGGCGAAAAAGAAAGTTGCAATCATGGGCTTCCGCTGTGTTTGTCACGACTCGGTTTGTCAGGTGGCGCCTCGATTGGATGCTATTTTTATTTCGGAAATGGTACCCCACAAAGCGTCATAAGCTGACAAAAATGTGTGTAGACAACTACGAAATTCATTCGCCACCGGGCGACCCAGCTTATTATTTTTACTAGCCAGAAACAACTTGCATCTGGCGCCCGTTAAAACGCGTGTTTGCATGTGTTTGTTTGTCTGGTTGAGGGTATTCGGAGGGAGTTAACTATACCGGGTTCATGATCAATCGCTGATAGATATATTGCCGATTTCTTTCGCCACAGTAACTTGTCAATGCCACTAAGGGCTGCCTTTACTTACCAGCGATTTGCTGTACTGTATAAATAACTTGGCCACGAGAATAACACGTGTTTTGAACTGACACTTATAGTAGCCAGAAGCAATGTTGGCTAGGGGATTATTGAAACTATCGACCCGTGACTTTTATTGTCACAGCGGGTAGGCATGATTTTAGTGAATCGCGTAATGATGTGATGAAAATTTGGTCAAACAATCGGGTGTCATAAAACAAATTGAAATGGTATTGTAAACAGTTTGGCAGGCCTGCAATTAGCAATATTTAGGTCACTGGGAAATGGGGATTACCTGAACGAATTTAGTTTTTAGAATTTCCGATATTTTGCCGAGAATGGTCGCTAAAACGAAGATTTCGAGTCAAAATGGACGATTTTGCCTGGCCGTTGGCCGCGTTAGACAGGTTCACGCTTAATACAGGTGCATTTTAGAGTAATTTTCATTGGGGGTAAATAAAATGGCCGCTTAACGGAGGGAGACGCTTAATACAGGTGGCCGTTAGTACAGGTGCGACTGTATTTGCAAAATACCGACAAACATTGCAGATCTTGATCTGGAGCTAAAGTGTTTGCTAATGTTTGCTTTATGCTCTGGAGGGTTAAGTTTCTACAGGTACTCTTAAATGTTTATAAACTGTCATTTGTGGCTGTGACTGTAGAATGGAGCTTATGGATTTTGCAACCACACAGTCTGATCAGGATCTGCACTGTTTGCCATTCCATCAATGAAACACCCGCCATACTTCTAACAAGCAATATAGATCGTTATCCGGCTACAGGAGTGTGCTATTTGATCAGGAGCTACAAATCCTGTAAGCCCAATTTCTTCAGTCACAGCCATATTTATATAATCTAGATTTTTTCTCCCAAGCAATAAGGTATATTTTATCAGATGGAAGAACGTGCTACTGTGACATTGAACTGTTTTGCTGATTCCGTTGGTTTGTCTGTGTGTTCAGTCATCAATTTATTTACTCATTCATTGACATTCATATCACTAGTTTGCATTAAAACATTTTCTTTCATTTACTTATCATAATACGGAATGATTATTCGAATTATTAACCCTTACTATGCTGAATTAAATGTCGTCTGCTGGAAATGTTTTATTTTCAATATTTCTCGTCAAAACCAGTTTTTTGTCGCGCCCGCTTGCGGAAAGCGCGATATAGTCGGCCGTTTGGCGTACGTACGTACGTACGTACGTGTGTCCGGTTAAAGTTTTTGGTTAAGCTGTAAGGTTAAGTTTTTTGGTTAAAGTTTTTGGTTAAGTTCTTTGGTTAAAGTTTTTGGTTAAGTTTTTTGGTTAAAGTTTTTCGTTATACTATATCTCTGCAACTGCTTTGCCCATTACCTTGAAACTTCACATGGGTGTTTATCATCATCTATATTTTCATTCTACCCCCCTCCCGTGCGGCCCCTGTGCCCAATGTCAAGGTCAAATTACTTTGAAGTTTTTGGTTAAGTTTTTTGCTTAAAGTTTTTGGTTAAGTTTTTTGGTTAAAGTTTTTTGTTATACTATATCTTTTTTTTTAGTGTCCATGCCTCGCCACAAGGCGCGACATGCAGGCCGCGGCCATCTAGTTGTTAAGAATTAATGCAAAAATGAAAAACAGCAGACGGCAATTTCCGTCAACAGCGTAGGAAGGGTTAACATGTCCACTGTGGCTACTGATATAACTACTCCTGAACATGTTTTGTTGCTGATCATTTGATTACAATATAATATGATGCCAAACTATTTATTTTGTAGAAAATTTAGAAAATTAATAGAGGATCTTACATGAATGATTTTTTAATATGGTATTAATGAAACACGTTAACTGATTTCTTAACCCTTACACCACTATCTTAATTTTATTGTCGTCTGCTGTTTATTTTCTATTTTCCATTTTTATCATCAAAAACATGCTTTTACAGCACTTTAGAATAATTTACAACATGATTTGACAGCACTTCAGAATCATTTCCATTGGAAATGATTCTGAAGTGCTGTCAAACCATGTTTTTTTTTAGAAATAAGGCAAGATATAAAATCAACAGCAGACGACAATTGTTGTGAGTAGCGGTCTAAGGTTTAAGACACAGGGCAATGTCGAGTTGCTTATGAAATCAGTTGATGAGTATACCATAGTAAATCAGCACAAATTTATATTCTGTTTATTACATAAGCACATCATCATATATTGAAGATGTACTGACCGCCTACGATGCGTTCTGGAGCGGTCTCGTTTACTTACTTATTGCACAAGTGTATTATGATTTATAATACAGGGTGTAATAATGACACTGTAAATATCCATTTTATGCAGAAAATTAAACCGATAACAAAAGTATGATCAACTTCCATGAAATGCTTAATATGGCATTTTTGTCCTTGTTTACATTATTCATTGTGCTGTACACATTTCAAACTGTCGCCTTTATCTGAGGAAATGAGCTTGTTGTAGCACATTGAAATATTATCCAAGTGTAGGTTTGGGCAGAGATTAGGAAAAAAATCATCTAAATTTGATGTTTGCCAAGTATGTCTACAGTATTTAATGTGTGTTCAACATTATGCTTGAATGTTCATTGGAATATCGAAATCAATAAATGTATTGTGTGTGGGCCATCAGCAGACAATGTGTACCTTGCTATATTTACAATATGTATGTATCAACATCACTATATGCACACAGTCCAGAAGGTGGGAATTTTCTTGTCCTGTGACTATAATACTTCAGTTTTGTATGCCGTATATTAATTATATGAGTAATATAATTATTCGTATTTCTGTTAGGGGAAGGGGCCAAGTGACTGGTGTGGTATGGACCTGGCACCAGTTTGGGTTATTCTAATTTCAGGGATGAAAACATATTTTTTTCTATGGAAATATTCTGTTCTGATTTTGGAATTTTCCCCCCAATGCAGCAGGTCAAATGCGGGATCGAGCCCATTGGCCCGGCTTTAAATGACCTTTAATAGCTGTTGATAGGCTGTTAAACACCAATAAATCAAATCAGAAAGATTTATGATCTTTGTTTCAGAATGTATTGCAAGGTGATTGCTGTAGGCCATGATCAGACGTGCACAATTGTATGTGGCTAATTGGAGAAATGGGTCTTATGGGATTTGTGACCAGTGTAGCTCCTGATTAAATAGCACACTCATGTCGCCTAATAACGATTTATGTTGCTTGTCAGAAGCATTATGGAATGGCGAACAGTGCAGATCCTGATCAGACTGTGCGGATGGACAGTCTGATCTGGATCTACACTGGTCGCAAGACCCTTAAGCCCCATTTCTCCAGTCACAGCCACATATGGTTTTACACTGTACCATTCGTAAGGTACATTGTCTCTGCTGGTGGCCGTTTGTAGATGACTTCCACAGGTGTTTATTTAGCTTTTGATGTATTTATTTTCACAGATTCAGCCATGGCATATACATGTAAGCTTTGTATTGGCGGTGAATATGTAGTCGGCACTGTCTGCTATATCACAAACAGTGTGGGAAGATTTGGATATAGACAAGGTCCATGTGCCTGCCTCGTTAGTGGGTTTTGTCAGGCTGTGGTGTATAATTGCTGTCATTTCAGCAGTTTTCTGTGCATCGCCTAAATGCACAATTCATGTCTGGTTTTGCCGCCTAGCGTACTTTGGAATAAAATATGTACCGGTAGATCTTTTTTTAATGAACCAGCTGATTAAATGGTACACCACATCACGTGACAATTTTATCACATTTTGGTAAAATTTTATTCAGAAATGTGGCCAAAATGTGTAAAATTGTTTGACACCGTCGATGGAATAGCAATTTAATTTACTGAATTAATAGTTCAGCTAATAAAAAAACCTAGTATCAGTTAAATTTTAGTACCAATGTCTCTTCTGATAATCTGTTGATCATTGTATATAAGGTAGACAATGGGAAAATCAACAGTGATTTTTATCCGTCACATAATTCCAGCACGAAAATATTTACACAATTCCCTAACATTTGATTGGTCCGTAGCAAGTCTCTGTCCAAAATTTATATCCCAGTAAACTCCCATGCCGAACTACTTTCCGTAACCGTTGATGAATTTATTTCAAATGCTGGAATTATAAGGAATGAATGACCTTTTTGTTGAATTTATCGGGGATATAAACTTGTAAATGTCGCGGGAATACTGGACGAGGCCGAAAATGCATGTTTGGTACGTCTTCGGTGAAATTTTATAAAAACAAAACAGCTGACGAAAAAATTAGAATTCATCACTTTAAAGGTTGATGTTAATATGTAACTGTATATGTCTTGTCATGATACACATAATTATAACGGGTATAACATGAACAAATAGAAACCATTACTATTGTACAGTGGTGGAAACCATTACTATTGTACAGTGGTGGAAACCATTACTATTGTACAGTGGTGGAAACCATGGAAACCATTACTATTGTACAGTGGTGGAAACCATTACTATTGTACAGTGGTGGAAACCATTACTATTGTACAGTGGTGGTAAACCATTACTATTGCTACAGTGGTGGTAAACCGTTCACAATGGCTCAAGGTTCCGTTTCACTAAACTTCGTACGACTAAAATTCGTACGACTAAAATGTTTGTAAGTGCAAAATTATGATAGTCTTTAAATTATACATTAGCAATGTGTTCTTGTAAACAATTACTGGATTTACATTTATTGAGCATAGGCTGCATATGCAGCCGATGCTCAATAAATGTAAATTCATAAAATCTTAAATTTGCCCTTCCGAACATTTTAGTCGTACGTAGTTTAATGAAACGGGGTCCCTGATATATGTCATTGAAGGGGTGAGTGAAATAAGGAAGGAGTTAGCCCCCTTCTTCCACTGGCCCCTTCAATTATTAATTCACTAGCACCATTAATAGTTTCCAGAATTCTGATTGTTAAAATGGGGCTTATGCCATATGTCGTCATCCAACTCCTAATCTGCTAGAAAGACACTGCAACCTGATAAGGGTTTATACTGTTTGTCAGAAGCACGAACAGCGTTTAACCCTCACTACGCGGGACATATATTGTCGTCTGCTCTTTTTCATTTTTGCCTTAAATATTAACAAAAAACCTGTTTTGACAGCACAGGTTTTTGTCAAGAAATATTGAAAATAAAACATTTCCAGCAGACGACAAAATTTAATTCAGCGTAGTAAGGGTTAATTGGTCTACAGCGATGTCAAATGTCATTCCACATTCACAAATGAAATAAGACATGTGACAATGTACCTAAGATGTGCGATTTTTCATGAAAAATACATGCAGAAACTGTGATATTGTCTGTAAATGACGTCAAAGGTTAACTAAATTTTCATAGCATATGCGGAATTCTAGTCTGCATTTCTTCTGAGCATTTCGTCAACTTCTGATATTTCATGAGATATCTCCCATCTTCTTGGGTACAAAATCACATAGCTCGTCTCAAATGACATTTACTGTTGCTGCTAATTTCAGCCTTAGAGTAAGGATAGAGTATTGACTCGAGTTGTGATTTTGTAAAACATGCTCACAAACTGTTGATCCTGATGAGAAGGCATGTCACATTTAAGCTCATGTGGATCTACACCATTTATAAACATTGGAATTAATACAAATTGGAAATTAAGTTTTTAACTACTTTTCATAACATTTCCAGACAATTTCTCGCAGTTCACATCATTTTGATACCAGTATCAACCAAACAAAGTGCAGATTTTAAGGCACGTACAATGTAGTTGTCTATTTTTCATCCACAGATGATATGTTAACAGAATGACATCCACCATTCATTACATTACATGGACAAAAAACCGGAGTCTGATTAATTGATAATCTCATGTTCACGTACTTGTTGATTGAAAAGAAAATCATTAACATTTAATTGTGTATGTAAACATTGTATGATGTTATTAAAAATGGTATGAATTTACATTTATTGAGCATAGGCTGCATATGCAGCCTATGCTCAATAAATGTAAATCCATCAATTTGTTTACATTCTGAAGATACATGTACATGTAATGTATTTTCTTTTTAAATCTTTTTTCTTTTGGCTTTTTTTTTTGTGAACAGGAGTTTATGGCATTTACGACCAGTGTAGAGCCAGGCCTAGATGAACCTCTGATGAGCATCTACACTGTTATTCAGTCAAGTGAAACAACAGCCTTGCTTCTAACAAACAGTATAGCTCATCAAGTTGGAGGTGTGTGCTAAAGGATCAGGAACTAGACCGGCCATGAATGCCATTTCTCCAATCACAGCCATATTCCAGCTGGAAACTGTATTTGTATTCAATATTTAACCCTTAATTTAATGCTGGATGAAATATTGTCGTCTGCAGTTTGTTTTTGTTTTTTTCCATGTTTCTCATCAAAAACATGGATTGACAACAATGGAAATGATTCTAAAGTACTGTCAAACCGTGTTTTTATTGAGAAAGAAGACACAATATGCAACAACAGCAGAAGAGTTTTCATTTCTCGCATTCTGAAGGTTAAGCTGCTCCTCGAAGACGGTTCATCAAGCACATGTTGACAAATACTTCGGTGATAAACAAAGAAGATTTGACAAAACAAATGTACATTGTATCTTGGAAGTCAATGTTGTAAACACAGGTCTGTTTTGTAGACAGCTTTCTGTGCAGATTGTTCTGTGTCTGCTACACGCAAGTGAATTAAACGTCGTTTTCCTAGCAGATTCAGTTATGCTATTTTTTTTACTACAATTTACATGTGAGTGAATAATAGTGGTCTGTACATATATGCAGATGCTATAATTACCCCATATTCATAAACACAATATGCCTGTACCAACAAACGTAATAAACTGGCATAAAATTCTACCCACTGGTTTGTGATTTGTCTCTTCCATTTAATCTGCTAGTAGTGGGTGGTTGGTCTGGTGAACGTGACGGCATAAATTAACAGTGGCGTTCCTCCTTATAGGAATCACGATTTGCCTGGTTTGGCCCTTTGGTACATTTTTATCTTTGGCTCTTTTGTTACCTGGGAGTTGAATTGGGTTATCGCCCATTATAAAAGTAGTAAAATTATTACTGATCCTACTGCTTTTGGGAGGGGGCCAAGTGATTCTGGTGTGGCGAGGACCTGGCATCAGATCAGGATTATTCTGATTTCAGGGCTGAATATATTTTTTTTTATTATTGTAAATATTCAGTTCAGATTTTGGGATTTTCCCCCCATTTGTACATGTACTTGAACATGTACATGTACTTGTACAGGTAATATATGGGATTTAGTACTAAACCCATTGACCCGGCCTTAAATGACCTTAGCTGTTGATAGGCCGTTAAACCCCAACAAACAAACAAACAAATCTGCTAGTATGCATGATGCTTGATGAATGAAAAGCCACACCAATCCAACAGTTCGGCCCAAGGTAGGGTGAATGGTCAGTTGGGAGTATGCGAAGGGTAAATTTAACTCTTTGCATGCTGAGAAATTTGTGGGCTATAAATAGTTCAAAAATAGCAGATGACAATTCATCATATTTTCTTGTATTTATCACCGTAAATATCATGAATATGTTTTGGAATTTCATTAGAATGGAGTCCTGAGGACTCGATTCTAATGAAATTTCAAGACATATTTACAGAGAAGTAAAACATATACTCCTAATTCGTTTGACGGATATTTCCGCCGCTAGCATGCAAAGAGTTAATGATTGGATTCATCATTACCGGAATGCTGATACCGGTAATACCCGTTTTTTACCCTCGGGTACATTTTATTTGGCTTTCTTGTTACTCGAGAGTCGAATCCGGTTATACCCATTATAAAAGTAGTAAGATTAATACTACCGATAATATTACTTTCAGGGAGTGGGGCTAACTGTGGTGAGGACATGGCACCAGGGAGCTGTTTCACTAAGCTTTGTACGACTAAAATGTTCGTAAGTGCAAACTTATGATGTTTTCTTGTAAACAATTATTGGATTTACATTTATTGAGCATAGGCTGCATATGGGCAATAAATGTAAATCCATTACAAACATTTTAGTCGTACGAAGTTTAGTGAAACAGACCCCAGGTCGGGTTATTCTAATTTCAGGGCTGAATATATTTTTTTCTGTAAATATCCAATTCGGATTTTGGGTATTAACCCTTCGACCGCTATCTTATTTGTTTTGTCGTCTGCTGTTTATTTTATATTTTCCATTTTTACCATCAAAAACAGCTTTAACAGCACTTTAGAATAATTCACAACATGCTTTGACAGCACTTCAGAATCATTTCCAAAGGAAATCCAAAGGAAATGATTCTGAAGTGCTGTCAAAACATGTTTTTATTGAGAAATAAGGCAAGATATAAAAGCAACAGCAGACGACAATTATTGTGAGTAGCGGTCAAAGGGTTAAATAATTTGACAGTCGTGTTTCTGAAGTGACTGAAAGCAGAACATCTGCAGTCTAGTTGGGCTGTTTGCCAGTAAGTGAAACACCAGTTCTGTTAATAACAAATGGTGTAGGCAGTTGGTTAGGAGTTTTCTATTGCCAGTGGTTTGTCCCAAAATCCCCATCAGTGATCGTCTCTTAAGTTATAATCTACAATGTTAAGCACAGAAGGGCCAAATTCATCCGAAAAGAAAAACTCTGAAAGTCTGCAAATAAGCACACATCAATTTTTATTAGTTTGATATTCAACTCGTCTCACAATCAACATATGTGATTTAACAATCAACTGAGGCAAAACGTCTTGACATGCAAACTATCAAGGTGCATGATCACGTGGTTACAACAACAACAACGTCGCCCACTCCAAAGTAAGTATTATTTGATATTTTCCTTAATATTCAACGGATTTTTATGAAATATGGCGCATCAAACGCGTCTTCAAGAGCTGCATTGGTGGTCCATGGAGTTCGGCACAGACTTATGTTGTTTTTGCGAATAATCGATTTACGTGTCAAGAGACACGTAAATCGATTCTTTGCAAAAACGACAGAAGTTTGGGCGAAAATACAGACCACCCAATGCAGCTTAACAAGACGCTTTTGATTCGCCATATTTCATCAAAATCCGTTACGTAATAAGGACAATAAAGAATACGTACTTTGAATCAGATGGATTCTGGAAGTTTCAGTACTTGTTGTTAGTACCACGTGATCATACACCTGGACTATGCTTGTCAAGCAGTATATTATTTATATACGGGCAGAGATATATATCTGGCCAATCTGGATCTATTACCTTTGTGACCAGTGTAAACCCTGACCAGAATGTGTGGCCATGCATTCTGATCAATTTCTACATTTAACCCTTTCAACACCACAGGCCTGTATAATGGTATTGGCAAACAGTGTAGATCCAGATGAGCCAGCTCGTGACGAGCCGTCTCATCAGGATCTGCACGTTTTGCAAGTAGTTCTCATAAAGAAGCACTCCCTGTTCATAAATGGACTAGTCTAAAAAGCATTTTGTGACAATTGGATTGGTTGCAAAATTAACATATCAAAATCCATTCCAGTTGCTTAGGGGTGAAAGGGTTAATTCCCATTTGGGATTCAAAATTACTCCTCCAGTAACAATAACATCACATTGTTGAGTCATGATACACAGTGTGTATGCTGATCAGGGACTGTGCTGACACAACTTTCTGAGAATTTGATCGGTCGAGGCTAAGCTGTGCTCAGTCTCAGCTGATCAAACTGCTTCATTTTTAGTTTGTTTTTTTAAATTGTGCTTATAATTTTTACAAGCATTACGACACATATGTGCGACAAGCCATGCGATGTACCGAAGACGAAATAGTTGAAGCATAACAAAATGATTCAATGATGGATGAACTTTCCATATAAAAACTGAACAGTGTTTTATTTTTTCTGATCAGATCACTGTGATGAACATACACAGTAACACTAGTCACACTAGAAGTTTGGGAGATTTAACTACTGCACGCATATACAAGAAATCAGTAACACTCATAGATGTACCCCTAAAAAACTTCAATGAAAATTTCTTAAGTCATTTGACCCTGATTTTAACACAAGGGCCACGTAGATGGGCTATAGAATGAAAATATGGATGATGATAAATAAGTACCGTAAAGATTCCAATAGACGCCCGGGCATCTATTAGAATCACCACTTGCTCCGAAGTCCTGGGTGGGCGTTTAATAGAAGCAAGTGTTATTCAGCAAAGGGAAAACGATAAAAATATAGGATTTTCTCCTATCTAACAAAAACATAACAAAGGGACATTACTCTCAAACGTCTGCCAGACTTGATTGTACTGTCTGTCAGTTTACCGGTATGAACATTTTGGACCAAGACGTTTTGGCCCACTCTGGTCATTATGGTACAGTCGGTAAAAATGTTAAAATACTGGCAATGTATATATAAAGACAGCGTCAATAATTGTCACCGTTTTGGACCATGGACGTTTCGGTCCATATCACGGCGATTAATTTCGGCCCACGACCACGTCCGGAACAAGCCATATTTATTTTTGCTCATCTCCTAGGAAATATCTGCCAACAATCCAACATGATGTCAATTTCACCCATATTATACGAGATGGGTTTGAGATGCTTTGAATATGTCGTCTCCGTAACCGTGTAAACTCTGATCGCCCTGTGTCCATGCAAATAGCTACTGCTGATGAGGAATTTACTGCGACACCGCTTTTGAAAGTGAAAGTAGCAATTATGTTTTTTTCCTCAAATTTTCAAGGAAGTTGCCTTTGCTTGAACAGATTTTGTTTCAAGTTAGTACAGGGCGTTTATTAGAGGCACTAATTTCGTGAAAATCAGCCAAAAAATGTGTCATTTTCAACGTATAAAGTGGGGGGTGGGCATCTATTAGAGCATCGGCGTCTTATTATAATTTTTACAGTATATGAAGTTTCAAGCCAATCTGACTTGCAGTAACAGTGATAGTAGAGCCAAAAACGTTAACACAAATCTTGGACAAACAGACGGACAGATGAACAGAGACGGACAGGGTGGCAACTATCAATACCCCAATATTTTGTTTGGGGTACGTAAACAGTATGTTCAAATCCTACATAGGGATGGATTGTGGCCTAGGGGTTAGAACACCTGGCTTCCAGAGGTTGTGGGTTCAAACCTCGCCTAGGACATAAAAAAATACTTTCATAGTATTTCCATCCTACTGGTCTGTCGGATGAGACTTTAAACTGTGGTCCTGTCTCTATATGACCTTAGCTGTTGCTGGGACGTTAAACCCTTTCACTTTTCAAATCCTACATACAAATGCTCTGCTTCGCACACATCTAAGTGGGTGGTTGGTCGGGTGAACGCGACGGCGTAAATTAACTGTAGGGGTTCCTCCTTATAGGAATCACTATTTGCCTGGTTTGGCCCTCAGGTACGTTTTTACGTTGGCTCTTTTGTTACATGGGAGTTGAATTGGGTTATTGCCAATTATAAAAGTAGTAAGATTATTACTGATCCTACTGCTTTTGGGAGGGGGCCAAATGATTCTGGTGTGGCGAGGACCTGGCATCAGATCAGGATTATTCTGATTTCAGGGCTGAATATTTAATTTTTTTATTGTAAATATTCAGTTCTGATTTTGGGATTTTCCCCCCATTTGTACATGTACTTGAATGGTGCTTAACGGCCCATCAACACAAAAGAGTATCATTTGTACTTGAACATGTACATGCACAGGTAATATATGGGATTTAGTACTAAACCCATTGACCCAGCCTTAAACGACCTTAGCTGTTGATAGGCTGTTAAACCCCAACAAACAAACAAACAAACACACACCGCTGATGTGAACATACCATAAAACAGTGGTCACAGGAAACACATTTATCAATTTGGATCAACTGCAACATGGAGATAAAAAAAACTACAATAATATTTATAGTATAGAAATAAAAAAGTACGTAAACAAATACAACATTAAACAACTGATGGCATGAAGTATGTGTAAAATTGAATCTTAACCCTTCCTACGCTGTTGACGAAAATTGCCGTCCACTGGAGACGATTCTCATGTGCTGTCAAAACCAGGTTTTTGTCGAGAAATATTGAAAATAAAACATTTCCAGCAGACGACAACATTTAATTCAGCATAGTAAGGGTTAATAATGTCAGATGTTGGTGCATATTTCCGGAGTAACAACAGCATTCTGAATTGCTATCAGATTTTACAAACTTCTCTTATTAACCCTTTCAACACCTGTATAGACCTGTATAGTGGTATTGGCAAACAGTGTAGATCCAGATGAGCCGGCTCGTGACGAGCCGTCTCATCAGGATCTGCACTTTTTGCAAGTAGTTTTCAATTTTTGAGAACAAAAATGCCCCCTTTTTATAAATGGACTAGTCTGAAAATCCTTCAGTGATGATTGGATTGGTTGCAAAATTAACATATCAAAATCTATTCCAGTTACTTGGGGGTGAAAGGGTTAAGCACTGTGTAAAAGTTCCAGTTTGCATGAAGCATCTAAGCTAGGCTGTTTGTATCTCCCCTGTACAAACCTCTAAGAATACCAGAACGCAAACATTCAACAGAAAATCTATTTTCACCCCATTTGATATAGTGTCAATATGATCAAGTAAAATTGTCAAATGGTCCCTTTTTTACAACTATTTAATCCTATAGATTTCAACACATGCATATCTTGTGTTACCAACATGATATCATACATATATCTATTCAACCCTTATACTTAAATTGACGTCTGTTGTTGTTGTTTTATATTTTATCTTCTTTCTCAATTAAAACGTGATTTGACAACACTTTAGAATCATTTCCATTGGAAATGATTCTAAAGTGTTGGCAAACCATGTTTTTAATTAGGAAAATTGAAAATAAAAAATAATTAGCAGACGACAGAATTTAATTCAGCCATGTAAGGGTTAAAATAGAACCAATCAACTACAACATTTATATGTGTTTATATGTGTATCAACATGAATAATAAAAGTTAGTAAAAACTCGACACTATAATTAACTAGATTGGTCAGTAAGCGAGGCTTACGGAATACCCCCCGTGTGTGCCCAGGTACCACTAAATATGTAAAATGATTTCCAAGTGTGTGGGCTTGTGACCTTGACTCTGGGCTCAGCGGGGGCGGCACGAACGGGAATTTGTCACAGGGTGGTAGAGGTCCATTGGAGCAATGCATATGTGAAATGTGAAGCAAGGAAATAGAAGTTATAACCAATTTCTCTGATGTTAAGTTTTGTAAAGAGACTAAGTATGTGACCTTGACCTCGATATCAGCAGGGATTTGTCACAGTATGGTAGTAGAGCCTTAGAAGAATGCATGCATGAAATATTAAGAATTTTCGATGAAAGAAATAGAAGTTATAACAATATTTCTCTGATGTTAAGTTTTGTAAAGAGACTGATGTTAAGTGCTGTAAAGATACTAAGTATTTGACCTTGATCTTGGGATCAGCGGGGGTTGGACGGTCGTAGATATGTCACAGCATGATAGTACAACCTTAGAGGAATGCACAAGTGAAATATTAAGAATTTTCAATGAAGGAAATAGAAGTTATAACATATTTCTCTGATGTTAAGTTTTGTAAAGAGACTAAGTATTTGACCTTGGGATCAGCGGGGGTTGGACGGTCGTGGATTTGGCACAGCATGGTAGTAGAGCCTTACAGGAACGCATGTGTGAAATATTAAGCATTTTAGATGAAGGAAATAGAAGTTATAACATAATGTTAAGTTTTGTAAAGAGACTCAGTATGTGTGACCTTGACCTTGGGATCAGCGGGTGTTGGACGGTCGTAGATATGTCACAGCATGATAGTACAACCTTAGAGGAATGCACAAGTGAAATATTAAGAATTTTCAATGAAGGAAATAGAAGTTATAACTTATTTCTCTGATGTTAAGTTTTGTAAAGAGACCAAGTATTTGAGCTTGACCTTGGGATCAGCGGGGGGTTGGACGTCGTGGATTTGGCACAGCATGGTAGTAGAGCCTTACAGGAATGCATGTGTGAAATATTAAGCATTTTAGACGAAAGAAATAGAAGCTATAACATATTTGTCTGATGTTAAGTTTTGTAAACAGACTAAATATTTGACCTTGACCTTGGGATCAGCGGGGGTTGGACGGTCGTGGATTTGGCACAGCATGGTAGTAGACCCTTACAGGAATGCATGTGTGAAATATTAAGCATTTTAGATGAAGGAAATAGAAGTTATAACAATATTTCTCTGATGTTAAGTTTAGTGACGGACGCACGACGGACGGACGGACGGACGGACGCACGCACGCACAACCTGACTCCAGTATACCCCACACAACTCGTTGCGGGGGGTATAACAAGTATATAAATTCATGTTCTATGTACACAAACTCGACACTATAATTAACCAGTACATTGTATATACATGATAAACATACAATACAATAAAGTCATGTTCTACATACAGTAGATAATGATGCCGATTAACTGTGTAAATGATCCAATGAACACAAAAAACACTTTACAAGTCCTCATAATTATGAGACCAGCCGTGTGATTTTGTGCCTACGGATAGGCCATTAAACCCCAACCAACAAACAAACAAATTGTACCTACGGACATATACGATATTTCATGAAATATGTAATACAGAAAATGGGATGTTTTCCGTAAAAGATGTTGACACAAATTACAGAGTACATGCAGAATATAATCAACTTTTTGTAAATTTTGTAAATGTATTTCATGAAATAACGCAGTTGTCAGAAAGTACAAAATCACCTGGCTGGTCTCATATCTAAGGAACATTCAGATCTGTCACTGCGACTGAAGAAATGGAGCCTACGGCATTTGTGGGCCAGTCTAGGTCAAAATCTGTTAAAACACTCGAGTAGCCTGATAAGGATCTGTGGCCCGTTTCACGAGTGAGTGAGTGAGTGAATAGGGTTTAACGTCCGCTTTTCTGACATAGAGGTACAAGCCTCAGGGAGTCTACACGCAGACGGGTCAACGGGGTCGTGTCCCGTATCCACCTGTCCGAGGGGGGTAAATCCCAACTTCAGAACTCAATATTTACAATCAAAATATATATTCAGTCCTGAAATTAGAACAACCTGATCTGGTGCCAGGCCCTCGCCACACCAGCATCATTTATCCCATCCCCTAAAAGTAATAGGATTAGCGCTAATCTTACTTTTATATATGGGGCATAGCCTGACTCAACTCTCACATACAAGAAAGCCAAAAATGTACATGAGGGCCAAATCTGATATATAGTGGGTTCCGGAAAGTATGAACCCAATCGTTAAGCCAGTTTAGTCGCCTTTTACGACAAGCAATGGCTACTGCAGCGCACTATTCTCAGGATCAGTTGATCCCGCCCCGGTGCCTGCACGGGGCCCCGTTTCACGAAACAAGTTTGTAAGTGCCAAACTAAATTTGAGTAACATTAACAACAAAGTTTGTATGAACACCTAATTTAGAGAAATGTTTAGATGGAAGTGTAGATGAACCCGACATGTAGGTAGTAAATGTTAGTATTCAATTAAGTAAAATTATTAAACCTATTTGTCCTTGTTAAATGCAGGACGGATGATTCGGCGGACTGAATGGTGAACTGTGCAGACCCGGATATGCCTGCACATCAACAGAATCTACACTGGTCGCAAATGCCATAATCCCAATTTCTCGTGTCACAGTGACTGTGACTTATGCACTTTATGACTAGTGTCCACCCAGATCAGTGTCTGCAGTATATCATTAACCCATTATAGGCCAGATACAATTACAGAAGTATGTGACAGTTCAAATGAGTAGCAACAACACATACTTTTATAGAGAAATAAACAAAATATATTTTTCAATAAAATTATTGTACCCATAGATTTCAATGGGCTAAATAAGTACAGCACCTGTCCAACCCATAACAAACAGCACATACCCTCTATCAGGCTGCATAATTATGCTGGCAGACCAGAAGCTAAACAGACCACAAATCTCATAAGCCCAATTTCTCCCATGACAGAGACAGAAACATTTGTATGTTCACACTTTACCCTTACAATGCTGAATAAACTTTGTCGTCTGCTGTTTATTTTTTAATTTCCATGTTTCTCAACTAAAACAGAATGCTGCACTTGATTCTAAAGTGTTGTCAAACCATTATTGAGAAAAAATACAGATATCGCCGCAATTGAATAATCCCTGCGCGTCGAGCATTTTATCGTCATGGAGAAATAAAATTGTACTATAAATTCGCCATATGATCAATAAAAAACACTACCTGCATGGTAGTTAAATCCAATCATGTCTGACGAAAATCTTGTGAATGTTTACATCTAAAGAGGTTATAGTAACTTTATAGAACATATTCATTTTGTTTGTGATGTTCGTCTCTGATTTTTTTTCAAGTTGCCAGATGCATATATGCATCTGGCATCTTGAAAACAAAAACAGAGACGAACATCTCAAACAAACACAAACATAAAAATCTGCACTCCCGTTTCACATTCCGCAAACCTTGTGTCTGAGAACCAAAGAACTTATTTTTCATGGCCTTATGTTGTGACTTATGTTGTTATGTTAAAACAAAAGTGTATTCCTACACAGAAGTCAGTTGTAGAACAGTTGTGTGACAATTCCCACAGAAGTCTATCTATCTGTCAATGTTGTATGATAATGTGATAATTCCCAATGCCCAGCGATTATGTGGTGACAGGTTTTCTGTGCGAACCGAGGTAACTCTCCGTCGTGAACCCAGAGTCGTGCTGACCATCGCCGACTGTATCTTTATCAGAATCTGCACAGACGACAAGAAATGATTAGCATTTGTATGTACAGTGGAACCTCTTGAAACCGGACACCCAAGAAAACATCTGTGATATTATTTTGGTCATTTATCTCAGGTGATGAGCTCTGTTCATGACCGCACAGCACACGACTACGGCTCAGAATGATCAACTGCCTGATTGACAGAGAAACCTCTCTAAGCCGGACACCATGGGGACCTCCCAGGGTGTCCAGTTTAGAGAGGTTTCACTGTATATCCTTTGTGTTGTTTTTAGACAAGGTTAGGTACACAGAAGAAATATTACATTAGCTTTGAGATTTATTAAACAAATTTACTGATTTCATAAGAAACAAGGCTATGCCGAGTTTCTTCATAAGAAACTCGGCATAGCCTTGTTTCTTATGACGGCAGTCAACAGGTTTAACAAATACCATATTAAATCAACACAAATTATATTTATTACCTTAGTTCATACATTGAAACTGATCACCTAGTATGTCTTCTGTAGCAGTCTCATTTGCATATATTACACTAGTGTATTATGCTGTTTAACCCTTCCTACGCTGTTGACGGAAATTGCCGTCTGCTGTTTTTCATTTTTGCTTTAATTCTTAACAAAAAACTGGTTTTGACAGTGGAGACGATTCTCATGTGCTGTCAAAACCAGGTTTTTGTCGAGAAATATTGAAAATAAAACATTTCCAGCAGACGACAGAATTTAATTCCGCGTAGTAAGGGTTAATACATTGTGTTATTACACTGTGAAGGCCAAATGTATGCAATAAAATGTAAGTACTGACATTGTATATGTATAAAAAGACTGACAGACAAAATGAAAGATGGAGACGTTTCCAATATACACAAACATGCCTTGGTGGGTAAAATCAGTAGAGCCATTTCAAACAGCTGGATGGATGTCTGCCAATAGCATACAGCACTGCCATTTGGGTTTGAATGGCAACAAAAAATGCATACTTATAAAGTATGTTAGCTATAGCACAGCAGTTCTCGTTTGATTGGTAATAATACTTATCTTGCGAAGTACACTTTGAGGAAGAAATTTTCAATTTAAGGATAAATTTATTAATTTTTATTTAATGAACTAAAATATTTTCTGACCAAATTATTATACTGATATTTATTACATTATCACAGCCACGGCCATTTTGGCTGTGATAAAGTACCGGTAATAAATTCAGGAAAATAATTCTGCATACTTTTAATCATCAAATGTATGCAGTCGGGAAAAATAAATTATTATTCCCTCAAAGTATACTTAGCTAGATAAGTATACTGTGCAATGAAGCTGTGAAAGTTTGGTGGTCCTAGGTGGTACAGTAACAAAGAAGTGGACTGAAACACGAAAACTTAACATTGATTGTGGACGCCGCCCGCTGCCCGGCCGACCCGCCCGCCCGCCCGCCCGCCCGCCCGCCCGTCCGTCCGGCTTTCGCCAATCCAATAGCCTGGATTTTTTTTTAAAAAACCTGGCTAAAAATCATCAGAAAGTTGACTCTTTGCGTACTGGGAAACTTGTGGGCTATAAATAGTTCAAAACTAGCGGACAAAAATTCATCATATTTTCTTTTATTTCTCCTTGTAAATATCATGAATATGTCTTGGAATTTCATTACAATTGAGTCCTGAGGAGAGAAATAAAGAGAGAAATAAAACATATAGTCCTAATTTGTTTGGCGGATATACCGCGAGTATACATACCAGGTATGGTATCAGTCGTCTGCTTGGAATCATTCAACAAGTTGATGGCGTCATCACGCTTGATGTCGCACAGTGCATTGTTCAGTCTCGTCACAGTTCCACCGCATTCCTGTAGATAAGCAAGTAAGCCTAAGCAATGGTAATCTTCATAGACAATATATTATACATTTTAACCCTTATAATGCTAAATTAAATTTTGTCGTTTGCAGTTTTTTATTTTCCATTTTTTTCTCATCAAAAATATTGTTGGACAGCACTTTAGAATAATTTCCATTGATTCTAAAGTGCTGGCAAACAATGTTTTTATTAACCCTTTCACCCCTAAGTAACTGGAATGGATTTTGATATGTTAATTTTGCATTCAATCCAATCGTCACAGCATGCTTTTCAGACTAGTCCATTTATGAAAAGGAGGTGTTTTTGCTCTCAAAAATATGAAAACTACTTGCAAAAAGTGCAGGTCCTGATTAGATGGCTTGTTACGAGCTGGCTCATCTGGATCTGCACTGTTTGCAAACACCACTATAGAGGGATTTCGGGTTCAAAGGGTTAAGAAAGAAGACAAAATATAAACAAACAGCTGACAACAATTTTTGTTTCCAGTATTCTAAGGATTAAACAAAACATCCAGATGCTATAAGTGTGCGTAGTTATGATGGGTTTCACCGATATCATCTGAATTAATAATGTATGTTCATGATTGCAAAGTGCGCAAAAATGTATTGGAATACTCAAATACCTCAATTACAGTGTAATCTCTCTAAACCAGACACCCTGGGGACCTCCCAGACCCTGGGGACCTCCCAGAGTGTCTGGTTTAGAGAGGTTCCACTGTACATATGGGCCTCCCAGAGTGTCTGGTTTAGAGAGGTTCCACTGTACATATGGACCTCCCAGGGTGTCTGGTTTAGAGAGGTTCCACTGTACATATGGACCTCCCAGGGTGTCTGGTTTAGAGAGGTTCCACTGTGCATACAGACCTACCAGGGTGTCTGGTTTAGAGAGGTTTCACTGTACACATGGGCCTCCCAGAGTGTCTGGTTTAGAGAGGTTCCACTGTACATATGGACCTCCCAGAGTGTCTGGTTTAGAGAGGTTCCACTGTACATATGGGCCTCCCAGGGTATCTGGTTTAGAGAGGTTTCACTGTACACATGGACCTCCCAGGGTGTCTGGTTTAGAGCGGTTCCACTGTACATATGGACCTCCCAGGGTGTCTGGTTTAGAGAGGTTCCACTGTACATATGGACCTCCCAGGGTGTCTGGTTTAGAGAGGTTCCACTGTACATATGGACCTCCCATGGTATCTGGTTTAGAGCGGTTCCACAGTACATATGGACCTCCCAGGGTGTCTGGTTTAGAGAGGTTCCATTGTACATATGGACCTCCCAGGGTGTCTGGTTTAGAGCGGTTCCACAGTACATATGGGCCTCCCAGGGTGTCTGGTTTAGAGAGGTTCCACTGTACATGGGGACCTCCCAGGGTATCTGGTTTAGAGCGGTTCCACAGTACATATGGGCCTCCCAGGGTGTCTGGTTTAGAGAGGTTACACTGTACATGGGGACCACCCTCCCAGAGGTGTCTGGATTTATTTGAGAGGTTTTCCACTGTACATGGGGACCTCCCAGGGTGTCTGGTTTAGAGAGGTTCCACTGTACATATGGACCTCCCAGGGTATCTGGTTTAGAGCGGTTCCACAGTACATGGGGACCTCCCAGGGTGTCTGGTTTAGAGAGGTTCCACTGTACATGGGGACCTCCTAGGGTGTCTGGTTTAGAGAGGTTCCACTGTACATATGGGCCTCCCAGGGTACTCTTTGGTTTAGAGCGGTTCCTTACAGTACATGGGGACCTCCAGAGGTGTGGGTTAGAGAGGTTGCACCCAGGGTGTGGTTTTAGCGAGGTCCACTGTACTAGGACCTCCCAGAGTGTCTGGTTTAGAGAGGTTCCACTGTACATATAGGCCTCCCAGGGTGTCTGGTTTAGAGAGGTTCCACTGTACATATGGACCTCCCAGGGTGTCTGGTTTAGAGAGGTTCCACTGTACATATGGACCTCCCAGAGTGTCTGGTTTAGAGAGGTTCCACTGTACATATGGACCTCCCAGGGTGTCTGGTTTAGAGAGGTTCCACTGTGCATACAGACCTACCAGGGTGTCTGGTTTAGAGAGGTTTCACTGTACATATGGGCCTCCCAGAGTGTCTGGTTTAGAGAGGTTCCACTGTACATATGGACCTCCCAGAGTGTCTGGTTTAGAGAGGTTCCACTGTACATATGGGCCTCCCAGGGTGTCTGGTTTAGAGAGGTTCCACTGTGCATACAGACCTACCAGGGTGTCTGGTTTAGAGAGGTTCCACTGTAAATGGGGACCTCCCAGGGTTTCTGGTTTAGAGAGGTTCCACTGTACATATGGACCTCCCAGAGTGTCTGGTCTAGAGCGGTTCCACAGTACATGGGGACCTCCCAGGGTGTCTGGTTTAGAGAGGTTCCACTGTACATATGGACCTCCCAGGGTGTCTGGTCTAGAGCGGTTCCACAGTACATGGGGACCTCCCAGGGTGTCTGGTTTAGAGAGGTTCCACTGTGCATATGGACCTCCCAGGGTGTCTGGTCTAGAGCAGTTCCACAGTACATGGGGACCTCCCAGGGTGTCTGGTTTAGAGAGGTTCCACTGTGCATATGGACCTCCCAGGGTGTCTGGTCTAGAGCGGTTCCACAGTACATGGGGACCTCCCAGGGTGTCTGGTTTAGAGAGGTTCCACTGTACATATGGGCCTCCCAGGGTGTCTGGTTTAGAGAGGTTCCACTGTACATATGGACCTCCCAGGGTGTCTGGTTTAGAGAGGTTCCACTGTACATATGGACCTCCCAGGGTGTCTGGTCTAGAGCGGTTCCACAGTACATGGGGACCTCCCAGGGTGTCTGGTTTAGAGAGGTTCCACTGTACATGGGGACCTCCCAGGGTGTCTGGTTTAGAGAGGTTCCACTGTACATATGGACCTCCCAGGGTGTCTGGTTTAGAGAGGTTCCACTGTGCATATGGACCTCCCAGGGTGTCTGGTTTAGAGAGGTTCCACTGTACATGGGGACCTCCCAGGGTGTCTGGTGTAGAGAGATTCCACTGTACACATGGACCTCCCAGGGTGTCCGGTGTGGAGAGGTTCCACTGTACACATGGACCTCCCAGGGTGTCTGGTGTAGAGAGGTTCCACTGTACTATGGACCTCCCCGGTTGTCTGGTTTAGAGAGGTTCCACTGTACATATGGACCTCCCAGGGTGTCTGGTTTAGAGGTTCCACTGTACATATGGACCTCCCAGGGTGTCTGGTTTAGAGCGGTTCCACTGTACATGGGGACCTCCCAGGGTGTCTGGTTTAGAGAGGTTCCACTGTACATATGGACCTCCCAGGGTGTCTGGTCTAGAGCGGTTCCACTGTACATGGGGACCTCCCAGGATGTCTGGTGTAGAGAGGTTCCACTGTACACATGGACCTCCCAGGGTGTCCGGTGCGGAGAGGTTCCACTGTACACATGGACCTCCCAGGGTGTCTGGTGTAGAGAGGTTCCACTGTACTATGGACCTCCCCGGTTGTCTGGTTTAGAGAGGTTCCACTGTACACATGGACCTCCCAGGGTGTCTGGTTTAGAGAGGTTCCACTGTACTATGGACCTCCCCGGTTGTCTGGTTTAGAGAGGTTCCACTGTACATATGGACCTCCCAGGGTGTCTGGTTTAGAGAGGTTCCATTGTACATATGGACCTCCCAGGGTGTCTGGTTTAGAGAGGTTCCACTGTACATATGGACCTCCCAGGGTGTCTGGTTTAGAGAGGTTCCACTGTACATATGGACCTCCCAGGGTGTCTGGTTTAGAGAGGTTTCACTGTACATATGGACCTCCCAGGGTGTCTGGTTTAGAGAGGTCCTACTGTACATGGGGACCTCCCAGGGTGTCTGGTTTAGAGAGGTTCTACTGACGCTGTACATATGGACCTCCCAGGGTGTCTGGTTTAGAGAGGCTCCACTGTACTGGGGACCTCCCAGGATGTCTGGTTTAGAGAGGTTCCACTGTACATAGTCCCGGGTGTCTGGTTTAGAGAGGTTTCACTGTACATATGGACCTCCCAGGGTGTCAACTTTAGAGAGCTTCTACTGTATCATTGACTGTAGTGATGCAGCTTTGTATTTTTTAACCAGAGCAAGTGAGTAGAGGATCAATCAAGGACATATGTATATAGTCAGTGTAGTAGGCCATTTTTGTTACAGGGGCCCATTTTACGAAACTTTCTACAACGTTGCAAGTGTAAAATTTACTTTTAAACACCATTTACACTGACAGCCGATGTGGGAAAATCTTTAATGAATGTGTTCACATGTATTGATGTGTGCATGTAGGTGCAAAAGTGAAAGTGAAAGGGTTTAACGTCCCACCAATTGCTACGGTAATCTACAGACAGGACCACAGTTTAAAGTCTCATCTGACCGACCAGTGGAATGGAAATACTATGAAAGTATTTTTTGATGCCCTATGTGAGGTTTGAACCCACAACCTGCGGATTGGAAGTCGGGTGTTTATAACCCCTAGGCCACAACCCATCCCTAGTATCGTGAGAATTAAATGTTTGTACAAACATTTCTATTGTAAGAAGTTTAGATAAACATGCCCCTGGGTTCGTGAGAAATCTGTGTGTACCTCAAAGTATGTGAGGAGAAGTCTGGTGGGGTTCTGTTCCCCTGTCTGGCCCTCTATGGACTTCCGGAGCCCCAGTCGGTCGGCCAGTGCCAGCCAATCAGAGCCCGGCTGGGCGGGGTCCAACAGCTTGGACAGGCCCACTCTCGTTGGGTAGTCCACCTTGTGCATGTCTCCACCTGAGGAGATACAATAAACACATTGGTAAAATAGTGTATGTTGCTTTCTGGTATTGGCAAAACGTGTAGATCCAGATGAGCCAGCTCGTGACGAGCCGTCTCATCAAGATCTGCACTTTTTACTTTTTTACTTTGTAATGTTTACTTTTGAGAACAAAGACAGCCCCTTTTCATCAATGGACTAGTCTGAAAATCATTTTGCCACGGTTGGAATGGTCGCAAAATTAACATATCAAAATCCATTCCTGCTACTTAGGGGTGAAAGGGTTAAAACAGAAGGCCTTCAGCCAGTATTGTTGCATTTTTAAAAGGTTATGTCCAATAAATTCTCCAAAAAGTTGTATTCCTAATATAATAACATCTGAATAATTGTAATATTCTATGTAATATCTACATGGATCCTCGGACAAAAATGGCAGTTTTTTAACGATATTTTTCTTAAAATAGCATCTACGGGCATAAAATTTTCACAAAACAATCATCGGTTCTTGCTTTATCAATGCATGTAAACTATTTAGCGAAATATGCCATCTTTTTCACTTAAAATTGGGTCAGATCATCAGTCGTAAGATTGCCCAAAATTAACATTGACAATCAGTTATCCAGACAAACGTATAATCGTGTTATAACTTGTATTCTCACCTTGAAATCATGATTTTATCGCCTGTAAACCAGTGTAAACAGCGTTGTGTAGTTCTGCAGAAAAAAAATTCATCATTCGCTTCTTGAAAAACAACGTATTTATAGAATTTATTGTATTTATAGAACAACTCTGAAATGACGTAACGGGCGCACTCGATTGCAAGCCCCTGCGACTTTTGACGTTGTAAACAACTTGTGGACAGATTTGAGGAATGTTTTCAGCAAATTTTACTAAAATGTTCACCTTGTCAATATATTCTTCACACTGGCATGGAAACAGCAAGTACCTGAGTAACTTAGATGTGTTCATTACAAAATCGGGTCAAATGAATGCGCCGCTTAATTAACAGGTATTTTCATTTGTCCGATAAACTGATTGTCCGGATAACTGGTATGACACCTGTATATATTCAAAAATTTCAAAGTATAATTCTATTTCAAAGTGATTCAAATGATTTTAAATATTATTTTTCTTAGTTTTTCCAGATTTATCAAAAATGTACACTAATACGTATGTGTGTTGTTTTTAAGACTGTTTCTCACCAAAATCAGTGATGTAACGTCAAACTGGCAATATAATGGACAGAGAATGTCGTTCCAAGTGAATAGAAAGAGAACAAATGCAAGTCGTTCTTCGCAACATTGTCTTTTTCAAATTTGAAAGTCGATGCAAAATGTTAACCCTTTCTGGAGTTTGCACTACAGTGTCACCATTGTTAACCCTTACTATGCTGAATTAAATTCTGTCGTCTGCTGGAAATGTTTCATTTTCAATATTTCTCGACAAAAACCTGGTTTTGACAGCACATGAGAATCATCTCCAGTGGAGACGATTCTCATGTGCTGTCAAAACCAGGTTTTTGTTAAGAATTAAAGCAAAAATGAAAAACAGCAGACGGCATTTATGATTATTATTATCATCTGCATTATTAGCATTATTGTTATTATTATAACTACGTATGGCCAATATAAAATGCTGTGCAATGCCCAGGATCGTGTACATCATTTGGATTTGGAATGATAAAGCGTAAATGCTATAGCCTCAATACAAAAGTAACAATACAATGTAATACACTAATTTAATTAAAATACTATATGCTACATATAACACATTTTATAAAAAAAAATTGAATTTCTAATCATAAAAATCTGATGGTATGTTTTCACAGACCTAGGCCCTATTACATACCAAATGATTGTGTTCCGAGGCTGCCAAACCCACTCTCCGGTTTAGAGTTGAGTTGTAACGACCGGAGACGGGAGGTCACCTGTTCAGATTCCGGCTCGTCTGTCTGGTTGTCTCCCCCTGTCAGACTGGTGTACGGCTCCCCATTCAGTATCCGGATAATCTGCACATGTATATACCACAATGAAAGTGATTGGGTTTAACGTCCCAGCAACAGCTAGAGTCATTTAGGGATGGGACCTTGGTTTCAAGTCACATACGACAGACCAGTGGGATGGAAATCGTATGAAAGTATTTTTTAATGATTAAGGCAACGTTTGAACCCACAACCTCTTGATTGGAAGTCAAGTGTTTCTAACCCCTAGGCCACAACCCATCCCTCTATACATGCATCAATGTAACAGTGTTACAATAATACAAATGCTGAAAATTACAATGCTGAAATAGCATTTTATCATCTGCTGTTTGGTTTCTATTTTCCCATTTTATCATCAAGAACACGATTTGACAGCACTTTAGAATCATTTCTGATGGAAATGATTCTAATGTGCAGTCATATCATGTTTTAGTTCAGAAATAAGACAAAATAAAACAAAAAAACAGCAGACGATAATTTTTGTTTCCCGCATTCTATGGGTTAACTGTTTCACTCATAATCCTTTCACTCATACGTGTAGGGAAATTAAATGAGAAAATTTCCATGCAGTTACCAACTACCAACATTTCTTTTGTGCAATAAATAGTTTGAATGTTTGCATTTCAATAGTTCATAGAACTATAAAACATGTGGAGCATGTTTTGAAAATTAGAATTGAAATTAAAATTTGATGAAAAAACTCAGATTGCATCAAAATTGCATTACACAGAGCTCCAGATAAGCTGCGTATTTGCGTAAATACCCAATTAAAATTGCCAAAAACCCAATTAAAATCATAAGTAGCGAGTATCAAAAAGCAATACAAAATTTGTGGTACCTGTATCATGCTCCAGAAAACAATAAACATACCACATATAGAGCATATTTTTCTTATTTTCCAAGGAGACAATTCTAATGAAATACCAAGATGTTTTTTCAATGCCAAGACATGTTTTCAATTACATATTGGGAAATGTTTGTAATGCCAGGTGTACATGACTTACTGTATTTATTCTATCAAATACCTCCAGGTCTATGCAATTTTTGTGGATCAAAAATACATTAGTACATCACAAGACTTCTATCAGAGGTGAAGTTGTAATTAGAATGTATCCCGTGAACGCATGTGCCGTGAAACACGGTGCTGTGAAACATTTTTGATATCCTTTCAATACGACCTAATCATGAATATGTGCGGTGGCTGGGGTTATTTTTTTGCATTTTAAAGCCATCTGTAGGTGTTGACGGGATAAATAGAATAGTAGGTTAGTGCCGTGAATGGGAAAAAATATCTGGCGCGGCACGGAAACGGGATGTGCTCGGCAGAGCCTCGCCCATCCCGTTTCCTAAGCCTTGCCAGATATTTTTTCCCATTCACAGCACTAACCTGCTACTCTCTATAACTACGGTATATACCTGATCATTACAGTTGGCGAAGTCTGCGGGTGTGAGACCGCGACACCGAACACTCCTGCTCGGCGACCCTGGCTCCCGTAACCTCTCGCTGCCAGGGCTCTGCGGCTCCCCTTCTGTTGTTGTTGTTGTTGTTCTTGTGTCCACCTGTCCTGTCACCTCCACGGTTGATGATTGCCCCTGTGTATCTTCATTTACTGAGTCCGGATTGTCTCCCGTCTCCTCGTCAGACTCGCTCATCGATTCGTCATCGCTGGAGGATACGGTCGTCTCGTGGACACAGTCGTCATTCTCGGTGTCGGGGTCGGCTCCCCCCGCCATCAGCAGCGCTACCATGCCGATGTTGCCGCGACCACACGCAATGTGCAGCGGCGTGTTGCCATCGAAACGCTTCACGTTCACCTTGCTCCCGGCCTGTAGGCGACATTCACAGATATATTGTAGTGAACATGGGAGTGCTCGAGTGCATTTGGTTTGTCACAGATTCTATAAGATACTGACCTGCAGTGTCAGTGGTCTGTAGCCTATTTCACCAAAATTGCAAAGTACACTTTGAGGGAGAAATTTGCAATTTAATGATAAATTTATTAATTATTTCAGTATAATAAGTATGTATACTTGTAATCATCAAATATATGCAGTGGTTAGTTCTATATGAAATAATGCATTTCAGCAAAAATACATGATTACTCCCTCAAAGTGCTAGATAAGTATGCTTTGCAATTTTGGTGAAATGGGCTACGATGTATGAAGTTAACATGAGAAAACATGATAAACATTAACCCTTTCAAAATACAGATAATAAAGCCAACATTTGCTGTAGATCCAGATGAGTCAGCTCATTATGAGCCTTCAAACCTGGATCTACAATATTTGTCAGGATTTTCAAGATTTTGAAGAAAAAAATAACAACTGATTTTTCATTAATGGAAAAGTCCAAAAGTAAGCATGGATATATCAATGTCGGATATTTAGGGGTGCAATGGTTAAAATCACAGATATTTTACAATAGTCACAGTACTGGAAACAAGAAGGCACATACCTGCAGTATGAGGTAGGCTGCGATGGACAGTTCGTCGGCCTCCACAGCGTGATGCAGCGCGGTCCGCCCACTCTTGCCGTCGGCAATGTTGACGTCCGCGCGGGCTCGTGCCAGTAACTTTATCAGGTTCAGGCTCTCTAGCTGGGCCGCCAGGTGCACCGGAGTGAACCCTACAAGCACAACAACATATGAGACACGTCATGTGATTTCATACCTTCGGATATCTGTGTAATTTCATGAAATATGTTTACAAAATTTACAATATTTTCCGTAAATGGTGTCAAAAGTTGACAAAATTATATTCCGATGGTACTCAGAAAATTTTGTCAACTTTTGACTTTATTTATGAAAAATATTGTGAATTTTGTAAACATACAGTAGCGTAACCATTTGTCGAGATTACCCCCGCATCGGGGATTTTCGTAAACCGCATTTGTCACTAATCACGGAAACTTTCACGGTCAGTTTCCCGGATATTTTTTTTCAGAAGACACCTATCTGTCAAATGGATAAAAAATATTCCACATCGCCCTTGGTCATGTAAGGTTTTAATCAAAATTGTTAGAATACCTTCAAAATGTTGTATTTCATCTATTCCCACTTTTGTCCACTCATAAACATCATTATTGAAAAAGATTTACAAAGCATGGTTCTGTCAGTCAAATTACCAGAATGGAGCTTCTCATTATACTGGGGGGGTGGGGGGGGGGGGGGTTATATGAAAAACAATAACAAACTAACACAGAATTATATTTGATTACACAGATGTAGATATAAACTCTGACATTTTAATAGAATTTATTGTACTGTTGATTATAAAAATGCTCAGAATAATATGCTACAGTTTGTAGATTGTTATTATCCTGTATTTGGTATAAATCCCGCCTGTAGTGTGCACCATAATGAATATGGTAAAATAGCATGTACCACAACTGAAAATTAAACGTGACCTGAAAGCATCTTGCTTTATGATTATTTTCTTTGTGATAATATTATTGTCATTTATGACTGGCAAAGGAAATGGTGGAAAATTGTTTACTGTCAACTTCTCTGATAATTTAGATAGCCATTTTTTACTCTGACCCGATGGTGCGCCACAATACAGGATGAGTATAACCCAACAACAAAAATCCAGAGTCTAAGGTCACAGTCTATTTTCTACAAGCACCTGGATGATACATTAACAAAATGGATGACATGGAAATAAGCAGGACTTTTAGATAAATCTGATTTCACAGCACTTTTACGATAAGTTTATTGTTTTAAAAAGTTTTGACTAATTGTTTTGTATGCTTATAGCTCTAGTAACTGGCCAACGAAGGCTTATTATCCAGAACCTAGGTATATCCACTGTATTTAATATGTGGCTGTGACAGGAGCCATGTGGCTTATGGGATTTGTGGCGAGTGTAGCTCCTGATCAAATAGCACACTCCTGTAGCCCAACAACGATCTTGCTAGAACCATGACGTGTGTTTCATTGATGTAATGGTGGACAGTGCAGATCCTGATCAGACTGTGCTTATGCACAGAGTACTTCCAGGAAGTATATATATTTTTTCTGTAAATATGCAGTTCTGATTTAGGTATTGTCCCCCCATCAAAGGTGAAATATGGGATTTGACTCTGATAATCTGTCCTAAAATTACCGTAGCTGTTAACAGGCCGGTAAACACTAATTAAATAAATAAATAGTTACCTTCATAGCATCGCATGTTGAGCTCCGGGAACGGTGAGTTCTTATGCACGCCTGGTCGGAGGTACTTGAGGAGGCAGGCCATACAGTCGTCGCGCCCATACAACACGGCAAGGTGTGCGGGGGTGTAGCCATTGCGGTCCACCAGGGCGGGGTCCGCCCGCGCCCGAATCAGCAGGTCCACCGCCCGCGGCTGGTTGGTCAACACGGCCAGGTGCAGCGGAGTCTGGAATATATTCACATAGATTGAATGGGTAGATTAATCCAATGTTGTCACAGCTGGTTGGTCAGTACGGTCAGGTGCAACGGCGTCTGGAACATGATCATACACGTAGAGAATAGTAGGTTAGTGCCGTGAATGGGAAAAAATATCTGGCAAGGCTCAGGAAACGGGATGGGCGAGGCTCTGCCGAGCACATCCCGTTTCCGTGCCGCGCCAGATATTTAAACTATTCAAGGCACTAACCTACTATTCTATTTATCCCGTCAACATTACAAATAGCTTTAAAATGCAAAAAAATAACCCCAGCCGCATCTCCAAATTGTATTGACAGGATATCAAAATGTTTCACGGCATCGTGTTTCACGGCACATACGCACTGTGTTAACGGGATAAATGTAACTTAACCCTTCGAATGCGTGAAACGTAAATTGTCATCTGTTGTTATTGCCTTCTTTCTTAACAAGACATTATGTTTGTAAAACATGGATATGCCCCATTGGCATACTTGACTGAAAAAATGGCTAAGTGTTTCAGCGACCTTGTGACGGTAAAAAAAAGAAGGTAATGATCAAGTTCATGGTGGCGCGAGTGCATGACAAATGTTCAGGTGATTCAAGTGTCTAAGTATCGAAGCAATCCTTCACATAGTATTGAAGACATTACATGTTGGAGAAACACTTATAATCTTTTCGATGCAAGAAAATGGCTAAATATTTCAGCAAAATTTCGAAGGTGACAAAGGTCAAGATCGTGTTAATGGTGGCGTGAGTGTGTGGCAAATGTCCAAGTATCGAAGCAATCCTTCGATTAATATTGAAGATATTACATGTTGGAGAAACCCTTACAAAATTTTTGACGTAAATGTACACGGATGGACGGATATACGGACGTTCTTACATTACTATACTTATGTGGCTTATCACATGTTAAATATTAGCCACATAAAACGATTTTTAGCCACATAAAAGGATTTTTTAGGTGGCTAATTGTAACCAACCCTATCCTTTACTAAGTCCATAACCCTGTGGGGCTAGCCACATAAGTACCCTAATGTGTGCCCGGACGGACATACGTAACAATGCAATGCAATATGCCCCCCATGCTATCGCATAGGGGGCACAATAAAAATATTATTTGACAGCGCTTTAGAATCATTTCCAGTGGAAATTTCCAACCTTGACCTTGGCCGTGAAGGCCGCATGGGTGGTATGGAATAAAATGATGGATGATGATAAGGAAGTATATGAAGTTTGAGGGCAATCAGACTTACCGTCACAGAGATAATGGATACCCAAAATGTTTAACGCAAATGGGACGGACCAACGAATGGACGGATGGATGGAATGACGAAAACTATATACACCTATAAATATAGGAATGTATGAGTTGAAATCCAATCTGGATGAGCAGAAAATTAAGAATTTCTCGAGGTCTGTTCATGCTAAATTTTGGAATAGTTAATTAATCGTATGAGGAATATATTTTAAAAATCTGAAAAATACTTACAAACAATGACAGTATATTACGACATGTAACATACCTGGCGGTTGTAGTTGTAGGCGTTGATGCGGGTCTGTGAGTCGGACAGTGTTACCATGACGTCCAGCAGGTTCTGGAATACCTCATACTTCTTGTTGATCAGCGCCGTGTGTAGCGGCCTGCAATGATGTTCACAATGTATATATAGTAGGCCCTATATCGTAGGTGCATGACCAGGTGTCATGTGTTTTGTTTGTTTGTTTGTTTATTGGTGATCATTCCCATAAGTATTTGTTTGTTTATTGGTGTTTAACGACCTATCAACAGCTAAGGTCATGTAAGGTCGGGCAAATGGATTCGATCCCATTTTAACCTGCTGCATTGGGGGTAAAATACCAAAATCAGAACGGAATATTTATATTGAGATATTCAGCCCTGAAATTAGAATATCCTGACCTGGTGCCAGGTCCATACCACACCAAAGTCACTTGGCCCCTTCCCCTAAAATAGGATTACGAATATCGTAATACTCACATAAGGGGTATAACCAGATTCAACTATCACATACAAAATGCCAAAGACGTATGTGAGGGCCAAACCAGGTCTCCAGTCGGGATTCCGGTAAGAATGAACCCCGATAGTTAAATTACCCATCACGTGCTCCCACCTGTCACCCACCGGTGTTGTGTGTAGTTCAGATATACGAATCAGCAAATCAACAATTTTTTTTCGCATTGTTTTTGTGATCTATAATTATGCCAGAGACGGCCTATGATTGCAAACTAGATGGCCGCGGCCTGCATGTCGCGCCTTGTGGCGAGGCAAGGACACTAAAAAAAAAGATATAGCATAACGAAAAACTTTCACCAAAAAACTTAACCAAAAACTTTAACCGGACACATGTACGTATGTACGCCAAAGTGCCGACTATATCGCGCTTTCCGCAAGCGGGCGCGAAAAAAAATCTTTAACCAAAAACTTCAAAGTAATTTGACCTTGACATTGGGCACAGGGGCCGCACGGGAGGGGGGTAGAATGAAAATATAGATGATGATAAACACCCATGTGAAGTTTCAAGGTAATGGGCAAAGCAGTTGCAGAGATATAGTATAACGAAAAACTTTAACCAAAAAACTTAACCAAAAACTTTAACCAAAAAACTTAACCAAAAACTTCAAAGTAATTTGACCTTGACATTGGGCACAGGGGCCACACGGGAGGGGGGTAGAATGAAAATATAGATGATGATAAACACCCATGTGAAGTTTCAAGGTAATGGGCAAAGCAGTTGCAGAGATATAGTATAACAAAAAACTTTAACCAAAAAACTTAACCAAAAAACTTAACCAAAAACTTTAACCAAAAAATTTAACCAAAAAACTTAACCAAAAACTTTAACCAAAAAACTTAACCAAAAACTTCAAAGTAATTTGACCTTGACATTGGGCACAGGGGCCGCACGGAAGGGGGGTAGAATGAAAATATAGATGATGATAAACACCCATGTGAAGTTTCAAGGTAATGGGCAAAGCAGTTGCAGACATATAGTATAACGAAAAACTTTAACCAAAAAACTTAACCAAAAACCTTAACCAAAAACTTTAACCAAAAAACTTAACCAAAAACTTTAACCAAAGAACTTAACCAAAAACTTCAAAGTAATTTGACCTTGACATTGGGCACAGGGGCCGCGCAGGAGGGGGTAGAATGAAAATATAGATGATGATAAACACCCATATGAAGTTTCAAGGTAATGGGCAAAGCAGTTGCAGAGATGTAGTATAACAAACAAGAGGGCCATGATGGCCCTAATTCGCTCACCTGACTCCATGAACACCAGAGGAGAATGTGACATTGAGTTCATGTGTTTTAAAAAATTTGTGCTATTTTTAGATGGCGGTCATCTTGGATTAAGCGATGACTCTCATTTTACAAAATCTGAAAATGCTTCACCCAGCATCGGCCATGTGGTTCCTGAGAAAAAGACGTTAAAAATCTTGAATAAATGGACCTTTTGGTGGCCATCATGGATGACATAATCATCCGATTCCGACAAATATTGCACCAGAGTGATCGCCTCATTGATACCTTCAATTTGATATATGACATGACCATATTCAGTCAAAAATTTGACCCCAATTTGACCCCACGGGCCACGCCCATTTTTGACCCGGGGTCACCATTTTAACAACTTTGAAAGAGCAATGTACATCGATCATTCCTACCAAGTTTCGTCGAAATCGAAATCCGGCTAGCGGGTTCATGAGAAGAAGATTTTTTAAGAATTTATGCTATTTTTAGACGGCGGCCATCTTGGATTAGCGATGACCTCCATTTTAACAAATCTGAAAAGGCTTCACCCATGGACCATAACTTTTAAGTTTGGCTACCATGGGTCAAGCGGTTCATGTGAAGAAGAATTTTGAAATCTCTAATAAAAGAACGACCTTTTGACATTTCGGCGGCCATCTTGGATGACATAACAATCCGATTTGGACAAAAAATGTACCAGAGTGATCGCCTCATTGATACCTTCGATTTGATATATAACATGACCATATTCGGTCAAAAATAAAATTTGACCCCACGGGCCACGCCCATTTTTGACCTCGGGGTCACCATTTTAACAACTTTGAAAGAGCAATGTACATCGATCATTCCTACCAAGTTTCGTCGAAATCCGGCAAGCGGTTCATGAGAAGAAGATTTATTAAGAATTTATGCTATTTTTAGACGGCGGCTATCTTGGATTAGCGATGACCTCCATTTGAACAAATCTGAAAAGGCTTCACCCATGGACCATAACTTTTAAGTTTGGCTACCATGGGCCAAGCGGTTCATGTGAAGAAGAATTTTGAAATCTCTAATAAAAGAACGACCTTTTGACCTTTCGGCGGCCATCTTGGATGACATAACAATCCGATTTCGACAGAAAATGCACCAGAGTGATCGCCTCATTGATACCTTCAATTTGATATATGACATGACCATATTCGGTCAAAAATAAAATTTGACCCCAATTTGACCCCACGGGCCACGCCCATTTTTGACCCCGGGGTCACCATTTTAACAACTTTGAAAGAGCAATGTACATCGATCATTCCTACCAAGTTTCGTCAAAATCCGGCAAGCGGTTCATGAGAAAAATATTTTTTAAGAATTTATGCTATTTTTAGACGGCGGCTATCTTGGATTAGCGATGACCTCCATTTTAACAAATCTGAAAAGGCTTCACCCATGGACCATAACTTTAAGTTTGGCTACCATGGGCCAAGCGGTTCATGTGAAGAAGAATTTTGAAATCTCTAATAAAAGAACGACCTTTTGACCTTTCGGCGGCCATCTTGGATGACATAACAATCCGATTTCGACAGAAAATGCACCAGAGTGATCGCCTCATTGATACCTTCAATTTGATATATGACATGACCATATTCGGTCAAAAATAAAATTTGACCCCAATTTGACCCCACGGGCCACGCCCATTTTTGACCCCAGGGTCACCATTTTAACAACTTTGAAAGAGCAATGTACATCGATCATTCCTACCAAGTTTTGTCGAAATCCGGTTGGCGGTTCTTGAGAAGAAGATTTTTGAAGAATTTGTGCTATTTTTAGATGGCGGCCATCTTGGATTATGTAATGACGTTATTTTAACAATTTTGTAATCCCCCTACCTAAGGACCATGACCATGAAGTTTGGTGACTATAGACCCAATGGTTACCGAGGAGAAGACGTTTGAAAATGTTCACGGACGACGACGGACGACGACGACGGACGACGGACACATTGCGGTAACAATAGCTCACATGAGCTTCGCTCAGGTGAGCTAAAAACTTTAACCAAAAAACTCAACCAAAAAACTTAACCAAAAACTTTAACCAAAAAACTTAGAATGAAAATATAGAAGATGATAAACACCCATGTGAAGTTTCAAGGTAATGGGCAAAGCAGTTGCAGAGATATAGTATAACGAAAAACTTTAACCAAAAACATTAACCAAAAAACTTAACCAAAAAACTTAACCAAAAACTTTAACCAAAAAACTTAACCAAAAACTTTAACCAAAAAACTTAACCAAACAACTTTACCAAAAACTTTAACCGGACACACGTACGTACGTAAAGTGCCGACTATATCGCGCTTTCCGCAAGCGGGCGCGACAATAAAAAGCACATTACAGCGCTTTCATTAACACAAATTGGACATAGATTTTAACACACCCTGAAAATTACCAAAATAAATTCCTAAAAACAATAGATTTTCTTCACCGTCTATTTAAAAAAAATCATATAATAAAAACCTAGATATTCTATTCAAAATTCTATTCATAAGATTGAACCAGGTTCCCACACAGAAGCTGACACAAAATTACCTGACCTTTTGACAACCTGGAATTTCCCTGACTTTTTGACAACTCACCATCTCAATCTTATCAATAGAATTTTTAATGGTCGGTGTCATACTTACAAGTCTCCATTTTCGTCCTGTACCGACATGAGATAGCGCTGCACCATCAGCAGGTATCGGATGTCGCCCGACGCCGCGTAATATTGCAGGGCCTCCGAGGTCCTCACTGCGGTCTTCAATATCGGGTTGGAGTCAGTTTGCACTGGAACACGCAATATCATTACTCAATAGATGTGCATACACCGATTATTATATGAATAAACAATATTATACTTTTAAACGTCCAACTACCGGTATACTAAATCCCAGATAAAGTCTCCAAAAATGTTGTTTATTCCTTATTATTCCAACCCATTTATATTTTAACCCATTTCATGCTGAGGATATACCATTTTGCGTGCGAAAAATCATAAATATTTTCTTTAAATGTGCTTAGAAGTATATGTCGCGACCACCATTTGAACCGTCTCGTTGAGACGGTTCAAATTAGTGGTCACATTGAGAAATAACAAAAATAAAAATAATTTAAAACAATTCATACCTGTAAAGGTGTATTCAGCAGGTAATTGGCTAAAATGGATTTTAAATGCTATTTTTCATTATAGGAATGAATGGCCTTTTTGTGGAATTTATCGGGGTATAAACTTGGAAAAGTCGCGGGAATACTGGACGAAGGCCGGAAGGCCTCGTCCAGTATTCCCGCGACTTTTCCAAGTTTATATCCCCGATAAATTCCACAAAAAGGCCATTCATTCCATATAATTCCAGCATTTGAAATAAATTAATCAAGAAAATATGTTTATTTTCCGTTTTCTTAAGAATTATTTTAACTGCGCCTCACGGTTACGGAAAGTAGTTCGGTATGGGAGTTTACTGGGATATAAACTTTGGACAGTCTTGCTACGGGCCAATCAAATGTTAGGGAATCGTGTAAATATTTTTGTTCTGGAATTATAGTTATTCCAAATTCCAACAAACATGCACACCAATACATGTGCATTCAATTTATGACGTTTTGCGTCAAAATCAGTAACATAAGTTCAAATAACAATATGGTGGATAAAATAACGTCGCTCAAAGCAAATGTTAAGTTAACAAATGTATGTATTTGTAGTCAATCCTGTGTCTGAATGTTCAAATCGATGTAAATTTTCAACAGTCGTGTATTGATGTATGAACTCGTGCCATATGCCCGGATGTGGCTACTCTCGGCCAATGAAAGTACTGTACATCATTTGGAGTTGGAATTATTAGCCTCTCAATATGATAAAGACAGCTCCATACTCATTTCTGGACTATTCCATTAATGAGAAAATTACTATTTTTAAAATATCTGAAAATACTGACAAACACTGCAGATCCCGACGAGACGGCTTGTTAGAATTAATTTAAATCAAATTAAATTAGTAACCAACGACTGTAAGAAAAGTACCATTACTTATTTTTCAATGTTATAAATATGTTGTTACCATATCCCGATTGTTAATACTATCATCGACGGTGATAAACAGGGGAGATAATTTGATAATGCATTTCCCTTATTACTGTACTAGGAAGCATAATTTATGATACATATACCACTTTTTAGTTAATTGTGAAATGATAAAACTATGTGACCTACAGCTTCTTGACACTAGATGAATTAATTTAACTGTTTCATGCATGCTAGCGGCGAAAATATCCGCCAAACAAATTAGGACTATATGTTTTATTTCTCTCTGTAAATATGTCTTGAAATTTCATTAGAATTGAGTCCTCAGGACTCAATTCTAATGAAATTCCAAGACAAATTTATGATATTTACAAGGATAAATAAAAGAAAATATGATGAATTTTTGTCCGCTAGTTTTGAACTATTTATAGCCCACAAGTTTCCCAGCATGCAAAGAGTTAAATAAAATTACATTAGTAGTCATCAACGATACAAAAACTACCATAACTTACTTTTCAATATTATAACTATGCTGTTATCATACACCAAGTTTTTATAGGCGACATAAAGGTACAATTGGGTTCAAAAGACTATAAACATATACAAATAAATTATATTTACTACCGTAATCTGTTTTAATGGCCATCAATGAAATATAAAATGTACTAAAATCCATTGGACATAAAGGAATACCTCTCAGCTATGAAACTAATTTTTCTTTTTTCACTTTCAATTGTTTTTGTTTTGTAAGGTATTATTTCCAGTTTCTACAAAATCCAAACGAAATTCTATTGAACCAGGTTGCAAATGATTATTACAAGTATATATTTATATATGTGCATGTATACCATGAGCATATGGTAAAGTATCTCTGAATTGAATGCACACACTACAGGGATTCCACTGGCGATCGCAACTTTCGCAATTGGCGATAAAAATAAACAATTGGCAATAATTATTATTTTTTTTTATCTTTTTTTCGAAAATTGTAATTTTTTATCGCCAATTGTTTTATTTTTTTTGAAGTGGCAATTTTATTTTCCCCAGCGGAATCCCTGACACTACCGCCGCCCCAAACCCCACCACTGCCGCCCCAAACCCCACCACTGCCGCCCCAAACCCCACCACTGCCGCACTGCCACACAGTAGTATTATTCCATAAAAATGCACAAAATTATTCACTGTCAATTTGATATTTGCCAGGTGAGGAATAAGCTAGAAATATGAACAGCAAAATACTGATCAAACTCACTTGAATTTAATCAAATCACATGGCAGGTTTCATTAATATTGATCAGACAATGTAAACTAGAGCAAGTGATACACCTGGCCGCTGCCTGGACTGACAAACCAAAACTTTAAAGCAAATAGTATGCATAAATGGATAGACGGACAGTCTGATCAAGATCTGCACTGTTTGCCATTCCATCAATGAAACACCCGTCATGCCTTTAACAAGAAATATAGATTGTTATCAGGCTACAGGTGTGTGCTATTTGATCATGAGCTACACTGGTCTCAAATACTATAAGCCCAATTACTCCAGTCACAGCCACATATACATTTTATTGCATAAAATGGGCACTCATAGTGTAATAACACAATGTAATAAAAATCATATTGCACTAGTGTAATAAATATGCAAATTATCTCATTACAGAAAACAGGTGTGGTGACCAGTACAGCTGCTTATGCAATGTGTTTATGCAACAAATAGAATATAACATTTGTGTTGATTTGCATAGCCTCGTTTCTTATGAAATCGGTAAACGAGTTTAATAAATATCATATCAAATCATCACTCACATAAGATCCTCTATGTATAGAAGTAATAAGACAAATATGGCTGCGACTGGAGGAATGGGACTTATTGCATTTGTGGCCAGTGTAGCCCGCGAGACTAAAATGTTCGTAAGTGCAAATTTAGGATCGTCTGGAAATTTCAATTGATGGATTTACATTTATTGAGCATAGGCTGCTTATGCAGCCTATGCTCACTAAATGTAAATCCAATAATTGTTTACAAGAAAACATTGTCAATGTGACATTTACAGGCTATCATAATTTTGCAATTACAAACATTTTAGTCATAAGAAGTTTAGTGAGACGGAAACGTGGTCTGCTGGAACCATGCATCATGCATCTGCAGTCAGATGTATTTTCTTTGTTTAAATAGAATCATTACTAAAAGGTTCACTGACCAAATGGCGGACAGTGCATGCCCTGATCAGATTGCGCGGATGCTGGTCGCACATGCCATATACCCAACGTCTCCAATCACAACTACATAATTATATAGCAATAACTCTTAACTATTCACACTACACTACTAGAATCCCTCTGCTCTGGAAATTGGCTAATAAAATAAAACTTACGTTTTGTTCTCACCATCTTTCCACAATTATCATAAAGTTAATAGTGTTGTATAAAACCTTTTAACTTAAGATCATTAATTCCTTAGGCATATAGTTACTTACAGACACATTTTAACTTATGATCATGTGACCAGGCATCAGGATATGGTAATATATATCACATCAAGGTGATTCAAGCAAAATATTTGGGGTTTTACTTACATCAGCTCTTAATATTTCCTGTATCGATAAAAGGAACAAAGCCATTATGTTCTGAATAGAAAAGTGTGTCATGGAACGAGATCATTATAAATTTTCTTCATATAAATTAAAATGAATATGACGACGGAGAAGCTTGTATAAATTATTGTGATATGGGGAATATTGGTGAGTAGACTTTGGTGTGTAATAAATTATACACCAGTAAACATAACTGTGTGACCGTAATTTGAGACACGACTTTTGTTACCAGCCTAGATTCAGATCAGACTCACAGTCTAATCAGGGTCTGCATTGCCTGTTATTTATTCAGGGACATAAAGTATACAATTTGTATCAGGCTGCAGAAGTGTGTTGGTAGATCAGGAGCTGGGCTGGCCATAAATGTCATAAGCCCCATGTCTCCAGCCACGGTTGTATTCAGAGGAGATCCTCAGTCATATAATATTAACCCATTTCTGTAAAAAAATATTGTTTATTTCTCCATGAAGGTATATGTTGTTACCACTCATTTGAACCATCTCGTCGAGACAGTTCAAACGAGTGGTAACAGCATATACTTTGGAGATGAAATGAAGAATATATCAATTTTTTTCTCATCAAAGTTTCATACTACTATAATTGTATCCCGTTTTTAATGGGTTATTTAAATATACCTTGGATATAGTGTTTGCATGACAGTGTGAACTTTGATATAGTCGATCGTCTTCTGTTTTTCATTTTTAACTTATTTTTTTCAACAAAGTACATGTTTTGACACCGCATGTTAATTGTCTCCATTGCAAACAATTCTCATGCAGTGTCAAAACATGTTTTCATCAACACAAATGCAAAATAAAAAATAACAGCAGACGACAAAATTTAATTAAGTTTTGTAAGGATAAATGCATTAGCTGACTGAAAGGGAAATTTGTCACACATGTCAGAATGGTTCCTTTCCCGCCAAATATGCCAAAATCTTGTGAAAGTATGACTATAGGATATTCTGACTGACCTGGGTCTACGCTACTACTAGTTGTAGGAATGTTGAAAGGAATATTTGTCAAGCCGTGAACCAAATCTACTATCCTGTCTAAAATACTTGATTGCTTCCTTCCTTCTATCAAACAATGAAAATACACAAGACATTTTGTGGTGAAAAATAATATCCTGGATCTACGGCTTAATAAATATTTGACTTTAACCACTCAAATACCCCCTATAAGCGGGCAAATATTGCACAGTATTTTGCTTAAAGTATGTGGCAGCGTGTTAAAATCTCCATATATGTGGTAAAAATATGCAGAAATTGTGTTCTTCAAAATCATGGTGGGGAACAATATGACAAGTGTGATTGCAACAGCACTTTTGTAGTGTGATATTAACCCATTAACCCTTTCAACATCACAGACCTCTATAGCGGTGTTTGCAAAAAGTGTAGATCCAGATGAGCCGGCTCGTGACGAGCCGTCTCATCAGGATCTGCATTTTTTGCAAGAAATGTTCATATTTTTAGAACAAAAACACACTTTTTTCATAAATGGACCCATCTAAAAATCATTTTAATACCAATATATTTAGAAACAAATATCATACGGTGTACATGTAGTTTTGTATGAAATGGCAGGGAATTTTTTGGATAAGTGAGATCAGCATACTAACGTTGTTAAGGTTCAAGTAGTAAATAGGTATTTCCCCATTGCTATATATATACGGCTAATCATCATGGTGAACATTTGATATTGCGCCAGAACACACAGTGCATTGTACACCCATATCTACCACATATAATTTGCACCTATTCAGTCATAAGCAAAACCACCTACGACCATAAACAGTACATTGTATTATGAATTTATGATGTATGTCAACTGACTCACATGTTCAGTGTAATTTAACCCTTTCAACCCTGGATACCCTACGTTGACTGGTTGGTACTAATTGTTGGACTATTCCATTAACCCTTTCAACACCACAGACCTCTATAGCGGTGTTTGCAAACAGTGTAGATCCAGATGAGCCGGCTCGTAACGAGCCGTCTCATCAGGACCTGCACTTTTTGCAAGGAATTTTCATATTTTTAGAACAAAAACACCCCCTTTTCATAAATGGACCAGTCTAAGAATCATTTTGTGACAAATGGATTGGGCGGAATATTTACATGTGAAAATCCATTCCAGTTACTTAGGGGTGAAAGAGTTAATGACAATATGTGAATATTAGTGCCAACAAGGGCATCATTATCATAAACTAATCCCCTCGCTGGCAGCCTTGATAATAAAGAAAAAAACAAAACATTTTTGCCTTACAAACAAAGTGAACATAAGTCCTCAGTGACCTTGACCTTGATCGGACGTGGGCCGTATGTAAAACAAAGAACCATCCATAGACACACATTGTGGCCAAATATTATCAAAATCAGTGAAGTGGTTCATAAGTTATTGAAAAATGAAAGGTGTTGCTGACGTAACGCCCGCCCGCCCGCACGCACGCACGCGCGCACGCGACGCACGCACGCACGCACGCACGCACGCACGCACGCACGCACGCACGCACGCACGCACGCACGCACGCACGCACGCACGCACGCACATGTACTAATGCTATATCCTCTTACCTATCGGAGAGGGGATAATTATTGCAGCCCGTTACAGTGTTTGCACATTTTGGCTTTCTGTGTCGTGTTGAAAGGGTGAAACAATTTTCATATTGGCTCTGAAAGTTTGCTAACTAATGTTGTCAGTTCTTTTATAAAGGCATTTGTTTAATGTACCATTTGATCTGAAAATACTACGTAATATTTTATTAAATTATCATTGTAACAATGAGCACATGCACATATGAAAAAAAAAAATCTGTTTGTCCCAGTGTCTACCCACGGTCAGCGTTTAACCCTTTCACCCCTAAGTAACTGAATGGGCTGCGATATGTTAACTTTGCAACAAATCCAATCCAGGGTTGGCCGTGAAATACCGGGGCCGGGAACCGGTATTTCCCATCCTGGGAAATACTCCCCAAAGTGGGAAATACCGGGAAATGCCGGGAAATATGAATTTTGATGTTATTATTTGATAATTAAAGTTATTTAAATTAAGTTTTAAGCTCAGTAATAGTTAATTAAACAATCAACAACTTAATAATTAGATATAGGGGTTAATTACAATGTATAGATCTGGTACTCATCAGGTGGAATATTTGGCAACCATGACATTTATATTTTGGTTGTATTATTTTTTGGTAAATTACTTCTTCATTTTTTAGGAAGCATCTGAGTGTCTGCTAAATACAATTCACAAGGATAACGTCATCATGATCAGACTATGTTTAGACAACAGGCTGTTAATTGTCTCCCACACTAATATTCAGTATCAAGAAATGAGAATAAATGATCTTAGCATGCATGATGTGCATACACATAGTCTCTTACAAGTCTTATATGACTGACAATGTACTGTTGTTTTATGCTTTGCATTTGTATTACTTATTTGCATTATTATTAATATGACATTTATTTAACGTGAAGACTATGGGCCATGATGGTACGTGGGCCACGATGGTACGTATGAGATACAGTACCTAAAATCGTTACAATTGGCCAAAAGCCTACTAATGTCTACTTATTTGCATGTACATTGATGAGACTTTAATATACTTTAATAAACCATATCAGACTATGACAACAGGCTGTTAATTGTCAGCCTTCTCTCACACCTTTTGTGTCATTCACCGCTTTTGCATGACGCAACTTCCGGTCGGTAAACGCCAGCCTAGCAACAGTCCGCCATGACAGTAGGTGATCACAAAAGCGTTGCCATATTAAAAAGTGTTATCAACAGTGATATTTGTCCAACATTTTCGAACATATAATAGTTAAATCAGTGTTGTGCACATAGACGTTATTGTCGTCTGTTGTATAAATGATTTACCAGTATATATATGGCCGTTCGGTATATAATAATAATGTAGTAACAGGGCGGATTAAGCGTCCCGTTTATATAATGTCAATGAGTCTATGTACTTACATGTAGCGTAATTTCTCATTTCAGATTCACACGATTCTTCAATCAAAGGATCTAGACAAAGTCCATGGAAGATTGGATGTTTAATATATTTACCTGTATTTATATTCAGATAATATCTCCATGATAAATAATGTACTGTATGATAATGTTTTAAATTACTATGATAAATAAAAGTGTGATCAAGTATTTATCCATGCACGTGAATTTAGTGGCAAGATGATAATTGTTGTACATAGGTCAACATTAATTACAACCGTAAATGAGTTGAAATTGTTGTACGAAGGTCAACATTAATTACAACCGTAAATGAGTTGTATTTATTTTACCTTGCTTTCTTTGTCAGACGTGTGCTTTTATTGAAATGCCCTCCACCACCTCCCCCCACCCCCGCACACACCGACCCCCACATGTATGTATGGTCCAAGTGACCAAGCAGGTAACAGAGTAGACACTTATCATAGCTATTGATCAGGGGGGCCGTCTGGAAATATCAATTGATGGATTTACATTTATTGAGCATAGGCTACAGCCTATGCTCAATAAATGTAAATCGAATAATTGTTTACAAGAAAACAGTGTTAGTGTGAAATTTACAAACTATGATAATTTTGCACTTACGAACATTTTAGACTTACGAAGTTTAGTGAAACTGTCCCCTGGGGCCCGTTTCACTAAACTTCTTACGACTAAAATGTTCGTAAGTTCAAATTTAAGATCGTCTGTAGATGTCAATTTATGGATTTACATTTATAGAGCATAGGCTGCATATGCAGCCTATGCTCAATAAATGTAAATCCAATAATTATTTACAAGAAAACATTGTTAATGTGAAATTTACAGACTATCATAATTTTGCACTTACGAACATTTTAGTCGTAGGAAGTTTAGTGAAACGGCCCCCAGATGCGCAGATAAATAGCTACGATAAGTGTCTACTCTGTTACCCGCTGGTGTATGGCACCAGGTGCTATACAGTGGCGGATCCAGGATTTCACCAAGGGGGGGGGGGGGCATATGGAACTTGAACGAGGTATGCTCGTTCGTCGACTGAGCAGAGCGAGGTAGTTGGCTAGGGGGGTCCGGGGCATCCCACCCCCCCCCCTGAACATTTTTTAATTGAGGAAGCCATTTCCTGCATTCTATTGCATTTTTTTCATAGCACTTACTCAATAATTCTTTTAAAAAAATCGGGATTTCTGAACGGCCACCCCCCCGCCCCCCGCCCCCGCCCCCTGAATCCGCCTCTGCTATATGCTGGTCAAAATACCGTAACATAATTCTTTTCGGTCATTATGAGGGGCCAGCCACGGGGAAAGTAGTCGCTCTAATTACCACGGGGGTGGTGTGCACTGGAAGGCCAGTGACGGAACATCACCCCGGGCAATTGCTTTAAGCTGGTGGCAACATCCGCCGTACTTATCAGAGTGATTAATAGGCCCCGGGCACTGCGACTGAGAAGGTCTAGCTGTTATACGCCAAACACAGCACGTGGCTTATAGGGCACTGCGACTGAGAAGGTCTGTTATACGCCAAACACAACACGTGGCTTATAGGGCACTGCGACTGAGAAGGTCTGTTATACGCCAAACACAGCACGTGGCTTATAGGGCACTGCGACTGAGAAGGTCTGTTATACACCAAACACAGCACGTGGCTTATAGGGCCCGGGCACTGCGACTGAGAAGTCTGTTATACGCCAAACACAGCACGTGGCTTATAGGGCTTTTGTGACCAGTGTAGATCCAGATCAGAACCAGTGTAGATCCAGATCAGACCGCAGTCCGATCAGGATCTGCCATTCCATCACTGAAACACACTAACAAACAGTCTACCGTTTTCAGACTACACGAGTGTGCTATTTGATCAAAACCTACACTGGTCACAAATCACACAAGCCCCATATCTCCAGTCACAGCCACATATCGGGCCAAGATATTTATTTTTGACATCATGTCCAATAATTTTCTGTTTATTTGAAACAAGTAAGTAGATAAAAACAGTGGATTCAACCAATCAGCATAGAATATGCGTGGCTTCGTTGATTTTAGAGTACACCTGCCACATTATCAATGACATCCGGCGGCATCCGTTTGAGCGTAGCTACACATGCGTGTAAATAATTATGGCGGGTCAAACAAATAATTCATCTCGAAATTGTCAACACGAGTATGCTGAACACATATTTGCAAAGCATTGCATAATCAATGTACGAAAAGTAAAAGATATTATGTCGGCATTTTGTAAAAAAATACCAATTTAACACTTATAATTCCTCATTTTCATGATTCTGTCGAAGGTTTTCTTGATTGAGGCACCGGACAAAATGGGTTGTGTGTTTTTATTGACCGGCAATTATCTCACGCTTACGGGCGGTGGCCATTATTACTATTTAAAATTAACTTGTATTTCTATTGTGTTCATTCTTAATCACTGGATTGTTACTTTTGGATTTGCTAACAGATAGGTCCTGGCTGGGGTGGGCGTGTGCCGTTGTGGTGGGTGGATTTTTCGGCTGGAATTGAGTTAACATTAGACTAGTTGCTAGGACATTTTTTTGTTATTATTGTTCATATCTCTGAACTGTGAGAAGCAGAGGTCTCTTTCCTGCATGTTGTGGCTGTTGCAGCCTCAAACTACGCATGCTTTCGGCTTGATTTATGTGTTAATGTTGCACCTGTTGTATCATGTTTGTGTATAACGCAGTCGATTTAGAACGACCGGAAATGAAAAAACTTTCGGATAACTTTGGTTTCGATTAAAGAACCCGGATGATAAAGCGATGAATACCGGTACTGTATAATAAGAACCCAGGTGGTCTGTATATGGTCAAGTTGTAAAACAATTACACTTACACTATACATGGATTATCCCTGTTATCAACAGGGATTTTCTCAAAATTCCAAAAGCAGCTTTTATTAGTGGCAGGTTACTATAGTAATGAGGGGTGTGTTCTCATATACAATAAAATAGACAGTTCGCAAATACTACATAGACTTGTATATAGGGAAGAAAATTGTCTAGAAAATAATGATGCTTTTTTTCTCTAAATAAACTTATTATTTATTTTTTTATTGCAGAATGTTTTACCTATAGGCTTATCAGTCTACACAGATATAAACCATAGTAGATATAGGGGAATATAGACTCATCTTGACATTTTGGAATGAAAAAGACCACCAAGATTCATATTTCCAGGTATTTCCCAGTATTTCCCGGTATTTCCCGGTATTTCCCGGTATTTCCTGCCGTCCTGGGAAATACTCTTATTTCCCGGGAAATTGCCAACCCTGAATTCCAATCATCGAAAAATGATTTTCAGACTATTCCATTTATAACAAGAAATGCGTCTGTCGAACGCGGATGCCACCTGCAGCATATTTGAGAAACTGTGACAAAGTGGTTAACGGAAAAGTGTGACGGACGGACGGACGGACGGACAGACGGACGTTCTTACATTACTATACTTATGTGGCTTATCACATGTTAAATATTAGCCACATAAAACGATTTTTAGCCACATAAAACGATTTTTTAGGTGGCTAATTGTAACCAACCCTATCCTTTACCAAGTCCATAACCCTGTGGGGCTAGCCACATAAGTACCCTAATGTGTGCCCGGATGGACGGACAGACGGACAGACGGACGGTCCAAACACTATATGCCACCCGTTTCTTCGAAACCCGGTGGCATAAAAAGGGGGTATCTGTTGTTCTCAAAAATATGAAAATTACTTTCAAACAGTGCAGATCCTGATGGTAACGAGCCGACTCATCTGGATCTGCACTGTTGGCATAGAAAATGGAATGGAATAGAATGGTGCTTAACGGTCCATCGGCACAGAAGAAAATTATTTTTAGAGCCAAGCATGGTAGATGATATAATGTGGCAACGTGTAGAAAAGGAACCTCAGGACATTTATAGTTCGCCCTACTTTCTAAGCCAATCGCTAGCCAGTATAGCGCTCTACTTATTTCACATATTGCAAGAGTTAACCTCAATACCAGTAAGTTGCATATTAGCAGATTCAATTCAATAGGAAATGGAAAATCAATACTCAGATGGGAAATTGTATTATAGATTTGGCGTAATTATTAGTATGTTATTGTTCACATATTGGATTTTTAAGAAACTAAATGCTGCGGTCGATAGCGCTCCCTCGCATTTAATTCCTTAAAACTCCAATAGGTGGGCAATAACTTAAACTTGCAACAAACAGCATTTTATTTGTTTTTTCCCACGTGTCTAAAACGGTAGGTATATTAGGACCATCCTATCACCAAGCCAACTACTTATGATCAGCGCTCCAGATAAGGAATTAGTAATTAAGTATTATTACTCCATCATTTCTGAAGCAATTGGGTATTTCAAAATTTAATTAGGTAAAATGAAATCAGACAGCAATTATTGAAGAGTTTGCTTTGAAATGAAAACATGTCTTGGCATTTCATTAGAATTGTCTCCTTGGAGACAATTCTAATGAAATACCAAGATATGTTTTCATGGAAAATAAGACAAGAATTCTGCCACGGAAGCGGTGTCGCGCCTGCCGAGGCATTTGACCGTGAACATTACAAGTAAATAAATTACCTTGACCTTCAGAATTTGGATGTGGGGGTGTGCATAATGAAGCATCGTCCCTAGACAAATATTGATGTGAAATATTATCAATGTCTGGAAAGGGGTTAAAGAGATATTGTGAAAAAACAATAACTAACGCATTTCTGTTACAAATCCGGTGAATATTACAAGTAAATAAATGACCTTGACCTTCAAAATTTGGATGTAGGGGTGTGCGTAATGAAGCATCATCCCTAGACAAACATTGATGTTAAATAATATCAAAGTCTGGCAAGGGGTTAGAGATATTGTGAAAAAACAATAACTTTAACGTATTTCTGTTACAAAACCGGTGAACATTACAAGTAAATAAATGACCTTGACCTTGATAATTTGGATGTTGGGGTGTGCGTAATGAAGCATCATCCCTAGACAAACATTGATGTGAAATATTATCAATGTCTGGCAAGGGGTTAAAGAGATATTGTGAAAAAACAATAACTTTTAACGCATTTCTGTTACAAAATCGGTGAACATTACAAGGAAATAAATGACCTTGACCTTCAGAATTTGGATGTGGGGGTGTGCATAATGAAGCATCATCCCTAGACAAACATTGATGTGAAATATCAATGTCTGGCAAGGGGTTAAAGAGATATTGTGAAAAAACAATAACTTTAACGCATTTGCCTTACAAAAAAACCGGACGACGCGGACGACGACGACGGCGGAAAAAGCGCCGACTATAGTCGCGCCTCTGCTAAAGCAGGCGCGACAAAAAAAGCGCTGACTATAGTCGCACCTCTGCTAAAGCAGGCGCGACAAAAAATATGCTATATTTGTTGTCTGTTTATTGTTTTTTTGCAGCATGATAAAGGTACCACAAATTTTTTATTGCTTTTTGATACTCGCTACTTCTGATTTCAATTTGGTATTTAAGCAAATACGCAGCTTATCTGGAGCACTGTATGATGAAACTGTTATTCATGGGCATACATGTTCACTTGATGGAATGATCACCAGCATGGGGCCTGATCAGATTGCGTAGAAGCAAAAGTTGGTTTCAAAATTGATGTTATATAATCAGGTACAACATTGGTCGCATAAGTGAAATGTCCAATTTGTTAGCTGGTGACTCATGTCAGCCCATGTAAGAAAAAATATCCCCAAACAATATAAGGTTTAATGTATCATATCACATATCGCCCCTGATCTCAAGAATGAAACTCTGGATGTAAATTAACAAGTTAGTGTTCATTCAAAATTTCAAACTGGCTGGTACTTATTTATTTTTTAAACTATCAAATATGGCCAACCAGCTTGAATCTTGTACCATGCATCTGAAATACATGTACAATGTACTGTCTGTTCCACGTTTTGCTGCCGACAAACTTTTGGCTATTAAACACATTAAATCTAAAAAATATTTAAAGTACCGGTAAGTACTTTTTTATCAATAACAAAAAAGTAACCCTCCCAAAAACAATTATTTGATGAAATTCCATCAAATATTGATTTTATTGCGAAAAAACAATAAATCAATCGTATATGTGTCAAGATGCATCAATAGGTCAATAAATGTGGGAGGAAACTGGAGTACCCAGAAAAAAAGGCCACATGGATGCGAATTGAGAATGCACTCATTACCGATTGTGCTAACCAGAAAACCGATTTTTCATTTTGAAAGAGAGAGTAGAGGGAACATAATAAACAGTAAAAAATATCGGCTTTGCCGGTTGAAAAGATGACCTAAATCTGATTTTCTTTAAGATACTCACAGTCAGAAGCATGAATTCCACTTTTGAAATACCGATAGATAATGAAAGTGAAAGTATGCCATATTTCTCTGACATTTCCACTTGTAATGCAGCTAAGACGGGACATCCAGCATCTCTGTTTGTTAGAGTTTCCCCAGGAGTTCAACTGGCATTCATCAGAGGTCCCGAGTGTGATCAAATGTGATTAAATAGCACACTCTTGTAGCCTGATAACGATCTATACTGCTTGTTAGAAGCATGGCGGGTCTCTACATCGATGGAATGGCAAACAAACAGTGCAGATCCTGATCAGACTGTGCGGATGTACAGGCTGATCTGGATCTACATTGGTCGCAAAACCCATAAACCCAATTTCCCAGTCACAGCCACAAATCAGCAACAAAAACAGTTATTTTAGTGGCACAATGGGGTGGGTCGTCGTTTATTAGAGTATGTGGAATTTAATACACTTGTACCAAAATCCATGACACATAGAATATATATGAGAAAGATTTTCAATCATTATTATGCCTATACTATTAGCTTAATAAGGGAATAAATAAATCCCAACCATATACCAGTGAAAAATTGAGTAAGTTAACCTGAAAAAATAGGTAAAATGCCCATTATAATATTTTGTGTGTTGAGAATGTTACCAATGTTTAAGGTTACATTGGAAGGAGCTAATTAAGATCTGAACACGTATGCTTTTTTGGCAAGGGGAGATAACTTGAAAAGCAGGTAAGAAAGAGAGAAACTAAGATTGATGATTGATTCCAGAAAATATTCCTTAGTGCATTTGTGACAAAACATTAACTACAGTGAAATCGCGATGGCTCGAAATGCGATGGCTCGTAATGTCGGGCTCGCTCGAAATTGTGTCGCGGTCCTGATAATTTTCCCTATATGTTTAATGTATTTTACATGCAATGGCTCGAAATGCAACTCCTCGAAAAATGCGATCGCTCGAAACAATTGTCAAGTCCCACGGACACATTTCTCGATATTTTGCTATACGATGACTCGAAATTTATGTCGAAGTTTGTGTTTGGCTAATTTTCACACCTTTGCGTCTGACCTATTACGATCAAAGGCCGAGCCGCGCTCTACCTGTCTGTGAAATGTGATTTCTTTTCAAGTGCAGTTAATTGCCTAAAGTGGTATAATTTGATTGTTAACGTTGTTGATGGCGATCATTTTGTGAATTATATATTAGATTATTCGGAAACATTCAACATAATTTGTGGAAACTCTATTTATTGTTATGCTTGTACATTATTTGTGAAATAAAAGTTATTGTATTCTTAATTTGTTGTTGTTTTGTGTCCCATAACAGCTCAACGGCATACGGTGATTTATTAAATATTTTGGGTTTCGTCCACTCGGAGTATTTAATAGAGTCTGTCGTAAGACATTGGTCGTTTTTCGTTTTAACTCCCGTGTTATTCGAGAGGCTACCCGGGAGTTACAACGAAAAACGCCCATTGAAAAGACCACTGTTTCGAGTGACGTCACAACCACCTGCTGCATTAATTATGTGCGCCGCTATTTATAGTGAATTGGACCTTTTCTCCTTTTCGACTTTGATAATAATTTAAATAAAGACAGTTTTGTAAATACATGTGAAGTTGAACCTGTGTTAACGACCACCTGTGAATAGCGACCACCTGTCCACAACGGCCAGTTAAAACCCCCCCGTCCAATTTGTTCTTTAAAAGACCTTGGAATAACGACCAGCTCCAAAAAACAACCAACGACCAACGATTTTCGTTCCCACGCGGAATTTTTGACTGCAAATAGCGACCAATAGCGGCCCACCAATAGCGACCATTAGCGACCAAGTCATGTTTTGTCGGCAAAAAAAAATAACATCGCAATCGCCGATTTTCCTTTCATCACAAAACTCGGGGACACGGGGAAAAGTTGCCGACAGATTGGCATAATGCAATTCCGCGCAAGTCATAAAACTCGATCATTAGCTGGCAAACTGTGTTTACACGATGCTGATTCGTCTACAGTGACGAGACTAAGACTTCAAACACACCGCGCGTGTCAAGTGTAAATTTCACACATCGGGGCACAAGGCCATATCAAAGATCAATACACGCGTTTGCCGACATCAGTCACGTAGTCCACACTAGACTGGTACCCTGTCGGATGCACAGCATATATAGCGTTATTCCTAGCGACCGGGAACCAGTCTAAAGTGACACGACAAACGTGTTTATATGAATTGGGTCTCGATCTCCGACAAATCCCGGCTTATTGCATTAGCGACCAGACCAGGCAGTGGATTCGCGTAGTCTGCCCATGGTTCACATGGTTTACAATGCTCGCGAATCTCTAATTAAAAACATCAGTAATTACGTCAGCGGACATTGCCAATTCGTCATAGGCTGCTTAAATATTCGGACTTGATCAGGATAGTATACAGTACATTGGACAGAAAGCAAATAAGCCTGATTTGGACACCTAGCTCGTGTGGGTTACTCGACTTGACGCATTCAATGAAATATTTTTGTTACAAAAAAACTTTTCACAGGCCGCGCCACATAGGCTATCGTTTTAATACAGACTATATGACAAGACGTTTTCTATGCATGCATATATATTACAATAGAATGCTAAAAACATGGCCGACTTTGTTGTGAAACTGGGAAAATGTTCGACCCTTGGAACAACGACCACTTTGGCCACTTCCCTTTGCCGGTCGTTGTTCACAGGTTCGACTGTAGTTTATTTAATTTCGCATGATAACTAATCTGCAAATAAATATTATAATCATCTAAAACATGGATACATTCTATTGTGCTTTCTTTATTTCCTAAATCCGACGGGTACAGTAGTCGGCAAATATAACAAAATTGAAAGATGCGATGGCTCGAAAGATGCAATCGATCACTCGAACCAAATGTGCGTATAAAGTCAGTAAAACCGACAGATGCTCCCCGAAGCAAACACAACTATTGACACCGAGACAGGCTCAGCCAATCAGAAAAATCAAAAGGCAATAACTCTGAAACCAGTAATATGACATACATGGTTTAAGAAATCATATGAGACATTGTCAATATAAGCATGTTGACAAAAAATTGGTGGATATCGGACTTCAACTTTTTGAGTTATCGGGGTCATAAGCTCAGCTAATCAGAAAAATCAAAGGGCAATAACAATGAAACCAGTCATGTGACATATATGATTTAAGAACTCGTCCAAAATATTGTCAATATAATCATGTTGACAATGCTTGGTGGAAATCGGAATTAAACTTTCGAGCTCCCATGGATAGTGCAGACAGCAGAGGGACAAAGCAGTAACTTTATGCTCCCAAATCTTTTTCGGGGAACATAAAAATGGTGTAAATTCAAATTATTATTGAAACCCATGGGTATGCCCCCTGGCAAACCGGACCATGAAAAAGAAACCATTTTTCAAAATGTGAATTCCCGGGAAGGTCAAGGTCATGTGTAAGGTGGTGTGAGTGTGGCATATCGATGGTCTAGTAACATAAGGTCGTAAGTGCTATGCTAAAGCATATCACTTACGACCTTATGTTACTAGACCATCGATATATGTCCACAAGTATCAAGTGCCTGATATGAAAATAATCCTTCAAGATATATTGAGGTCACAACATGTTGTATTCCATGATGTAGGACCTTAGTTTAACCTTGAAATTTTTACCTTGAACAACCCCACCGATTTGACATACAAGCATTAAGAAATTCAGCATGATGAAACTCTACCAAACTTTTATTATGTATTGGACTGACCACGGATATATGGACTTGCAAACCAATGGATGGAATATCAATAGCAAAACAATATGCCTTCACATAGGGTGTATAATCAGTGACAATAACACAAACACACTTACCTTCACTGTCCACTGTTGTGATGTGAGCATGTCCAGCCTGCACACCTGTTTCCATAGTGATAACTGCATGCACTGAACCCTGTGTCTCCGTGGTAACTATAGTTTCATCGGAAATGATCTGGGGCCTCGAAAAGCTTGCCAAGTCGCCATGCTGGAGTCGCTTTCCTATCCGTGGCATTGGGTCTATGTCAGCGGTGGCCATGGACAATGATAATCCGTCGACCCGGGTGGAGTCCACTTCGTCGTAGCCGCGGCCATCGAAGAAGTCAAGCGCGGGGGCTGTGACGGCGTCCTGTAGGGCTTGGCTTTCGTACATGCCGCCCGTGGCATTGCGGGCCTGGTATTGGCACGACAGGGGCCCGTAGTTGTGCGCGAACGTCTCGAGCTGGCCCAGAGTCGAATGTCCCTGCATTAAGTACTGGGGCGTCTGCTGGACCAACTGGTGCAGTATCTGCTCTGTGTTGGGCACGGGACTAAACGGACTAAACAGGTCCATCTCCAGGCTGTCCACACTGGTCAGATCGTTGGACTGGGGCTGCACCGGCCGACTCAGGCTGCTATTCTCGCTCACCTGGATGCTTGGAGTTAGCTCATCCACGCCAATTTCATGTTTGATCTGAGTGATGGGGAAGTTCTGTATTGCCGGGTAAGCACTCAGCTGCTGGATCCCAGCTACGAACTGAGCCCCATTCATCTGGGGCGAGTCTACCTGGATAGGGCTGGCCATGTTCATGTGTGGAGACACAGCCATGTTGGAATATACTGAATCAATCCCAATGGTGGTATTCATATTGTGACTTTGAACTTGCCCATTGATACAGTCCACTAGTGGAGACTTGGAGTCACGCATCGGTGGGGAGTGTTCACTCATGTTTGCGGGTGAGGCTTGACTGGAGTAACTCATGGGGCTGCCAGTGGACATTTGGGACACCCGTCCAGTGGGAATGTATGCGGCAACATTGTTCCTGTAGTCACGTGGGTCCACATCATACTGCAGTTGTGCATTCTGGGATCCTAAATAGAGAATATCACAGTGCTCCAGATAAGGAAATAGTAATTGAGTATTGTCGCCAAGTGTATTAAGCGTGTAGGAATTCGAAGGCTCGCCATGAAATTCTTGCATGTTTCTGAGCATATTCTGATAAACTTGACACCAAAAGACACTATTTCTATTGATCATGGATGTCTTATGCTGGAGGATAGGCAAATATAACATTGAAAAGGGCATGGACTTGTTCAGAGCTCCAGATAAGCTTTGTGTCTAAAGCGTACTATACCCCCTGATTTCAAAATCATTGCATATTTTACTTTTACAAATGGGTTATTGATTTTATTCATTACTAAATAGGGAACAAATGATAAAAAATATAACAAATTTAAACATTCACTTATTTGAGCTGCAAAAAGCAAACATTGTTTGCTTTTTGCAGCTCAACTATTAAAGTGAATTTTCAACTTTATGACAGTATTTTCACTACTCAATTTGAAAATAAATGCGTATTTTCACATTGCTGTGCGTATTTTGTACTCCCACTTTTGATAATCAATGCGTATTCTGCTAAAATACTTGTGTATAATATGCAAATACGCACCTTATCTGGAGCTCTGACTTGTTTACGACGAGTCTTTACACGTACGTCATACGATAACATCATAGGATGCGCTTCGACCAATGAAATGTCAGTCAATATAGGATACGACAATCAGCGTGTAATCTGTTAAGGCGAAGCTTGTTACCTGATAAACGTCATCAAAATTAGATTTGAATCCGTTTGTGAGAGGATATACGTATCTAGTCAATACAGGATATGACAATCGGTGATGGTGTATTCGGCAATGCATGGTTACCTGGTATAATCTGTTCATATGGTTTTGTAGGTTTGTTATTGGTGCGTGATCTGTGTGCCTCGCGTGTTGGCCGAGGGCCTCCTCCTGAAACCAGATTTGGGCAACCTGCTCACTAAATGGATGCAGTAACTTGGGCAACCGGAGCAAATCCTGATCATGATCACAAAATGGTCCAGGTGGCATTTAAGCGGAAAAGTAGATCAAGGTCATATGAAGGTCAAAACTGGGGCTACACTAGCTGCAATGTTACTTAATCGCTGTAAGGTACGCAGGTAAGAATGGAATCCCATATATTGTCAGCTCAAGTACAATGTATGTGTAGTTTTGTCAAAATGGCTTTCATCTATAGTAATATGACTCCATACATTGGAAATAAATTTCTATTAACAATTTCAACATCACAGGCCTGTATACTGGTATTGGCAAAAAGTGTAGATCCAGATCTGCACCTTTTGCAAGTAATTTTCATATTTTTTAGAAGAAAAACACCCCATTTTCATAAATGGACTAGTCTGAAAATCATTTTGTGACCATTGGATTGGTTGCAAAATTAACATATCAGTCCATTCCATTTACTTGGGGGGTGAAATGGTCAACTACCAACATGTTATTATGTTATTAATATTATTATGGTACTATGACCCACAAACATAAGTATTTCAGAGAAAAATCAACAATTGTACTGATTTGTATGTAACATATGACGGTGGAACCTCTCCAAACCGGATTAACCCTTAGAAGGCGGGAACCGAAAATTGTCATCTGCTGTTGCTTAATATTTTGCCTTTTTTCTCAATAAAAACATGGCTTAACAGCACTTTAAAATCATTTCCATTGGAAATGATTCTAAAGTGCTGTAAAAACATGTTTTTTTATGAGAAAAATTAAAATATAAAATAAACAGCAAACGACACAATTTAATTCAGCACTGTAAGGGTTAAGGCAACCTCTGTCATCTTATTTTTGATGAGTTTCTTGATCATTTATCTCCGATGTTAATGTAAGTTCATGATTGCAAAGCATGGCAATACATTTCAAAATGGACATATGCTTGGTTTTCAGTGGAACCTCTCTAAACTAGACACCCTGGGGATCTCCCAGGGTGTCCGGTTTAGACAGGTCTCACTGGATAATTATATGAATTACAGCAAATAGATTTTCTAAGATTTAAGAATGTCTATCTTACCTCCCAGTATCATTGGCGGTATCGGACCAAACATCCGTCTCATGTCGTCAAACTTTGGGATAGCTGAAATAATACAAGCGGGTTTTATGTGATAATGGTAGACAAATGAATATGTTGCTCAATATATGCCACTATAGTTACAACACAGATGGAACAAGGTGTGGCCTTAACGTTTTATACATGGTATGGCTGGTTAAAGAAACAGGTAACACATATAAGTTTCAACTTTATTTAGTTTTCCCATCTCAATATGACCTTAGCTGTTGCTGGGACGTTAAACCCATTCACTTTCACTTTTTTAACATTTATTTTACAACGATTACAAACAAGTGCGAGAGCACAGATGAAGGCGTTAGGGTGGTCCTTAATGTGGGAGGAAATCGGAGTACCCAGAGGAAACCCACTCTGGCGACCACCATGCCATCTTACTTACTGTAAACCATTTGAAGGTACGGTAAGTGTGACGGAAGGACAGATAGGCGGACAGTCCAAAAACGGTATGCCAAAAAAAACACTTGCCTATGAATGATTAATTTTACAGAATACCCACCACGCAGACCCTAACACCATTATTCCAAGTCCATGTCCTTGACATATCGATGGTCTAGTAACATAAGGTCGTAAGTGCTATGCTAAAGCATAGCACTTGCGACCTTATGTTACTAGACCATCGATATCATAATAACCCTAAATATTTGGACACCATTTATACTGGGAAACACATAAATAAATGTATATGATTTCCAACACCAACGAATGTGCCAACATCTAGGGTAGAGCAGCATAGTTGTACTGGTTTACAGCAATAGCAATATACAGTCTACTCAAAATCCAAGAGACAGGAAAATACACTGGTTTACAGCAATAGCAATATACAGTCTACTCAAAGTCCACGGGACTGAGGAAAATACACTGGTTTACAGCAATAGCAATATACAGTCTACTCAAAGTCCACGGGACTGAGGAAAATACACTGGTTTACAGCAATAGCAATATACAGTCTACTCAAAGTCCACGGGACTGAGGAAAATACACTGGTTTACAGCAATAGCAATATACAGTCTACTTAAAGTCCAAGGGACTGAGGAAAATACACTGGTTTACAGCAATAGCAATATACAGTCTACTCAAATTCCACGGGACTGAGGAAAATACACTGGTTTACAGCAATAGCAATATACAGTCTACTCAAAGTCCAAAGGACTGAGGAAAATACGAATATTGAGTTAGCGAAAATTTGAGTTAAATGAAAGAATATTTTTGGATACTAGTTATTTTGGGAAATCCCTATTTTATAGATTTTATAGGGTTTTCCTAAAACAAATGGTATCTGAATATGTACGGATTTTATGAAGGCATAATCTGGAGTTGTCTATAACTATGATAACTGTTGAAATGCTGCAAATGTTATATTATATATTTAGATACAATTTGTTTTGGGAAACCTCTGGAATCCAAATATTTAGGTTTATTATGTTAGGCATCATCTGGAGGGGTTTCCCAAAACAAATGGTGTCCAAATATTTAGGGTTATTATGTTAGGCATAATCTGGCGTAACTATGATAACTGATAAATGTTGTAATGTGCCTTTTACTAGCTCATAGGTATACACAAGTGACACTTACATCCTGCCTTATGTATGCCATTGCTTGGTCCATCTCCATTCAGCGACCCACCGCCACCGCCCCCCAGTCGGCTGCCCGGGGGATTCGTGTCATGGTGGGCCTCATGCTGGTAGTTGGGCAATGGCTTCTTCCGCTTTCTCTCTATGTCCTCTTGGTCTGTCCATACAGAAATACAGAATACAATACAGAACAAGGGCATCATTACCACAAAGCTAATCCCCTCACTGGCAGCCTTGATAATAAAACAAAGTACCATCCCTAGACACACATTGTGGCCAAATATTATTAAAAACAGTAAAGCAGTTCAAGAGTTATTGAACTAGATTTGTCAGCAAGGTTTACGGAATACCCCTACGCAGGGATTCCGCTGGGGAAAATAAAAAAATCGCCACTTCAAAAAAAATAAAAAAACAATTGGCGATAAAAAATTACAATTTTCGAAAAACAAATCAAAATTATTATTTTATTTTTTTTCCAAAAATTGTAATTTTTTATCACCAATTGTTTATTTTTATCGCCAATTGCGAAAGTGGCGATCGCCAGCGGAATCCCTGCTACGTGGGCCTAGCCGCCTGTAAATTGTATCCAAGTATGTATGAGGGCCTGACATATCAAAGGTAGTGATCAAGGATTTGATCATTATCAGATGCCACAATGTTAATGTGTTGTTGTTGTTTTAGTGCAAAACATATAACTGTGGTTTATTGTGGAACGCACCAACTATGTGACCTTGACCTTGGGATCAAGGGATATAGACGTAATGAAAGAAATGAGAAACACAGGCGAACATCTGAATGTGTGAAATAGTTCACAAGTATTTGTCAACAAGTATGATGTATCGAAATATTAAAGTAATCCTTCTAGAGATATAGAAATTAGGACAGAATTGAGAAACTCTTGCGAACTTCTTAATGTGTGGACAAGTTCAAAGTTGTGAAGGTCAAAAGCTTAAGGTCACATTAAGGGCAGCATGGATGTGTGGCATTTGTCCATAAGTATGCTGTGTTAAAATATTTAATTAATCCTTCAAAGGATATAGAAGTTATGACAGAAATGAGAAACTACGGCAAACTTCTTAATGTGTGAAAAAGTATGTTGTGTTGAAATATTTACAATAATAACATGTAAGCAATCCTTCAATATAGAAGTTATGACAGAATTGAGAAATTACGGCAAACTACCACCTGTTGATGGATAATACATTACATTATAAATAACATGTATACATGTATATAGTACGACAACAGGTGGGCGGGGTAACAGGATTTTATTTTTACAATGGGCATTTTTATGTCACAGATCCTAGTCATCAGCTTGTGTGTGGGCCCTGTAGCCGATTTCATCAAAATTGCAAAGTATACTTTTCTAGCAAAGTATACTTTGAAGGAGTAATCATTTATTTTTCCCAAAATGTATTACTTCATATAGAACTACCGACTGCATATACCGGTATTTGATGATTAAAAATATGCAGAATTATTATACTGAATTTATTACATTATCACAGCCAAAATGGCTGTGATAATGTAATAAATTCAGTATAATAAAAATTAATAAATTTATCCTTAAATTGAAAATTTCTCCCTCAAAGTATACTTTGCTAGATAAGTATACTTTGCAATAGGCTACTGGTACCTACCAAATGACTGTGGGTAGTAGGTGAATGAGCGAGGGTCACTCATTTCGCCGTCACTTTTCCTCTGCAGCACAATCAACACATTCACCGGCTTGTCTATGTTCGTGTTCCAGTAGGGCGGGGTCTTGAACACAATCGCAAACTGAAACATGGGACAACGCTATGTATGGAATCTAATAAATTTGTTTTCTTTCTATGTGCTTAGAAGTATATGTTGTGCCTGCCATTTGAACCGTCTCATCGGGACGGTTCAAATGAGTGGTCACAACATATACTTTCATTGAGAAATAACAAATATTAAAATATTGGAAAAAAAATTCCCGCATGTAATGGGTTAACCATAATAAGAAATATACTCCTAATTTGTTGGCTGTTAATGTTCACCACTGCAACACTTTCAACACTAGAAACCTCTTTCCTAATATTTGCAAACAGTGTAGATCATGAGTCTCATCAAGAAATCAAAAGAAAATTTTCAAATCATTTACCCTTGACATTGGATATGAAAGCCGGATGGATTGGCTGTGGAATTACACTATGGATGATGATTAACTATTTGCATGCTGGGAAATTTGTGGGCTATTAATAGTTCAAAAATAGCAGATGACAATTCATGATATTTTCTTTTATTTCTCATTATAAATATCATGAATATCTATTGGAATTTCATTAGAATTGCGTCCAGAGGAGGACGCAATTCTAATGAAATTCCAAGACATATTTACAGAGAGAAATAAGAAACATACTCATAATTTGTTGGATGTTATTTTCACCGCTAGCATGCAAAGAATTAAAAACCAAGAAACGTTCAAACAGACACAGACAGAAAGTGAAAACTATCTATCTATCCTCTTGCCATACTTTGTATGCTGGGTGTACACTAAACTGGTACCTCAGGGATTCCGCTGGCGATCACCACTTTCGCAATTGGCGATAAAAATAAACAATTGGCGAAAACAAAATACAATTTTCAAAAAAAATAAAAACGAATCTTTCAAAAATTGTATTTTTTTATCGCCAATTTTTTGAAGTGGTAATTTTTTTATTTTCCCCAGCGGAATCCCTGGTACCTGCGTGCAATAAGTATATTCTACATCCAGTAAGAATCACAACAGCATTATTTATTCCTTGTCATTCAATGCAGGAGGGCATGCCAGATAGGTATATGGTGGAATGATTATATCTGTCCACTTCCAAGAAGCCAGGTATTCATGTTCCGTTTCACAGGGTCATGCACACTACACACTATATAGGAGACAAACCAACCATGTGATTTTGTACCTAACAAGATTTGCGATATCTCATGTAGTATATTTACACCATTATGATCATTTCCATAAATAAAGTCGAAAGTGGACAAAATCTTCATAGCAAATGTGTAATTCTATTCTGCATTTGCAATGAAATTTTTGCCAACCTTCAACTTCATTTATAGAATATCATAAATTTGGTCAATACTTTACATGGAAAATCACACAGATTTTAAGGAACAAGATCACATGGCTCGTCTCATATGACTGTGATTGGAGATATAGGCTTATTGAATTGGTAACACGTGTAGCTCCTGATCAAATAGCACACTCCAGTAGCCTATTTCACCAACATTGCAAAGTATACTTTTCTAGCAAAGTATACTTTGAGGGAGAAATTTTCAGTTTAAAGATAAATTTATTATTTTTTATTATACTGAATTTATAACATTATCACCGCCATTTTGGCTGTGATAATGTAATAAATTCAGTATAATAATTCTGCATACTTTTAATCATATAATATATGCAGTAATTTATGGTTCTATATGAAATAATGCATTTTGGTAAAAATAAATTATTACTCCCTCAAAGTATACTTTGCTAGAAAAGTATAATTTGCAATGTTGGTGAAATAGGCTACTGAAGCCTGGTAACGATCTATATTGCTTGTTAGAAGCATGACGGGTATTTAATTGATTGAATGGCGAACAGTGCATATCAAAATCAGACTGTGCGGATGCACATGCCGATCTGGATCTATAATAGTCGCAAAACCAATAAGCAGCATTTCTCGAGTGACAGCCACATAGGCATTATCAACAATACAATGTCATGGCAGTTATTATAAAATAATTAAAAATAGTCATTATGATATCTAGTGATCACTATCACAGACAGATTACACATCAATCAATAACAGTAAAACATCTACATCAGACCTCCAAGCGAGTTCAGTGTGTCTAATATTGATGGGGTTGGTTCACTGCAATTTATCTCTCAGTGTAATACATTTTCACAAATGAAGGGGCCAGTGGAACAAGAACTGGTATCGGTAAACGAAGCTAATCCTCTCGCTGGCAGCCTTGATAAAAAACAACAAGAAAATGTAGCCTGTCATCACACGAATGCATCCGGTGGAAGATTGAAGAAACTGTGGCAAAGTAAATTAACCAAAAGTGATAAGTACCGTAAAAATTCTAATAGACGCCCATGCTCTAATAAATGCCCACCCCCACTTTTTACGTTGAAAATGACACATTTTTTGGCCGATTTTCACGAAATTAGTGCCTCTAATAAACGCCCAGTACCGACTTGAAACAAAATCGGAGCTAATTGTCCAATCAGATTTTTTTTCTTTCCATTATTTCGAAAGCAACTTCCTTTAAAATCGGGGTAAAAAACATAATTGCTACTTTCACTTTCAAAAGCGGAAGCGAAATTCGACTGTTTCCGGTGTCACAGTAAATTCCTCATCAGCAGTAGCTATTTGCACGGACTCAGGGTGATCAGAATTTACACGGTTACGGAGACGCAATTTTCAAAGCATCTCAAACCCGACAGATCCGAAACGCTGACGCTGACAAAACGTCCGTAGGCGTAAATCTAATCAGCATTAATGATTGACGCTGTCTTGATATACATTACCATTAAAATTAACATTTCTACCGACTGTACCATAATGACCATAGTGGGCCGAAACGTCTTGGCCCAAATGTTTATAAACTGACAGACAGTACAATCAAGTCTGGCATTTGAGAGTAACGTCCCTTAGTTACGTTTTTGTTCAGATAGCAGAACATCGTATATTTTTTTATCATTTTCCCTTTGCTGAATAACACTTGCCTCTATTAAACGCCCACCCTGGACTTCGGAGCCAGTGGTGATTCTAATAGACGCCCGGGCGTCTATTAGAATCTTTACGGTATTCAAAAGCACAGTTGGGAAGGTCAAATGGTGAAGGTCATATTAAGGACAGCATGATTGTGTGACATTTGATCACACGTATGATGTATTGAAATATTAAAGTAATCCTTCAATGCCTATAGAAGAGATGACACAATTGAGAACTCTGACAAAGTTCGTAGTGTGTGCAAAAGTTAAAAGCTGTGAAGGACAAAAGGGGTCCGAAGTTGGCTGGGAAAAGTGTCCTAAGACACCCACCGACTAAGACGCCCACCGATTCGGACTCAGTACACTTTTCCCAGCACAACTTCGGACCCCTGTGACTGGCAGCATGGATGTGTGGCATTAATCCACAGGTTTGATGTATTGACATATTAGAGTAATCCATCAAGGGATACAGAAGTAATGACAGAATTGAGCAACACCAACAAACTTATTAGTGTGGGAAAACGTTCAAAGTTGTGAGGTCAAAAGGTCATATTAAGGGCAGCATGGATGTGTGGCATTTGTCCACATGTATGCTGTGTTGAAATATTTAAGTAATCCTTCAAGGAATATAGAAGTTATGACAGAATTGAGAAACTCCGGCAAACTTCTTAATGTGGCAAAAAGATAAAAAATTGAAATATTTAAGTAATCCTTCAAGGAATATAGAAGTTTTGACAGAATTGAGAATTGTGAACTTGTTAATGTGGGAAAACTTTCAAAGTATTGAAGGTCAAAAAGTTATGGTCATATTACGGGCAGCATGAATGTGTGGCATTTTTCCACAAGTATGAGGTATTGAAATATTAAAGTAATATATCAAGGAATATAGGTAGAAGTTATGACAGAATTGCGAACCTCCGGAAACTTATTAATGTTGGAAAACGTTAAAAGTTGTGAAGGTCAAAAGGGCATTGTCATATTAAGGGCATCATGGATGTGTGGAATTTGTCCATAGGTATACCGTGTTGAAATATTTAAGTAATCCTTCAAGGGATATAGAAATGATAACATAATTGATAAACTCCGGTGAACTTCTTAATGTGCCGAACACACAGATGGACGGACGGATGGACTCACGGACACACAGTCCAAACACTATGTGTCTCCGGCTCTAACAAGACCGGGGGCATACAAACATTAACATTTTTGCCTTACTGTTTAACAAGGTGAACATAAGTCTCAGTGACCTTAACCTTGGGTGGTCGAACATGGGTCATTTGCAAAACAAAGCACCATCCATAGACACACATTGTGGCCAAATATTATCATAATCAGTGAAGTGGTTCAAGAGTTATTATATCCCTCTAGCCTATCGACGAGGGGATAATAAAGGGGGCTAACTTAAAGGGGTTAGCTCCCTTATTCCACTGACCCCTTCAATTGCAAAGCACAAACATTTCATGGAGTGCTCAAACACCGGAATTACCTTGGAACCTCTCTAAACTGTACACCCTGGGGATCTCCGGAACCTCCCAGGGTGGCCAGTTTAGAGAGGTTCAACTGTACATGTAATATCCTAATAACTGGAATGGACTGTGATAGGTTAGTTTTTTTAACATTCCAATCATCACAAAATGATTTTCAGAACAAAAGTTGTCAGAAGACAACGAAGCGCACCAGGTGGTGCTTTAGTTTAACGAATATCAAGAAGCCTTGTGAAAAGAAATACAAATTATAAAAAAAATTCTTCAATGTTAAGTTAAAACATGCATAACAAATTTCGCCCAAAATTAAGTTTACGAATGCACTAAGATCGTGACATTGAGCTTGGGGTCAGCGGAGTATGACGATCGTAGAATTGTCACAGGATGATAGAGAATCATTAGAGGAAGGCATATGTGAAATATCAAGACGTTTGGTGAAAGGAAGCAGAAATTATAACAAATTTCGCCCAAAATTAAGTTTATGAATGCACTAAGATCGTGACATTGAGCTTGGGGTCAGCGGAGTATGACGATCGTAGAATTGTCACAGGATGATAGAGAATCATTAGAGGAAGGCATATGTGAAATATCAAGACGTTTGGTGAAAGGAAACAGAAATTATAACAAATTTTCCTCAACGTTGTTTATGAACGCAAGATTGAGACCTTGATCTTGGGGTTAGCAGGCGTAATAACGGTCGTAGATTTGTCACAGCATGATCAGGAATCATAAGACAAAGGCATGTGTGAAATATGAAAACATTTGGTCAAAGGAAAAAGAAATTAGAACAAATTTCAGATTTTTGAAGACAGACGGATGGAAAGATGCTGACTATGATGTCGGGGTATGTCACAACTCACAACTCATAACTCATAAGCACTATAACTCATAAGCACTCATTCCTTTGGAAGGCGCGCTAAAAAAAGGTGGGTGCTTTTTTTTCTGAATTTGGCCTGTCAGAAAGTAATTCTAGAATTTGGAGCTAAAAAATCCAGTGAAAACACAAAAATAAAGTCTACATACAGCATTGATATTATATCCAACTTAATTTTTTCACTTTTTATCCTGTGTCGGCCCTAAAATAGCACACATGCAGCAAAATGCAAATCTACACTGTTATGTTAGAAATGCCACATAAATGTATAAGAATAAAATCTTAGTCTTAATTTCTGTTCATATGTTTTGCACTGCATTAGCATTTTGCATGTATACAATACGTGTGAAATTGTGTAGAATGTTATTGACTGCACAAATGGGTATACAGAGCTCCAGATAAGGTGCGTATTTGCGTAAATACCCAATTAAAATTGCCAAAAACCCAATTGAAATCAGAAGTAGTGAGTATCAAAAAGCAATCCAAGGAGACAATTCTAATGAAATGCCAAGACCTGTTTCATTTAGAAGAAAACTATTCAATAATTGCGATCTGTTGATGTGTAAAGAGTAGTGTGATATTATTTTACCCAATTAAAACTTTGAAATATCCAATTGCTTCAGAAATGATGGAGTAAAAATACTCAATTACTAATTCCTTATTTGGAGCCCTGGGTATAGGTATAGAAAAGTATAAACTATATTCTTGATGTTCCTTGTTGGATAATATTTTATTCAGTCACATGATAATGCACCTTTTATACCTTCAACCCTGCATATAGTAAAACCAACATTTGTATAGACACTGTAGATTATGATCAGGCGTCTCTACATGATCTGCAGTATTAGTTTTGTCAACATTTTTCAGATATTCAAAAAATGCTATTCATATGATCCAAGAATTAGCATGAACCATTCTATGCCAGTTATATAGGGGTAAAGGGGTTAACCCTTTCACCCCTAAGTAACTGGAATGGATTTTGATATGTTAATTTTCCAACTAATCCAATTGTCACAAAATGATTTTCAGACTAGTCCACTTTTGAAAAGGGGGTGTTTGTTTTCTAAAAAAAATATGAAAAGTACTTGCAAAAAGTGCAGATCCTAATGAGACAGTTCGTCACGAGCCGGCTCATCTGGATATACACTGTAAAGACCACTATCTAGGTTTGTAGTGTTGAAAGGTATGGTCTAAACTTTCTTGTTAAAGGAAAACATTACTGGCATATACCAAAAGAATTTTGTCAGGTGTCCAAATTAAATATTAACACATTGTTGATACCAGAGCATTCAGAATATTAATTTTCTTCTTTGACATACTAATACGTGGCTAATTGCCTGTGATACCAGTGTAGATCAAGACAACCCTGTCGGCCTGTGAATTCCTGCACTCTGATCAGGGTGTACACTGTTTGCTATTGCATTAGGAAAAAAATCTTGAGCCTTCAACACAAGATGTGCATCTGCACCCACGGATGACAGACTAGAGTCACCTGTTGTCATACTGTACCTTACAATTACAGAATACGTCTAGTCACTAGACTTATTCTGTAATTGTATGGTACAGTATGACAACAGGTGAATCAGCTGATTCTGTCCTATACATGCCTTCTTCAACTGGTTGAAAATTTTGCCCGGTACTTTATTTCATACATACAGGTACAAACAGAAATACAATTCCCGGTAATTAGCCGGTACGCATTTACAGCCAGGTAGACTGACGCAGTGTGGATAAAGTGTCTTGCACAAGGACACAACGCACGCCTCCGGTGAGGCTCGAACCCACGACCGTAAGATCAGCAATCCGACGCCTCAGACCGCTCGACCACGCGCTCCACAGGTTGGTGGGGTAATTTTGGCATATTTTTATTTCAGGTGTGCAGGCTTATCAGTAGCCGATTTCATAAAAATTGCAAAGTATACTTTGAGAGAGTAATCATTTATTTTTCTCGAAATGCCTTATTTCATATAGAACTAACAACTGCAGATATGTGATGATTAAAAGTATGCAGAATTATTATAATGAATTTATTACATTATCACAGCCAAATTGGCTGTGATAATGTAATAAATTCAGTATAATAAAAATTAATAAATTTATCCTAAAATTGAAAATTTCTCCCACAAAGTATACTTTGCTGGATAAGTATACTTTGCAATGTTGGTGAAATAGGCTACAGGTGATATATACCAGTGTGCAGGCTTATCAGGAGATTACACTGATGAAACCCAATAAGCCCCTTGTTGTTGTTGTAGTGAGTCATATTAGGCTGTCAGTGAACAAAAGGCTATTTACAATATTAGCAACATGAGCAACCCAAGATCAGCATGTGCATCAGTGCAGTCTGATCACTTCCTATGTTGTTCATACAGTCACTGTGGTATACATATTGCTATGTAGAGAACAAGGTGCATGATCACGTGGTTACAACAACAACAACAATGGCTGAAAGTGTTGAAAGCACGCCCAGTCCAAAGCAAGTATTATTTAATATTTTCCTTAATAGGCAATGGATTTTGATGAATATATGGCGCAGCAAACGCGTCTTCATGAGCTGCATTTGGTGGTTCTGGGAGTTCGGCACATACTTATGTCGTATTTGCGAAGAATCTTCGCAAAAACGACGGAAGTTTGGGCCAAAGTACCAAGACAAGACGCGTTTGATACGACATATTTCATAAAAATCCGTTACATAATAAGGAAAAAATAAAATAATCCGTACTTTGAATCAGATGGATTCTGGAAGTTTCAGTACTTGTTGTTGTTGTTTTAACCAAGTGATCATACACCTTGGAGAATAGTTAGATCGATATGTTGGGAAGTCATAAAATACCCCTTTTGTCAGCAAGGGTGCATTTATATGGAATAACTGAATTTAACTGGAGAAATGGGGATTGCAAACAGTGTATACCCTGATCAGACTGCACATATGTGCAGTCTGATCAGAGTATACACTGTTCACCATTTGGTCAGTGAAACACCTGTCATTCTAGTGAAGAGCATAGATGTTTATGAGGCTGCAGGTGTGTGCTAGCCGATCAGACCTTAAATCCCATAAGCCCCATTTCTCGTCACATGGATGAAGAGCTAGACTAGCCACAAATACCATAAGCCCCAATTCTCCAGCCACAACACATATCTCAGGAGCCAGACTGGCCATAAATGTCATAAACCCCATTTCTCCAGTCACATATCTCATGAGCCAAACTGGCTACAACTGCCATAAACCCCATTTCACCAGTCACAGTGACATATAATCTCCAGGAAAGGCTTAAGTACATGTAGGGGGGTTCCCTGTTGTCTCACGATTACAGCTCACTTCTTCCTGGTCTGGTCAGCTCAACACAATAAAGAACAGCTCCTATCTAATTACATAGGGCACAGAAAATACAGGCTTGTACTGAATAATATACAGTCGAATCTGTGCTAAAGGCCAACCAAATAGCAATTACCTGTCAATAGCAGTCATGCTTTTGTTTTCCCATTATTCAATTGCTACTAAAATGAACCTGTGAACAAAGACCACCTGTGTACAAAGGCCAGATTTTGCCCTTCCCGTGACTGGCATTTATTCGCAGGTTTTACTGTATAATCTTCTGTTACAATATTTGGCCCCCATGACTGAGAAATTGGACCTTTGTTGCATTCACAACAAGTGAAGCCTCAGGTCAGCTGGGGCCTTTGTGAGGTCTATCCAGGACAGGTACTGCTAGACATAAAACAGCCATTACACCATAATAACCCTTAGGGCCTAACTATTCAGATACAATTTATTCTAGAAAACACATGCAGCTTGTTTTTCTCACAACAAAAAGCTTAGTGTTCCAATGTTTAGGGTTAAAATGTTTTGAGAAACTACTGCCGAGGCATCCACCGGCAATAGAATTGGCGGAGTTTGTTGGCTTGGCATCACATTGCTTACCGTATTTCGCTGTGTATTGAGCGCACTTTTTCACCCGCATTTTTAATCCAGAAGTCACCCTGCGCGTTATAGTTAGGTAGATAAATTTCCAAAAAATTGATTTCTGCCAGTTTTACGCATTTTTTATCAAACAAAACAAGCCCGGAAACGGAAATATCAAAATTTGACAGGTGTCCGCTATGACGTTGAAATACACTAGTAGGATACACTAAGCGTAGTAAAAATACGCATCGAATGTGCTGAATAATAAGCAAGATGATCTGGATATACACAAGCCGCAAATGTCATAAGCCCCATTTCTCCATCCTTGAAGCCACATTTATCCACATTGGGCATTTGGTTTGGTTTTCAAAGTGACGTCACAAGTCTGCCATTCTGTGAATAATTAATGCGGACCGATTATCTCAATCCCATAAGCGCTTGATGTAAGATTTTAGATGCTACATGTAAATCAAGTGTCGCGCACATGCACTCGGTAATGGTCGTTGCTAGGTTGCCGACTGACTGTGTTACTATTTTTGGAAAGTATTGACAAGTATTCACGCATCAGTACCTTATGACATGTGCGACCAGCATTATATACAATAAATTTCTTCGTAAGTAGGTTCAATAAATTTATTACATGCATCGTGAATTTTTAATATAAAGCATATTAATCAGTAAATATCAATAAATACAACATCATTTTAGACCATATAAAGTCTAATTTATGCCTCGATTAGTAAAGCTGACCTTTGGCGATCTTTTTGTCACTGATTAGCAGCATCGAGAGAGCATAACAGCACATGTTCAGCATTGTGGATGTGAACTCGGAAAGCAATTTATACTCGGGACGGAATTTCCCCCAATTTATTTTGTGAAAATTTGCTGCGCGCTATTGACGCGAACTATTTTTTTCCCCGATTTTTTTCCCCAAAATATATATGCGTGTTGTACGCCAGTGCAATACACAAAGAAATACGGTAGTTTTATAGAGAAATCAACAAGGAGAAACTAAGCAATATCATGTTAAGACAAATTCAGCGAGGGTCACATAAAGCTGCCTTCAAATGATAAAATGAATCTTAGCACATTTACAACAATTTTAGTATGGTTTATGTCAGCCACAACAAAAATGTAAAAAAATAGTTTAGATTGAATTTTTTTTTTGTATTTTCTATTATAGTGGCACTTGTACAAACATTCTTACTGAAACATAATATTCCCATAGTTATTTCTGATTACTGGAAATTAATCTACCTATTTATCTTACTCACAAGAGGAAACCCGGTTTGATATCAAGTGTAGCAGGCAAGGCTGGGGAAACGTAGGTATTCCGAAGCTGAACTCCTATGACAAGCCAAATGCAAAATAATTCTTATTACCCAGGTGCTTGGACATTTGGCGTTTAAACTAGGGTTTGAAGGTTTCAATGGTAATTTTCATTAGAACAATCGATCGAAGCAGAAACGGTAGCTTAAACGCGAAATGCACAATAATTCCTCAAACCCAGGTTTGAGAGCTGAAACCCTACTAGTAGTTTGAGACGTCTTACCCGGGTTTTTGTACACATCGGTATCACAATCCAGTAATTTCAAAGTATACTTTTCTATCAAAGTATACTTTAGGGAGAAATTTTCAATTTAAGGATACGTTTATTAATTTTTATTATACTGAATTTATTACATTATCACAGCCATTTCACAGCCATTTCAGTATAATAATTCTGCATACTTTTGATCATCAAATATATGCAGTTGTTAGTTCTATATGAAATAATGCATTTCAGGAAAAACTAGAAATGTGGCCTGTCGGCACACGAATACCCCCACTGGCAGCCAAAGAAAATGAGGCATTTTTGATTATAAGCAATTTAGCCCAGCGTTAAGGTTTCAAACGCATCATGAGAAACATTTGTGCCAAACCATTTGATAATCCATGCATCGGTGTAGAAGATATAGAGCGGAAGGGAATTTCAATAGGTTTGACCTTTGACCTTCAACTGTGACCTTGACCTTGGACGTAGGTGCGTGGTTATTGATCGCGACACACCTTCTCATCCTGAGAAACATTTGTGCCAAGGCATTTGATAATCCATGCATCGGTGTAGAAGATATAGAGCGGAAGGAAATTTCAATAGGTTTGACCTTTGACCTTCAACTGTGACCTTGAACCTTGGACGTAGGTGCGTGGTTATTGATCGCGACACACCTTCTCATCATGAGAAACATTTGTGCCAAACCATTTGATAATCCATGCATCGGTGTAGAAGATATAGAGTGGAAGGAAATTTCAATAGGTTTGACCTTTGACCTTCAACTGTGACCTTGACCTTGGACGTAGGTGCGTGGTTATTGATCGCGACTCACCTTCTCATCCTGAGAAACATTTGTGCCAAGGCATTTGATAATCCATGCATCGGTGTAGAAGATATAGAGCGGAAGGAAATTTCAATAGGTTTGACCTTTGACCTTCAACTGTGACCTTGACCTTGGACGTAGGTGCGTGGTTATTGATCGCGACACACCTTCTCATCATGAGAAACATTTGTGCCAAACCATTTGATAATCCATGCATCGGTGTAGAAGATATAGAGTGGAAGGAAATTTCAATAGGTTTGACCTTTGACCTTCAACTGTGACCTTGACCTTGGACGTAGGTGCGTGGTTATTGATCGCGACTCACCTTCTCATCATGAGAAATATTTGTGCCAAGCCATTTGATAATCCATGCATCGGTGTAGAAGATATAGAGCGGAAGGGAATTTCCAACAGACCGACCGACAGACCGACAGACCGACAAGCTGACTCCTATATACCCCCAACAAACTTTGTTTGTGGGGGTATAATTATATTCTCAAGTGCTGTCAAAGCATGTTGTAAATTATTCTAAAGTGCTGTCAAAGCATGTTTATGATGATAAAAATGGAAAATAGAAAACAGCAGACGACCAAAAATTAAGATAGTGGTGTAAGGGTTAAAGTGACTGTGTCTCAGAAGGTACCTCCGAAGACGCATTTCACAAAGACAGTTGAGGTAAATCAATGAATAGTGTTTGAATACAGTTGCAACTTGTCCTTGGTCATAAATATACGTTTATTGGCTAATTATCGAATTTGCATGCCGCTTTCGATGTCTCAAACAGAAAATCGAGGAAATTCCAATGCTCAATTTAACTTGGCTGTATTGCAATCTGTCTGGAAAAACCCTCTGGTAGTGACGTAATTACTTTCACCGATTCACATTTACCACTGAATACCGTTTTGTTGCAGTTAAGGCATGAAGACAGACCAGCTTGAAACTCTTCAAAAGTGTTATTACAAGATGTCTTCAGCATTGCACACTTCTATATAATCACCACAAACACTGCAATACCTTAAAGGTACATGCCCACTCAGTAGGCACAAACTGTTCTTTATATCAGAGACATCATCTGAGACATTTTCTGGCAAAATAAACATTCATTCACCATTACCCAATGTATTGATTGGCAGTATTATACATTTTATATCAGATGTAAAGTTCCACACTGATATCAGGGGTGTTTCCTTAAAATGTTAACGGACATTACTATTTATTCTCTGTATTTATTTTTTGATGTGCAATGATCATACTTTATAATCTGTCAAAAATAATATTTGTTCAGGTGACCCATTTAATTTGTACAGTGAAATCGCGATGGCTCGAAATGCGATGGCTCGTAATGACGGGCTCGCTCGAATTAGCATCGCGGTCCCAATAATTTTCCCTATATGTTTAATGTAATTTACATGTGATGGCTCAAAATGCACTCCTCGAAAAATGCGATCCCTCACATTTTTCAAGTCCCACGGACTCATTTCTCGCTATTTTGCTATACGATGACTCGAAAGTCATGTCGAAGTTTGTGTTTGGCTAATTTTCACACTTCCACGTCCGACTTATTATGATCAAAGGCCGAGCCGCGCCCTACCTGTCTATGAAATGTGGTTTGTTTTCAAGTCCAGTTAATTGCCTAAAGTGGTGCAATTTGATTGTTAACGTTGTTGATTGCGATCAACGATATACGGCGATTTATTAAATATACTGGGCTTCGGCCACTCGGCGCATTTAACAATGACTGTCGTAAGTCATTGGTCGTTTTTCGTGGTAACGCACAGGTAATACTCGAGTAACTCGGGTATCACAGGAACAACCAGAGTCATTGCTCGGGTTCAAGTCGAGTTGGAACCCTAGTAACCCACGTTCTAGTGGTGTTATTCGTGTGGCTACCCGGGAGTTCCAACGAAAAACGCCTATTAATAATACCGCACTTCCAAGTTAGGCAGAGGACTGGTCGTGACAAAAAGGATTTGATCTACTGAATTTCTGATCAGTGCAGCATTAAATCGGCCTGCACATTCAGTTCAGGACATGAAATGTTCGTCCTCGACAGCTATTCATGATGAATAATATAGTGAAATAGTAAACCCATATCATGTTGCAGGAGTCTACAAGTTTGATCAGCGTTTACACTGGTCACAAATTAAGTAAAGCACGTTTTGTTGTGTCGCAACATTTTACGATTCATGACTGATTCCCGATTGTTTATGGGCGCCGTATAACAACTTCGTTTCAGTTGGGCCCATACTACTGTGACGTCACAACCACCTGCGACATTAATTATGTGCGCCACTATGTATAGTCAATACTGGAGCTTTTCTTCTTTGATAATAATTGAAATAAAGACAGTTTTGTAAATACATTTAAATACAGTTTATTTAATTTCACATGATAACTTTAATCTGCGAATAAATACTATTATCATCTAAAACATGAGTACACTCTATTATGCTTCGTTATTTCCTAAATCCGACGGGTACAGTAGTCAACAAATATACCAAAATCGCAATGTGCGATGGCGCGAAAGATGCAATCGATCACTCGAACCAAATGTGCGTATAAAGTCAGTAAAACTGACAGATGCTCCCCGAAGCAAACACAACTATTGACATCGAGACAGGCTCAGCCAATCAGAAAAATCAAAAGGCAATAACTCTGAAACCAGTAATGCGACATACATGGTTTAAGAACTCATATGAGACATCGTCAATATAAGCTTGTTGACAAAAATTTGGTGGATATCAGACTTAAACTTTTTGAGTTATCGGGGTCATAAGCTCAGCCAATCAGAAAAATCAAAGGGCAATAACAATGAAACCAGTGATGTGACATATATGATTTAAGAACTCGTGCAAAATATCGTCAATATAATATTGTCAATGTTGACAATGCTTGGTGGAAATCGGAATTAAACTTTCGAGCTCCCATGGATAGTGTGGACAGCAGAGGGACAAAGCAGTAACTTTATGCTCCCAAATCTTTTTCGGGGAACATAAAAATGGTGTAAATTCAAATTATTATTGAAACTCATGGGTATGCCCCCTGGCAAACCGGACCATGAAAAAGAAACCATTTTGAAAAATGTGAATCCCCGGGAAGGTCAAGTGTAAGGTGGTGTGAGTGTGGCATATATGTCCACAAGTATCAAGTGCCTGATATGAAAATAATCCTTCAAGATATATTGAGGTCACAACATGTTGTATTCCATGATGTAGGACCTTAGTTTAACCATGAAATTTTGACCTTGAACAACCCCACCGATAAGAAATAACAAAATTGATAAAATTACGCACATTAACTTGAGCTCTTTACAAGCGCTATCCATGCGTGTAATGCGCTAAGTGGCATGTTTTTTTAACGTCATAAGCGGCATTACAAAGTTAAGAATCTATTCAATACATGTGACCTAAATACAAGACATGTTTGCTGTTTTACAAGCTCATTACAATAGCATGGTTCACAATTTAATTATACGCGTATGGTATGTAACAATTACGGAAATAAAATAATCGGCACATTATTTCTGAACCCACCGACCGATTAATTGAGATAATCTATTGTAGCAGCTCATGGTAACTACACAGCACACGCGAAATGTGTCATATGCTCTTTGCGACCAGTGTAGACCGTAGACTCAGATTACATTGCGAATCTGCACTATTTGCTACACCCCTTGCGAATCTGCACTATTTGCAATGTCAATAAAAAAAAACACATTCTGGTCTTTAAAGAGCGCTCCAGCTAATCGAGAAAGTTCCACAGTGGCACAAAATACTTAGGGGCCTTTATCCCATGTCATCTGCACTCTGTTTATTATACCCACTTTTTTTGTAATTATACCCACTTTTTTTGTAATTATACCCAAATTATACCCACTTTTTTTGTAAAAAAAAACGGGTATATTGTTTTCGTCACGTGTCCGTCCGTCCGTCCGTCCGTCCGTACGTCCGTCACGTTTCTTGTAACTCGAAAAACTTTTTCACCTTCATACCTACGCGCCTGATATTTGGTATGTAGCTTCGTTATCATGTGCATATGCGCCAAAGTGAATTTGGGATTTTTGATCCGACCCCATCCCATCATGGATTATCTCCCCCTTTCGGACTCAGAATTTCCCATTTTTTCCTCGTAACTCGAAAAACTTTTTCACCTTCATACCTACCGCGCCCCCCTGATATTTGGTATGTAGCTTCGTTATCATGTCAGATGCGCAAAGTGAATTTGATTTTTTGATCCGATCCCTCATCATGGATTATCTCCCCCTTTCGGACTCAGAATTTCCCATTTTTTCCTCGTAACTCGAAAAACTTTTCACCTTCATACCTACGCGCCTGATTTGGTATGTAGCTTCGTTATCATGTGCAGATGCGCAAAGTGAATTCGGATTTTTCCATCCGACTCTCCATCATGGGATTATCTCCCCCCTTTCGGACTCGAATTTCCCATTTTTTCCTTGTAACTCGAAAAACTTTTTCACCTTCATACCTACGCGCCTCATATTTGCTATGTAGCTTCGTTATCATGTGCAGATTGCGCAAAGTGAATTCGATTTTTCATCCGACCCTCCATCATGGATTATCTCCCCCTTTCGGACTCAGAATTTCCCATTTTTTCCTTGTAACTCGAAAAACTTTTTCACCTTAATACCTACGCGTCTGATATTTGGTTCGTAGCTTCGTTTTGATGTGCTGATGCGCAAAGTGAATTCAGATTTTTTATCCGACCCTCCATCATGGATTACCTCCCCCTTTCGGACTTAGCATTTGGGGAAAGTGGGTATATTGCGATGGCGCGCCATCGACTTTTTCTAGTTAGGAATTAAATAAGTGTGTAATTGTGTTACTATTCCACCAGTTGTAAAAATTATGAGTGCCCGCTTTACAGATACAGTGGAACCCCTCTAAACCGAACACCCTGGGGACACACTGAAAAGTTTGGTTTATAGGGGTTTTCGGTTTAGAGGGGTTTTCTATTTCCAGTTAAGGAAATGTATGTTTTCCATCATTAACTCTTGGATTTGTATAGTATATACCATTCATTACAGAATTCCCAAAGAAGTAATGTACAATTTTTTCAAAACATATGGTCAAGTTTCCTTTTTAATTCTGGAAAAAAGTTAAGAAAAAACCCCCAATGAGAAACCGGAAAACCTTCTAAAGCAAACTCCAAACCTTTTTGCCATTTGTATGGAGAAATAAGACATGTTACCCCCAAATACGGGCGCTTTAACGGGGGGAGGGGGGGGGGTTTTGGGGGGGGAGGCTCAAGGGGCTTACCCAGTTCTGTTTTATCATGTCGACAAAAATGTGTAATTCCCAACTAGGAAATAGTCTGATCTCATAATTTTTACAACTGGTGGAATAGTAACACAATTACACACTTATTTAATTCCTAACTAGAAAAATCGATGGGCGCCATCGCAATATACCCACTTTCCCCAAATGGCAAGTCCGAAAGGGGGAGGAATCCATGATGGAGGGCGACTGAATTCACTTTGCGCATCAGCACATCAAAACGAGTACGAACCATTTCAGACGTAGGTACCCCTTAAGGTGAAAGTGGTTACAAGGAAAAAATGGGAAATGAGTCCAAAGGGGGAAGAAATCCATGATGAGGGGTCGGATGGAAAAAATCCCGAATTCACTTTGCATCTGCCAGGATAACGAAGCTACATGGCATAAAAAATGAGGCGCGTATATGAAGGTGAAAAAAGTCGAGTTACAAGGAAAAAATGGGATTCTTTGAGTCCGAAAGGGGGAGATAATCATGATGGAGAGTCGGTGAAAAAATCCGAATTCACTTTTTGCGCATCTGTCAAAACGAATGCAAATACGAACCATATAAGCAAATATGACGCGTAGGTATTAAGGTGAAAAAGTTTTTCGAGTTACAAGGAAAAAATGGGAAATTCTGTCCGAAAGGGGGAGATAATCCGATATGGAGGGTCGGATGATCCGAATTCACTTTGCGCATGGCACATATAACAAGCTACATAGGCAAATATGAGGCGCGTAGGTATCCGAAGGTGAAAAAGTTTTTTTCAAGTTACAAGGAAAGGACAAAAAATGGGAAATTTGAGTCCGAAAGGGGGGAGATAATCCAGATGGAGGGCGGATGAAAAATCGAATTCACTGCGATGTGCAACATGATAACGAAGCTACATAGCAAATATGAGGCGAGGTATGAGTGAAAAAGTTTTTCGAGTTACAAGGAAAAAATGGAATTCTGATCCGAAAGAAGGATAATCCATGAAGAGGGTCGATGAAAAATCCGAATTCTTTCGCATGTTGCACAATGATAACGAAGGGCTACATAGCAAATATGAGTCGCGTAGGTATGAAGGTGAAAAAGTCCGAGTTACAAGAAAAAATGGAAATTCTGAGTCGGGGGAGATGGAATCCATATGGAAAAAGGGTCGGATGAATTCCATTCACTTTGCGCATCTGCACATGATAACGAAGCTACATAGCAAATATGAGGCGCGTAGGTATGAAGGTGAAAAAGTTTTTCGAGTTACAAGGAAAAAATGGGAAATTCTGAGTCCGAAAGGGGGAGATAATCGATGATGGAGGGTCGGATGAAACATCCGAATTCACTTTGCGCATCTGCACATGATAACGAAGCTACATAGCAAATATGAGGCGCGTAGTATGAGGTGAGTCGAGTTACAAGGAAAGGAAAAAATGGGAAATTCTGAGTTACGAAAGGGGAGATAATCCATGATGGAGGGTCGGATGAAAAAATCCGAATCACTTTGCGCATCTGCACATGATAACGAAGCTACATAGCATGAAGGCGCGTAGGTATGAAGGTGAAAAAGTTTTTCGAGATACAAGGAAAAAATGGGAAATTCTGAGTCCGAAAGGGGGAGATAATCCATGATGGAGGGTCGGATGAAAAATCCGAATTCACTTTGCGCATGTGCACATGATAACGAAGCTACATAGCAAATATGAGGCGCGAATGTAGGTGATGGGTGAAGGTCCGAAAGTATCAGATCCGAATTACAAGGAAAAATGGGAAATTCTGATATCCGAAATGAGATAATCCATGATGGAGGGTCGGATCGGAAGAAAAATCCGAATTCACTTTGCGCATCTGCACATGATAACGAAGCTACATAGCAAATATGAGGCGCGTAGGTAATGAAGGTGAAAAAGTTTTTCGAGTTACAAGGAAAAAATGGGAAATTCTGAGTCCGAAAGGGGAGATAATCCATGATGGAGGGTCGGAATGAAAAACATCCGAATTCACTTTGCGCATCTGCACATGATAACGAAGCGACATAGCAAGAAAAATATTGAGGCGCGTAGGTATGAAGGTGAAAAAGTTTGCGAGTATTACAAGAAGATGGGAAATTGCCGTAGTATGTTTTTTCGAAGGAGATAATCCAGATGGAGGGTCGGATGAAAAATCCGAATTCACTTTGCGCATCTGCACATGATAACGAAGCTACATAGCAAATATGAGGCGCGTAGGTATGAAGGTGAAAAAGTTTTTCGTTACAAGGAGGAAAGGAAAAAATGGGAAATTCTGAGTCCGAAAGGGGAGATAATCCATGATGGAGGGTCGGATGAAAAATCCGAATTCACTTTGCGCATGTGCACATGATAACGAAGCTACATAGCAAATATGAGGCGCGTAGGTATGAAGGTGAAAAAGTTTTTCGAGTTACAAGGAAAAAATGGGAAATTCTGAGTCCGAAAGGGGAGATAATCCATGATGGAGGGTCGGATGAAAAATCCGAATTCACTTTGCGCATGTGCACATGATAACGAAGCTACATAGCAAATATGAGGCGCGTAGGTATGAAGGTGAAAAAGATTTTTCGAGTTACAAGGAAAAAATGGGAAATTCTGAGTCCGAAAGGGGGAGATAATCCATGATGGAGGGTCGGATGAAAAATCCGAATTCACTTTGCGCATCTGCACATGATAACGAAGCTACATAGCAAATATGAGGCGCGTAGGTATGAAGGTGAAAAAGTTTTTCGAGTTACAAGGAAAAAATGGAAATTCTGATCCGAAAGGGGGAGATAAATCCATGATGGAGGGTCGGATGAAACATCCGAATTCACTTTGCGCATCTGCACATGATAACGAAGCTACATAGCAAATATGAGGCGCGTAGGTATGAAGGTGTAAAAAGTTTTTCGAGTTACAAGGAAAGGAAAAAATGGGAAATTCTGAGTCCGAAAGGGGGAGATAATCCATGATGGAGGGTCGGATGAAAAATCCGAATTCACTTTGCGCATCTGCACAAGATAACGAAGCTACATAGCAAATATGAGGCGCGTAGGTATGAAGGTGAAAAAGTTTTTCGAGTTACAAGGAAAAAATGGGAAATTCTGAGTCCGAAAGGGGGAGATAATCCATGATGGAGGGTCGGATGAAAAATCCGAATTCACTTTGCGCATGTGCACATGATAACGAAGCTACATAGCAAATATGAGGCGCGAGGTATGAAGGTGAAAAAGTTTTTTCGAGTTACAAGGAAAAAATGGGAAATTCTGAGTCCGAAAGGGGGAGATAATCCATGATGGAGGGTCGGATGAAAAATCCGATTCACTTTGCGCATGTGCACATGATAAAACGAAGCTACATAGCAAATATTGAGGCGCGTAGGTATGAAGGTGAAAAAGTTTTTCGAGTTACAAGGAAAAAATGGGAAATTCTGAGTCCGAAAGGGGGAGATAATCCATGATGGAGGGTCGGATGAAAAATCCGAATTCACTTTGCGCATCTGCACATGATAACGAAGCTACATAGCAAATATGAGGCGCGTAGGTATGAAGGTGAAAAAGTTTTTCGAGTTACAAGGAAAAAATGGGAAATTCTGAGTCCGAAAGGGGGAGATAATCCATGATGGAGGGTCGGATGAAACATCCGAATTCACTTTGCGCATCTGCACATGATAACGAAGCTACATAGCAAATATGAGGCGCGTAGGTATGAAGGTGAAAAAGTTTTTCGAGTTACAAGGAAAGGAAAAAATGGGAAATTCTGAGTCCGAAAGGGGGAGATAATCCATGATGGAGGGTCGGATGAAAAAATAATTAAAAATCCGAATTCACTTTGCGCATCTGCATTTTTCATGATAACTGAAGCTAACGATACCATGAAATATCAGGCGCGTAGGAGTATGAAGGTGAAAAAGTAAAAATTTTTCGAGTTACAAGGAAAAAATGGGAAATTCTGAGTCCGAAAGGGGGAGATAATCCATGATGGAGGGTCGGATGAAAAATCCGAATTCACTTTGCGCATCTGCACATGATAACGAAGCTACATAGCAAATATGAGGCGCGTAGGTATGAAGGTGAAAAAGTTTTTCGAGTTACAAGGAAAAAATGGGAAATTCTGAGTCCGAAAGGGGGAGATAATCCATGATGGAGGGTCGGATGAAAAATCCGAATTCACTTTGCGCATCTGCACATGATAACGAAGCTACATATCAAATATCAGGCGCGTAGGTATGAAGGTGAAAAAGTTTTTCGAGTTACAAGGAAAAATAGGGAAATTCTGAGTCCGAAAGGGGGAGATAATCGATGATGGAGGGTCGGATGAAAAATCCGAATTCACTTTGCGCATCTGCACATGATAACGAAGCTACATACCAAATATCAGGCGCGTAGGTATGAAGGTGAAAAAGTTTTTCGAGTTACAAGAAACGTGACGGACGGACGGACGGACGTACGTACGGACGGACGGACACCCGTGACGAAAACAATATACCCATTTTTTTTTCCTAAAAAAGTGGGTATAATAAGAACATTTTGTGCCTACTGAGTGGGCATGTACCTTTAACAAACGATGAATGTGCACAATAAGCAAAAATAACAAAATTTAACAATGTGAGAACTGAATGTTATTATGACGTAGTCGATGATGTAGTAGTGTATGGACAAGTGCAAAAGGCCACCTTCAAATACCAATTACCTGTCTATAGCAGCCACGCTTGTATTCAATTACAATGAACATGTGAATAAAGACCACCTGTGAATAAAGGCCAGATAATTCTCTTCCCATGGCTGGCCTTTAGTCACAGGTTTTACTGTATTTAGCGAAATTAACGTTTGCAATGCTAGTTCTTATTCAATAATATATATTTTTTAATTATTACTTTCTTTCATCAGGTCACTCACTAGTTCATATATGTTCAGAAAACAGATACAAATTGACTGAAATGCTCGTTTACCAACAGTTTTGCTCTAATTTCATCCACATCATAGACCCAGGGCAGTTAAGTCAATCATACGTTTTTAGTGATGTGGGAATATATGGTACTTAACCCTTACATGTACCGCTATCTTCATTTGTTTGTCGTCTGCTGTTTATATTCTATTTTCCATTTTTATCATCAAAAACATGCTTTAACAGCACTTTAGAATAATTTACTACATGCTTTGACAGCACTTCAGAATCATTTCCATTGGAAAGTGCTGTTAAACCATGTTTTTATTGAGAAATAAGGCAAGATATAAAAGCAACAGCAGACGACAATTGTTGGGTGTAGTGGTCTATGGGTTAAACATAAGTCAGTGAATGACTAAGTGCTAAATTGCCACCCCACCACCCCAAATGCCACAAACCCCATTTTTTCAGTCAGGAGTCAGACTGGGCAAAATTGTCATATAAAAAACATTTAAAAAACACATGACTTACCTGCCGATGGACATCAAATGGACCAAAACTTCCCAAGCTTTCCCAAAGTGACTTGCCCTCAACATCTTGTTCAATAAACTTTACTTGTATGTCATCTGAAAGAAGAGATGTTCCTAGATAATTGTGTATCAACTTTCATGTACTACTGTGACGCTATGCTTGAATAATTAAAACATAATAATGAGACAAGCCATTTCCTTTTGTACCTAAAAGAAGATTCAGAAATTTTCAGAGCAAAGACTATTCTTCTGCCTTTGCTATGAAAATTCTGTCAACTTCTGACGTCATTTACAGAAAATATCAAAGTTTCTGTAAATATTTTTCATGAAGAATCACACATCTTATGTACATAATTACATGGCTTGTCTCATGTGTAATACATCATCACATCAGTTTGTAATGTAGTAAATACGGCTGAATTCCATCAATGGAAACCGCATATACCATACCATAGTAAAACTGAAAGTGTGGACCCAATCTCACCCGAGTTTCACCAAGCAGTTGCTTGAGAATATGTTAACCAATTGTATGCGTAATACACTTTCAGGAGCATGCACATTTTGAAATATTTAATTTTCTACTTTTCTTATTTCTCAAAGAAAATATATGTTGTGATCACTCATTTGAACCGTCTCGGATGAAAAATAAACAAGAGGGTCATGATGGCCCAAATTCGCCCATGACTCCATGAACACAATTTGACCCCAATTTGACGGGCCATGCCCATTTTTGACCCCGGGGTCACCATTTTAACAACTTTGAAAGAGCATTGTACATCGATCAGTCTTACCAAGTTTTGTCGAAATCCTGCCAGCGGTTCATGAGAAAAAGATTTTTTAAAGAATTTGTGCTATTTTTAGAAGCCGGCCATGTTGGATTTCAGGCCAACTTAATTTCAACAACTTTGGAAAGGCTTCACCTAAGGACCATACAGGTAGAGTTTGCTGACCAGTGGCCAATCGGTTCATGAGACGACGATGTTTAAAATCTCTTATAAAAGGATGACCTTTTGACATTTCGTCTACCATCTTGGATGACATAAACACCTGATTCCGATAAATATTGCACCAGAGCAATCGCCTTATCGATACCTTCAATTTGATATATGACATGAGCATATTCGGTCAAAAATAAAATTTGACCCCACGGGACACGCCCATTTTTGACCCCGTGGTCACCATTTTAACACCTTTGAAAGAGCATTCTACATCAATCATTCCTACCAAGTTTCGTCAAAATCCGAAAGAAGATTTTTTAAGAATTTGTGCTATTTTTAGACGGTGGCCATCTTGGATTAGCGACAACCTCCGTTTTAGCAAATCTGAAAAGGCTTCACGCATGGACCATAATTGTGAAGTTTTGCCACCATGGGCCAAGCGGTTCGTGTGAAGAAGAATTTTGAAATCTCTAATAAAAGAACAACATTTTGACCTTTCGGCGGCCATCTTGGATGACATGACCATCCAATTTCGACAAAAAATGTACCAGAGCGATCGCCTCTTTGATACCTTCGATTTGATATAGACATGACCATATTCGGTCAGAAATAAAATTTGACCCCAATTTGACCCAACGGGCCACGCCCATTTTTGATCTTTGTAATCCCCCTACCTAAGGACCATGACCATAAAGTTTGGTGACTATAGGCCCAATGGTTACCGAGGAGAAGACGTTTGAAAATGTTCACGGACGACGGACACATTGCGGTAACAATAGCTCACATGAGCTTCGCTCAGGTGAGCTAAAAAGATATTTGCAATTTCAGTAAACAAAAGTGTGTATTTTCAGAATGTGATAGGTTAATACCCCTACAGCCACTGTGTTCAGTGTGTGTTTACCTTTCTGCACCTTTTCACACAGCAAGAAGACCTCCTCGTTGCCCGTACAGCAGCCCCCATTCTTGTCCATGCGGCAGATCTTCAGTGCGTTCGCACCGGGAGCCTCTGTAAGGCAATATGGAACATTCGCATATTGTAATACACGTAAATATATTTATTTATTATTTAATAGTGTTTGATGGTCTGTCAACAGCTAAGGTCATTCTAGGCCGGGATAATGGGGTAAAATCCCACATTTCACCTGTACGGAAGTCCTAAAATCAGAACTGAACATTTACATAACTAGTATATATTTAGCCCTGAAATTTGAATAACCTGACCTGGTGCCAGGTCCTCACCACACCATTAATCCCATTCCATAAAATAATACGTTACTACTAATTTTACTACTTTTATAATGGACATTGCCAGATCCAACTCTCAAGTTAAATCACCCTTCGCATGCTCCCAACCTGCAGCCCGCTGCAACAAATATAGACCCACATGAATACGAATAGTCGCATAAAGGCACTGGGGTATAATACTGGTTGCTGATGGAATTAACCCTTTTAACACAACAGGCCTGTATAGTGGTATTGGCAAAAAGTGTAGATCCAGATGAGCCGGCTCGTGACGAGCCGTCTCATCAGGATCTGCACTTTTTGCAAGTAATTTTCCTATTTTTTTTTTTAATAACAAACACCCCCTTTTCATAAATGGACTGGTCTGAAAATCATTTTCTGATGATAGGATTGGTCGGAAAATTAACATGTCAAAATCCATTCCAGTTATTTAGGGGTGAAAGGGTTAAGTAAGTTTTTATGACAAAATAGTGAACAATGTAGACCCTCATCAGTCCGCTGATGACAGGCTGAGCTGTGGCAAGTATCAAAAACTGAGTATCGTTCCTTTTGTTAGATGATGACATATATGAGACACGCCATGTGATTTTGTACCTTCGGAACTTTCATCAAATATGTTACAAAATTTACAATATTTTCCGTAAATGGCGCCATTTCAAAAGTTGACAAAATTGTTCATGTACATAAAAAAAATAGAAATGGACGCTTGTCGACAAGCGCATGTGTATCCCCCTCCCCAGATACACAAGTAGTTTGAAAAAAGGGTGTTCGAGTTATGCTCCGGAGACAAAATCAGTGACGGAAAAACAAAGGGAGATAACTAAAGAATTAGTGATGCAAGAGTTGTCATTCTTGCGGGACACACCTTTAGGGTCGTGGTCTATGCATGTGTGAAGTTTCATGAAAATATTCCAAAGGGTGTTCGAGTTATGCTCCAGACACGAAATCAGTGCACGAAACAACAAAGGGAGATAACTAAGAAATTAACGACGCAAGAGTTGTCATTCTTACGTGCGACACACCTTTGGGTCGTCTTCTATGCATGTGTGAAGTTTAATAAACTAGAAAATGTGTTCATAGAACACGGATGTCCCACATATCGCTTTGATAATAAATGAGGCCAAATTGCAAGTCAAAATTTTCTTTTATCTGAGCGTTAAAGTTTTTGAAGCACCAAGTATGTGACCTTGACCCTGGGCTTGGCGGGGGCAGGACAAACGTGGATTTGGCACAGGGCGGTAGAGGACCATTAGAGCAATGCATATATGAAATATGAAGCTGATCCGTGAAAGAAAACAGAAATTATAAGATATTTACCTGAGCATTAAAGTTTTTGAAGCACTAAGTATGTGATGTTAACCCTGAGCTTGGCAGGGGCGGGACGAACGTGCATTTGGCACAGGGCGGTAGAGGACTATTAGAGCAACGCATATATGAAATATGAAGTTGATCCGTGAATGGAAAGAAAAATTATAAGATATTTACCTGAGCATTAAAGTTTTTGAAGCACCAAGTATGTGACCTTGACCCTGGGATTGGCGGGGGCAGGACGAACGTGGATTTGGCACAGGGCGGTAGAGGACCATTAGAGCAATGCGTATATGAAATATGAAGATGATCCATGAAAGAAAACAGAAATTATAAGAAATTTACCCGAGCGTTTAAACGTTGTTTTTGAAGCACTAAGTATGTGACCTTGACCCTGGGCTTGGCGGGGGCAGGAACGAATGTGGATTTGGCACAGGGCGGTAGAGGACCATTAGAGCAACGCGTATATGAAATATGAAGTTGATCCGTGAATGGAAATAAAAATTATAAGATATTTACCTGAGCGTTAAAGTTTTTGAAGCACCAAGTATGTGACCTTGACCCTGGGATTGGTGGGGCAGGACGAACGTGGATTTGGCACAGGGCGGTAGAGGACCATTAGAGCAATGCGTATATGAAATATGAAGATGATCCATGAAAGAAAACAGAAAGTATAAGATATTTACCCGAGCGTTAAAGTTTTTGAAGCACTAAGTATGTGACCTTGACCCTGGGCTTGGCGGGGGCAGAACGAACATGGATTTGGCACAGGGCGGTAGAGGACCATTAGAGCAATGCGTATATGAAATATGAAAATGATCCGTGAAAGAAAACAGAAATTATAAGATATTTACCTGAGCGTTAAAGTTTTTGAAGCACCAAGTATGTAATCTTGACCCTGGGCTTGGCGGGGGCAGGACGAACGTGGATTTGGCACAGGGCGGTAGAGGACCATTAGAGCAATGTGTATATGAAATATGAAGCTGATCCGTGAAAGAAAACAGAAATTATAAGATATTAACACGAGCGTTAAAATTTTTGAAGCACCAAGTATGTGACCTTGACCCTGGGCTTGGCGGGGTCAGGACAAACGTGGATTTGGCACAGGGCGGTAGTGAACCATCAGAGCAATGTGTATATGAAATATGAAGCAGATCGGGAAGAGACATTTACCCGAAAAGTTTTGTGACGGACGGACGGACGGACGGGAGGACGGGAGGACGGGACGCACGTTCCTACGAATGAATACTTGTTGGGTTTTTACTGTATAAAAATACCCAATAAGAGTACCCAACACTATCCTAACCCTACCCAATAAGATCCCCGTACGCTTACAACAAGTACCCATTCGTGTGTGCGGAGGGACGGATGGACGGACAAGGGTAACACTAAATGCCCCCTCCACTATCGTGGTGGGGCATAAAAATATTCCAAAGGATGTTCGAGTTATGCTCTGGATACAAAATCAGAGCACGAAACAACAAAGGGAGATAAGTAAACAAGAATTCCGCGGAATCAGATGCCTCGCCTTGTCCCGCCTTGACCTCGAGCCTGGGCCCGAAAGCAATTTTCACTGGCCCGAACATATTATACAATTATTGACTAGTGAGCCATAGAATATCAGATTATATTCTATGGCTCACTAGTCAATAATTGTTTTATTATATGATAATAGTCTGTATATAGATAGCACTTACGACCTTATGCTACTAGACAAAAATTGAAAAAGAATTTGAAAAAAAAAATGAAAAAAAAAATGGAAAAAAAAAGTTTAAAAATTAAAAATAATAATGCTTGCTACTGGAGCCCAGAATTTTTTTTTAATAGTCCTATATTTATCTACATATATCTGCACAGGTCCATATACTGCCACAATATTGTCAACACAGTTTACGGAAATGTAATAATGTACCTGTATAAATTACCTGTAATAAGTTAGTGGTCAGTTAAAAAATTGAAAAAGAATGTAAAAAAAAAAATTGAAAAAAAAAATTAAATTTAAAAAAAATAAAAGAATAATGCTCCCTACTGGAGCCCAGAATGTTTTTTAATAGTCCTATACTTATCTACATATCATATATACACAGGTCCACATATTGCCACAATATTTTCAACACAGTTTACGGAAATGTAATATAATCATTTACCTGTATAAATTACCTGTAAGTGGTCAGTGGTCAGTTGCACATGCTAGCACATGCACAGGTGAATAGTCTGTACATAGCACTTACAACCTTATAGCCCGTGAGCCAGATACCGAAACCCTCCCTCCCCTGTGGGATTTTTGCAGACATATTTTTCCTAAAACTACATTCAATTGCGAGTGTTATGCCGTATGTCTGCGCTCTGTAACCCGCTGGATGAACATATGGCGCCATTTTGAAGTAGGTCACCCTCGGACTTTTTCCCATCTTCATAAATCACATTTTTAACTAAAAATTGACCAAATTATATCATTTTAATTACATAAAGTAGTATTTTTGCAATTTTTCAGAGATGTTGGACAATATGGAATCTAATAAGGTACACTTAAACAAAATCTGATAATCCAGAAGTCAAATTTTACGTGTTTGATTACCCCACCCACCCAATTTCAATGGTAAAATATACATGTTAATAACTTTATGCAAACGGTATTTTTTCATATTATCAATGTTAATGTAAGCTAGGAGTGTCTATTAAACATATCCAATGCAAATACGCCCAATTTTTTTGTGTCTACTGCAAAATATACAAAGTGAAAAACAACACATTTTTACCATTCCCCACCCACTAATTTTACAATGGTTATTTCACCGGTATTCAATATTATGCAACGTCAGATCCTTAAAACCGGTTGCTATGGACAGACAACTAGTTACATATTTATTAGTATTGTCTATGCAGACTGCAGATACTATTAATTTTGTCGAATGTTCGTCCGTCTGTACGCACGCTTCTTAGCTTCTTAAATATTAATTGACTGCATCGATTGGGAATAATGTACACATATTAATATAGTTCGAGGCATGTGATCATTATCGTCAACAGGAGTTAATATACGATAATAGTTATCCATTTGTACATAGATTTCTTCTCCTTTTTTTACAATATTCAGTAATGGTGTTAATATCGTGCATCAAATATGCCTGACGGAGGAAGAAAATCCTGAAAGCTAAAAACTATTTTTTAAGATAAAATAATAAAACCATGTTTTGTTTTCACTTCGCTATCCGACATAAGATGAAACCATACATATAATGGATGAAGTTGGATCAATTTGTTAATTATGCAATTTCAAAATGGCCACCACATTGATAATTTATATATGTATACAGCAATATATCGCTCGATATGATTGTGGAGATGGACATAATGGTCTATATCATTTGTAACTTCCTTATTATTATATTGAGGTGGCGGAGCAGCCTTATAATCTGGTGGAACATCCTTATGTCGTGCTGATACATCCTTATACATGTAGTGTGATGCAACTGCCTTATATTGTGATGGAACATCATTATAGTGTGGTGGAACCACATTATGTTGTGGTGAAACTGCCGTATAATGTGATGAAAAATGCATTATAGTGTGACGAAACTGCTTTATATTGTGGTGGAACTGCCTTATTTTGTGAGGAAACATATGTATAATGTGATGGAGCATCATTATATCGTGGTGGAACATCCTTTGAGAGTGGTGGAACATTCTTATATTGTAATGGAAACTGCCGTATACTGCGTGATAACTGCCTTATAGTGTGGCTGAACATCCCTATATTATGGTGAAACTGCCTTATAATGTGGTAGAACGGTCTTATATTGTAATTAATTTGCCTTATATTGTGACTAAACATCATTATACTGTGGTGGAACGTCCTTATAGTGTGGTGGAACATCATTATATGGTGGTGAAGCCGCCTTATAATTGTGGTGGCACTGCCATATAGTGTGCGACACTGTCTTATATTGTGGTGGAACTGCCTTATATTGTGACAAAATATCTTTATATGGTGGTGATGTATCCTTATATCGTGATGCAACATCATTATATAGTGGTGGAACTGTCTTATATTGTAATTAATTTGCCTTATAGTTGTGGTGGAAGTGCCTTATATTGTTATGAAACACCATTATAATGTGGTGAAACATCCTTATAGTGTGGTGGAACTTCATTATCTTGTGGTGAAACCGCCTTATAATGTGGTGGCACTGCCGTATATTGTGACGAAAATGTATATATTGTGTGTGAAACTGTCTTATAGTGTGAGGAAACTAATATTCTGTGGTGGAGCATCCTTTTGTGTGGTGGAACATCCTTATCTTGTGTGTGAAAACCGCCGTTAATAATGTGGTGGCACTGCCGTATATTTGTGACGAAAATGTATTTTAGTGTGGTTGTAACTGTCTGATAGTGTGAGGGAAACATAATTTTCTGTGGTGGAGCATACTTATTATTGTGATGGAACAGCCTTATATTGTGACGGAACATCCTTATAGTGTGACGGAACATCCTTATATTGCGATGGAACTGTATTATAATGTGTTGGAACTGCATTATAGTGTGGTATACATCCTTATATTGTGGTGAAACTGTCTTACAGTGCAAGTAATGTTTCCTGATATTGTGATGGAACATCTTTATAATGTGGTGAAACTGCCTTATAATGTGTTTTATCTGCCTTATATTGTGATGAAACTGCTTTATATTGTGGTGGCACTGCCTTATAGTTTGAATAAACATATTTATATCGTGGTAGAACTGCACTATAGTGTGATTAAACAGTATTATGTTGTGATGGAGCATCCGTAATATTGTGGTGGAACACCCTCATATCGTGATGGAACAAGCTTATGTTGTGATGGAAAAGGCTTGTAGTGTGATGTAACATCCGTATAGTGTAATGGAACATCCTTATATTGTACCGGAACTGTCTTATAATGTGGTGGAACATCACTACACTGTGGTGGAACGTTACATTGTGGCAGAACATCTTTATATCTGATTGATATAAAAGTGTGATGCTCCATGCAAGTCTTAATTTAGTTAGATCAAACATGACGCAAGAGACCCTAACATTTTATCACATGTTTGTACTGCTACACGTCGATACTCTATGGAGATACATCTATCTTAACTTAACCATCATGATATCAATATAGCCCTCTCTTCAAATAGTAGTAGCTGCATCATTTATTTGGCCAGTGTGAATTATTTTATTGCATACATCCAAATAATGTAGCACGAGTGTAACATCAAATTAAATGAAGTACAATATATGCCTCCTCACTTCATATACTGTACATTTAATTTTAATATAACAATGGTGTTACTATTTATACACATAGCTGTGGTTTTGTTAACTAATCAATGTTGAATGATACAAATGCTAATAATCAACATAATTAACTGATAATAGACAGATGTCCCGGATTACGTAATACCTTGATTTGATTTGCAACCATGAATCATCAATCTGTTCACTTACAAGTAACAGGGTCGTACTATTACCATATATTTCAGAGTATTAATAAGATTAAAAATGGTTCTGTAAGTATTAATTAGACAACTGGTGCAGACAGTGAAAATTCCTACTACTATGCGAACCTAATTTGATTTGCAATTGTCACTACACATGCCTGATGATCATATACATGATTCACATGTATACTGTATTTAAATGTTATTAATACTACCTAATGGTGACTATTGTGATTGTCACTGATTGTGTCAATCAATCAACCAATATAATAGATTCTTTCAATCATCACAACCAGTCAGCAAATGTTTTAAACATGTTTTTGTGCATTTTTATACAATTTGAATTGCTGAGAAAAACATGATTTTTTATTTTTTTGTTGTGATTTATGAAAATAAACATATTAGGCGGCCATTTTGAATGTATAACAACATTATTGTATCATGGAACATGACTGTGAATGCTAAGCAAACTATATTTAGGTCAATTTGTATTATAATATATGACCATTGCGTGTTTTATAGCATCTTCGAAATTCCAGACAGTAGTAAATATGTAGTTTATGGCGGCCATTTTGAAATATTTTGAGAGTTATGATATTTAAAGGGATTACATGTTCCTTTCACAGGTATATATAAGTAATGCAATGAAAAATAAGTGCATTTTAACATCATTACAGTTTTTGTAATAGTTCTCAATAATAGTTATATTGAAAATAATGTTGAAAAATGCCAATTTTGGCGGCCATTTTGGAAATTATTGGTATAGTATGATGTAAATGATGTATAATGTCCATTGTATACCATTCAGTAACCAATTTGGCAAAACATCGTAGCTATTTACAGGGTTTGTACTTGCCTAAATATCAATTAACAGTCATAATATAAACGGCTCAAAATGGCATGGCGGCCATCTTGGAAAATGGCCGCCATTTGTTCATCCAGCGGCTTTTTGAGCGCAGACATTCAGGATTAATAGACAATAGGCTACTGAATCTGAAAATCATAGTCACCAAAAATCCCACAAGGGGGGGGGAGGGGGGGTTATTGGTGGCTCAAGGTCTATTATGCTACTAGACAAAACTTGAAAAATAATTTGAAAAAAAAAAATGGAAAAAATAAAATTGAAAAAAAAAGTTTAAAAATAATAATGCTTGCTACTGGAGCCCAGGATTTTTTTTTAATAGTCCTATGTTCATCTACATATATCTGCACAGGTCCACATAATGCCACAATATTTTCAATGTAATATCCAATGTAGTAATTTACCTGTATAAATTACCTGGTCAACAGTGGTCAAGCACTGGACATCTGCACATGCTAGCCCATGCTAGCACATGGTTCTCCCAGTCTCTATTGTTCTCTCTACAGGTAAGGTGTACAGAGCACACATGAAAAGGTGTACAGAGCAGACGAGAAAACAGGTCTTCATGCATTATTGTCCAGTTTGTAGAGTGCGCAAAACAAAAAAGGGAGATAACTAAAAATTAGCTACGCAAGAGTTGTCATTCTTGTGCGCGACACACCTCCGGGTCGTGGTCTATGCATGTGTGAAGTTTCATGAAAATATTCCAAAGGGTGGTCGAGTTATGCTCCGGACAGGAAATCAGTGAGCGAAAACAAAAAAGGGAGATAACTCAAAAATTAGCTATGCAAGAGATTGTCATTCTTGTGCGCGACACACCTTCGGGTCGTGGTCTATGCAAGTGTGAGTTTCATGAAAATATTCCAAAGGGTGGTGGAGTTATGCTCCGGACACGAAATCAGTGCGAGAAACAAAAAAGGGAGATAACTCAAAAATTAGCTATGCAAGAGTTGTCATTCTTGTGCGCGACACACCTTCGGGTCGTGGTCTATGCATGTGTGAAGTTTCATGAAAATATTCCAAAGGGTGTTCGAGTTATGCTCCGGACAAGAAGTGTCTGCGGCGGACGCGGACGCGGCGCGCTGTCAAATCCATAGTATCCCCCGACGGAGTTCGGGAGATACAATTATTATGTACTCAAAATCACATGGCGTGTCTCATATATCACTTACATTGTTCTGCTCAGGCTCATCCAACCAGATGGCTTGTTGTTTTCTTTTAATTATATTTATGCTCAAGTTTTATAATGACGTACCCCAAGTACTAATCATAGAAAAACATGTATGTTAATTTAGATGCCTATGAATGGGTATTCCACATGAAATAAGGTTAAGGGGCATTACATTGCAAAAAGAAATAAACAACTAGAATAGTGGCCTGTCAGCACACAAATGCCCCCGCTGGCAGCTAAATAAAATGAGGCACATTTGAAAACACAGAGGGCCAGAGAAGCATGGATTTGTCACAGCATGAAAGCAGACCATCAGAGCAATGGGTGTGTGAAATATACGACCTTGACCCTGAGCTTAGCAGGGAAAAAACGATCGTGGATTTGTCACAGGGCGATAGAGGACCATTAAAGCAATGAGTGTGTAAAATATCAAGCAGATCCATGCAAGGAAACTATCAAAATTGTAAGACATTTACCAGAGCGTTAAGGTTTCGAATGCACCAAGTATGTGACCTTGACCCTGGGCTTAGCGGGAGCGGGACGATTGTGGATTTGTCACAGAGGTAAAGAACCATTAGAGCAATGTGTGTGTGAAATATCAAGCAGATCTGTGCAAGGAAACAGAAATTACACTACATTTACCCGAGCGCAAAGGCTTCAAATGCACCAAGTATGTGACCTTGGGGCGAGACAATCGTGGACGGTAGATGAAGGGACGCACGGACGGGACGTACGGACGCCAGTAACACTATATGCCCCCCCCTTCTCACCATTCGGTGGCGGGGGGGCATAATAAACAAACAATTGTAGCTCCTGGTCCTTAGGTCGCACAGTCACATTATGTAATAGTGCCTTTGCTAAGGGCAGAAAGACTACCGTAATAACTAGTTGGATACCATTTATTTAGGGAAACCTATAGTGGTTTCTCAAAACAAATTGTATCCAAACATTGTTATTGTGAAAAACCAGTACAACCATACTAACCCTAAATATTGGGACACTCATTAGAACACTGATCATATATTGATATAGGTTTCCCAAGAATAAATTGTGTCCAAGTTGTGAGACATACATCTCCTAACTGTCATGTTTTTGAAAAGAAATATAATAAGAACAAGTCTTATTTGTGGCTGTGACTGGATAAATGGGGCTTATGGGTTCTGCAACCAGTGTAGATCCAGATCAGCCTGTGCAAGTCTGATCAGGATCTGCATTGTTCACTATTCCTATGCAACATAGATCATTATCAGGTTACAGGTGTGTGCTATTTGATCAGGAGATACACTGGTCATAAATCCCATAAGCTCCATTTTTCCAGTCACAGCCACATTTAAGAATTACATCTATCGGACATGTGTATTTTGGTTATTATGGTACACTTAGTTAGTACTTGATTGCAAAACATGATAGGGCCTCTTCAGTTGGTACGGGTGTGCAGGCTGATCTTAGTTAACACTCATTGCAAAGATCATAAGCTCCCTTTTGTCTGCCATCCATAAATACTTAACTACACATGAACGATCATAATATGTCAGGTAGATCAAACATCATCAGTCAGAAATTGTAACTGGGTGTGTGCTTTATCGGAACTGGGTCACAAAATATTAAAAGTGCATTATATTTGGATACCAAATCCTGAAGAAGAATCCCCTTTCCATACACAATCCAGAAATAGATGTTACACTTTCTAACATAGTATAACTATTGATGGTTTCACAAAGAAGGATCTGGATCAGCTAGCACAGCCCGGCATAGCATAGGGAAGAGCCTGAACAAATTGGAGAGCACTCGCTGAATAAAGGGCTTATGATCTTGGTGAACAATGTAGACCATGGTCTGATCAGGGTCTGCACTGTTTGCTATTCAGTCAGTGAAATACATGTCATACCTCTAGCAAACAGCATAAGGCTGCGGGAATGTGTCAGCAGGTCAGCAGAGCTAGACTTGCCACAAGAGCCATATGCCCCATTTCTCCAGTCACAATTGCCATGAATGAGGAAAGGGGAAGTTATAAATTGCCACATAGCGTGTCAAATGGATTGAGAAAATGAACCATAGAAAAGTTTAACACAATGGGGTCACACTCTCTCTGTGTATGGGCCTGTATAGTTATATAGTACTATATGTGCCTGTGATTGGAAAAATAGGGTTCATGGGCTTTGTGGCCGGCATAGCTGCTGATCAAATAGCATACTCATGTAGCCTGAAAATTATCTGTATTCCTTGTTAGAAGTATGATAGGTGTTCCATTGATGGAATGGCGAACCGTGCAGATCCTGATCAGACTGTGCAGATGCACAGGCTGATCTGGATCTATACTGGCCGCAAAACCCATAAGCCTTGTTTGTCCAGTCACAGCCACATATTACTTTGATCAGTCCAATACTTGAGAAAGGATACAAACAACATAAACTGAACATGTAGTTTCATGAAAAAAATGTAAGTTAAAGTAAAAATGAACTAGAAAATGTGTTTGTACAGCAATGTGTGTATGATACTATGAAAGATGAATCAGATCCGTGGAAGGAAACGGAAATTATAAGACATTTACCTGAGCGTTAAAGTTTTTGACGCACTAAGTATGTGCCCTTGACCATGGGCGTGACGAATGTAGATTTGTCACAGGGTGAGAGGACCATTAGAGCAATATGCGTATGAAATATGAAGCTGATCTGTGCAAGGAAATTATATGACATTTATCCGAGCATTAAAGTTTTTGACGCACCAAATATGTGACCTTGACCCTGGGTTTAGCAGATTGTCCAGGGCAGTAGAGGACCATTAGAGCAATGCGTGTATGAAATATGAAGCAGATCCATGCAAGGAAACAGAAATTATAAGACATATACCCATTTCTTAAATAACCCATTCATTCCTAAGTAACTGTGAAAAGGATTTTGATATGTTAATTTTGCAACCTATCCAATCATTAGGTAGAAAGGGGTGAAAACAACATATTAGTTACAGACTCATCTGACTAAATGCCCATGTTGAACACGTTATAATGTCCTAAAAAAAGTATACAGGTCTATGTTTAGGAAATGTGTGTCTGCGAATGGAGAAGTGGGGTTATGCAACCAGTGTAGCCCCAGATCAGCATGCGCTTCCTGCACAGTCAATGAAATGCCTGACATGCTTCTATTACACTTATAGTTTTGATCATATCGGGCTTCAGGAGTGTACTAGAAGATCACAAATGCAATAAGCCCCATTTCTCCAGTCACAGCCACCTTCTGCGTGACAGGAAACTAATTGATCGTTGACACAACCCACACCTGGTGGGTGGGCCTACTTCATACATCCTTACCCAAACAGGAAAATAAATGAACATGAGTCAACTAGTAATATTGATGGTCTAGTAACATAAGGTCGAGTTACGACCTTATGTTACTAGACCATCGATATGTCACCTGAGATTCATCAATCATTTAAGGTTAACTACCCAATCAAGGTGTATGATCACGTGGTACTAACAACAACAACAAGAGCTGTAGGAGAACAGCATAGCTCGACTACGAGGGTTGTCAATGTACACATAGCTTGACAAACAAGGTGGCTGCGGCCTGCATAAAAACGTTAACCAAGGTTGACTAAAAACCTTAACCAAGGGAAATTAAGTAAGTGATTCAAGGTTAAATGTAGGTCAATGTCAGATATAGGTCAGGAGTTATTGATGTACATCACTAAGAGATGAAGTTTTCCAAGTATGGTTGCTGTAGGCCCAGGAGTATTCCATATACAAGCTTGACTAAAAACCTTAACCAAGGGGAAATAACTAAGTAATCCAATGATAAAAGTAGGTCAAGGTCAAATATAGGTCAGGGATTATTGATGTACATCACTAGGAGATGAAGTTGTCCAAGTATGGTTGGTGTAGGGCCAGGAGTATTCCATCTACAAGCTTGACTAAAAACCTTAACGAAGGGGAATTAACTAAGTAATTCAAGAGGAAATGTAGGTCAAGGTCAAATATAGATCAGGGGTTATTGATGTACATCCCTATGAGAAAAGGTTGTCCAAGTATGGTGTCTGTATGCACAATAGTATTGCATGTACAAGCTTGACTAACAAGAGCTGTAGGAGAACAGCATAGCTCGACTACGAGGGTTGTCGATGTACACATAGCTTGACAAAGAAGGAGGCTGCGGCCTGCATAAAAACCTTAACCAAGGTTGACTAAAAACATTAACCAAGGGATTATTGATGTACGTCACTAGGAGATAAAGTTTTCCAAGTATGGTTGCTGTAAGCCCAGGAGTATTCCATATACAAGCTTGACTAAAAACCGTAACCAAGGGAAGGGGAGGTAACTAAGTAATCCAAGGATATAAAAGTAGTCAAGGTCAAATATAGGTCAGGGATTATTGATGTACATCATTAGGAGATGAAGTTGTCCAAGTATGGTTGATGTAGGCCCAGAAGTATTCCATATACAAGCTTGACTATAAACATTAACAAAGTAATTGAAGGTTAAATGTAGGTGAAGGTAAAATAAAGGTCAGGGGTTATTGATGTACATCCCTATGAGTAAAAGTTATCCAAGTATGGTGTCTGTATGCGCAATAGTATTCCATCTACAAGCTTGACTAAAAACCTTAACCAAGGTTGAGTAACTAGATGGCCGCGGCCTGCATGTCGCGCCTTGTGGCGAGGCATGGACACTAACAAAAAAGATATAGTATAACAAAAAACTTTAACCAAAAAACTTAAGCAAAAACTTTAACCGGACACACGTACGTACGTACATACGTACGTACGACAAAGTGCCGACTATATCGCGCTTTCCGCAAGCGGGCACGAAAAAAACTTTAACCAAAAACTTCAAAGTAATTTGACCTTGACATTGGGCACAGGGGCCGCACAGGAGGGGGGTAGAATGAAAATATAGATGATGATAAACACCCATGTGAAGTTTCAAGGTAATGGGCAAAGCAGTTGCAGAGATATAGTATAACAAACAAATTTAACCAAAAAACTTAACCAAAAAACTTTAACCAAAAAACTTAACCAAAAACTTTTAACCAAAAAACTTAACCAAAAACTTCAAAGTAATTTGACCTTGACATTGGGCACAGGGGCCGCACGGGAGGGGGGTAGAATGAAAATATAGACGATGATGAACACCCATGTGAAGTTTCAAGGTAATGGGCAAAGCAGTTGACTAAAAACCTTAACCAAGGGGAATTAAGTAAGTAATTCAAGAGGAAATGTAGGTCAAGGAAATGTAGGTTGCAGAGATATAGTATAACGAAAAACTTTAACCAAAAAACTTAACCAAAAACTTTAACCAAAAAACTTAACCAAAAACTTCAAAGTAATTTGACCTTGACATTGGGCACAGGGGCCACATGGGAGGGGGGTAGAATGAAAATATAGATGATGATAAACACCCATGTGAAGTTTCAAGGTAATGGGCAAAGCAGTTGCAGAGATATAGTATAACGAAAAACTTTAACCAAAAAACTTAACCAAAAACTTTAACCAAAAAACTTAACCAAAAACTTTAACCAAAGAACTTAACCAAAAACCTTTGGCACAGGGGCCGCACGGGAGGGGGGTAGAATGAAAATATAGATGATGATAAACACCCATATGAAGTTTCAAGGTAATGGGCAAAGCAGTTGCAGAGATATAGTATAACAAAAAACTTTAACCAAAAAACTTAACCAAAAAACTTAACCAAAAACTTTAACCAAAAAAACTTAACCAAAAACTTCAAAGTAATTTGACCTTGACATTGGGCACAGGGGCCGCACGGGAGGGGGTAGAATGAAAATATAGACGATGATAAACACCCATGTGAAGTTTCAAGGTAATGGGCAAAGCAGTTGACTAAAAACCTTAACCAAGGGGAATTAAGTAAGTAATTCAAGAGGAAATGTAGGTCAAGGTCAAATATAGATCAGGGGTTATTGATGTACATCCCTATGAGAAAAGGTTGTCCAAGTATGGTGTCTGTATGCACAATAGTATTCCATGTACAAGCTTGACTAAAAACCTTAACCAAGGTTGACTAAAAACCTTAACCAAGGTGAATTAACTAAGTAATTCAAGGTTAAATGTAGGTCAAGGTCAAATATAGGTCAGGGGCTGTTGATGTACATCACTAGGAGATGAAGTCGTTCAAGTATGGTGGGTGTAGGGCCAGTAGTATTCCATATACAAGCTTGACTAAAAACCGTAACCAAGGCGTGACGGTGACGCCGATGCCGGGGTGACAACATAAGCTCTAACTATTCTTCGAATAGTCAAGCTAAAAAGTACTGAAATTTCTGATTCAAAGAAAGTATTCTTTTATAGTGTCCTTATTACTTAATGGATTTTTATGAAATATGGCACATCGAACGCGTCTTGTTAAGCTGCATTTAGTGGTCTCTGTATTTTCGCCCAAATTTCTGTCGTTTTTGTGAAGAATCGTTTTCCGTGCCTCCGACACGGAAATAGATTCTTTGCAAAAATGACACAAGTCTGTGCCAAACTCCCTGGACCACCAAGTGCCATATTTCATCAAAATCTGTTGCATATTAAGGAAAATATCACTATATAACTACCCAATTTTCTTCATTTTAATCATACATGTGCAGTCGAACCTCCCCGAACGGCCACCTCTCTACAACAACACCCTGTCTGTACAGAAACAGCCGCTATTTTATATCCCAAATGCATGATGTCCTCTATATCTAACCCACAGGTTGAAGTAACAGACCAAGGTCTATAAATACATTAAATATGACTAAAAGCATCAATAAATGAAGAAAAAAAGAAAAGCTAAACAAAATTGTTTACTCCCTCCATATAGACTCCATATATGGAGTCTATATGGAGGCAGTAAAAACAAATATTCTTAGTTATATCATTTCCAAGCTATCCAAACTCCTCCAGGTTCTCCACGTCTTTTACCCCATGTTAAATTCCCATAATAAAATCAATATGTGACAAAATTTCACGAAATAAAAAGAAGGCTCATTCTTAAATTTTGATAACCAATTCAATTCCATTGACGTTGTTTGTTTCCGTCTTGAAGTTGATTTCTATTTTATGGGGGTGATTTAATATAGCCAGGCTCGTAACATAAGAGGCTACATGTATTAGAGGAAATTTACATATTTTCTGGATTTACGCTGGTGTCCTTATCTCATATTGGTCAACTGTTGCCTGCCTGTTATTGTTTGGTTGTAAATTTTCCAAGTGGCATCACACGTCTGCCATTCTGTGAATAATTAATGAGGTACATGTGGTAAGCCACTGCAATGTGAGATTTTGTAACCAACAATGTGTTTATGCAGCATCTTCTGAATGAGAATTCATCAGTAATAAATCGCCTATTTTGATATTACACTGGAGTGGAGTGCAGCCCCAGTGGAGTGGAGATGTACAGTTATTGTATTACAGGGCTCCAGATAAGGAATTAGTAATTGAGTATTGTCACTCCATCATTTCTGAAGCAATTGGGTATTTCAAAATTGTAATTGTGTAAAATAGAATCACACTACTGTTTACACATCAGCAGACCGCACTTATTGAATAGTTTGCTTCTAAATGAAAACACATCTTGGTATTTCATTAGAATTGTCTCCTTGGAGACAATTCTAATGAAATACCAAGATGTGTTTTCATGGAAAAATAAGTAAATATGCTATATTTGTGGGTCTGTTTATTGTTTTCTGTAGCATGATAAAGATACCACACATTTTTCATTGCTTTTTCATACTCACTACTTCTGATTTAATTTGGGTTTTTAGCAGTTTTAATTGGGTATTTACGCAAATACGCAGCTTATCTGGAGCACTGGTATTAGAAGGCTAACAATTTAATACTGTTGTTGTATATGGGGGCCAATATAGTCAAGACGAATTTGGAGTGAACCTCGCAGTAGAGTATTACTAATGTTTTTGATAGTTATTTGTCAATAATGTTGTTTATTCGAAATCCGCCGGATGCCACGTTGTCATCTTTGAGGGTTTTTCTAATCCAAGATGGCGTCCAAGATGGCGACCAAATTTAGCATTTTATTATTGTGAGAAAAGATGTTGAAGTGGCGAATGGTGGATTTCCAATATGTGCACTGTTGTTATTGACAAAACAACAATGATCAAACAACATTAGTAGTATTCTATTGCAAGGATCACTCCAAAGTTGTCTTCGACTAATTAATCGAGCCTGAGAATTGCTTATGCTCAACCAATCAGTGCAAAATTTTCATAGATCACTTTCATATTTATTCCTACTTTACTTTGTAGTATGTCATAAATATGCGATATATCGTTTATGATAAATAAATAAATACGACCAGAATTGATGAGATACAGTAACAAGGTAAAGTACAGTCGAGCACAAGTACCTCGGACGTCAGTATCTCGATGGTATCCCCTATCTCGATGATTCGCTAAAGTCCCGAATTATATCCTTATTTGTTTAATTTAATTTCCCTCGGCTATCTCGAACATGTTCTCTATCTCGACTGTTCATTCTGTCCCCTTCGTATAAAAAGACGTTAAAAATCACTTCGCTATCTCGATCACATAAACGCTTGGGTAAATCACCTAAGCGCCTGGCTGCCAAGATCAATTTGGTAAACACTAATTTTCAAAACCTATTATCAAACGAAACAAAATAAATTCACACCTGCCCCGGGTTGTTTGCTTAATTGGTCCACCTTGATTTGTTTGAGTGTTTGACACGATTCATTAAGCATATCACGACGTGCCACATGCCATTTTTAATGCCCTGTCAAAGTCCACGGCATTCTTCACACAGCTGTATAGATGCCGGTGTACGAAGCAAGGGACGATTAAGGACTTCTTCACGAGACCTGACTGCGAATGACGGTGTCAATTTCGTTTCGTTTAAAACACGTACTTTTCTGTTTCTTGTATTATATATTACTCATTATGTAAACACAACTTTATTTCCTTGTTAGTGAGTGACATATTGTCTATTGAATACATGTATATAATGTATGTAATGTTCATATTGTTGTTTGTCAATTAATTGGTATATAAAATAATAAAAGCAACACATGCTTTATTTCATTATTCCTTTATTGTTTACTCGTGATGCGATGGGTAACATGATTTGATATTTTTTTGCGAAAATATTTGACCATGTCACTTCCTCGGCATCTCGAACCTAGTCCTATCTCGACTAAAATACGATCTCCCTTTGACTTCGAGATACTGGTGCTCGACTGTATTTTTATTGTAAAATGTACAAAAATAACCACTTTTGAAGGTTTGGCTGGTCATGTTGAAATGATCATAAACAAATTTCCTCGAGGATTCAGGAGACATTCAATTACCAGAATCCATTAAAAAAACCTAAGTAGTACCTCAACACAAGTTTAACCCTTAAACCGCTATCTTATTTCTTTTGTATTTCTTTTGTCGTCTGCTGTTTATTTTCTATTTTCCATTTTTATCATCAAAAACATGCTTTGACAGCACTTTAGAATAATTTACAACATGCTTCGACAGTACTTTAGAATCATTTCCATTGGAAATGATTCTAAAGTGCTGTCAAATCATGTTTTTATTGAGAAATAAGGCAAGATATAAAAGCAACAGTGAGTTGTGAGTAGCGGTCTAAGTGTTAAGCCATTTTTAGGGGTCCAACATCCTGACTAATAATTACTACATGTTTTGTTGTACATGGACACAGATATTTACTGTTGTTGTATATAGCCATTATGAGGGTCAAGACTTACTTCTAATGATTATGAGGACATAGACGGCAGTTGTATCTGAGGGTTGAGACTTTTGGCAGTTTGCATCGAGATCTTATGACTATCACGTGAGGGTCAAGAGTGACTGTTATTGTATACATGGGCTGAAACTTATTGCTATCATAGGTTACCAGGGTTGGAAATTTGACCCTATATATGACAAGATAATGGGCTTAACGTCCCATTGATTTTATTGTGAAAAAACATGTTAAATCCCCATAGATATCTTCACATAGTGAAGATGTCTATGGGGATTTAACACAGGGATTTTTTTCTAATTTCAGAAATAGTAGATCGATTTTCAAAATGTAACTTGTTTTCTTAGTTAGATCATTTGCAAGCTATCTAGCTAGTTTTCAAAATCAATTTCAAATGTTTTCGTTTTTCCTCCAGGTTCTCCATTGCTTTTCCCCCATCCCATAGAGAACTATTTTTTTTTGTAATAAAATCTATATTTGACCAAATTTCACGAACTAAAAAGAAGGCTCATTCTTAAATTTTGCTAAAAAAAATATTGTTTTTGCATTGTTTATATGGCCGTAAAATTTGGGCAGGTTTCGTGAGATATGTTTCATGCCTAGGATGAGGAATGGACTCACAACCTCCGATATTGAAGTCCAATGCCATATCCCCTAGCCCACTAGCCATCCCTTCTCCCCTTATATGACAACCGTAAGTTGTAACGTAAGGGTTACAACTTACAGCTATCAGGGATTCCGCTGGGTAAAATAAAAAAATGGCCACTTCAAAAAAAAAAAATAATAATAAAATAGGATAAAAATAAACAATTAGCGATAAAAAATTACAATTTTCTAAAAAAAGAAAGGATTTTTTTTTTTGGAAAATTGTAATTTTTTATCGCCAATTGCGAAAGTGGCGATCGCCAGCAGAATCCCTGGGCTATCATATACGGGGTCAAGACGTCATGCCATCACATGTAGGCGCAAAGAAGTACTAGCTGCTCTTGTAAATGTGGCTGTGACTGGAGAATGGGGCTTATGGGATTTATGACCAGTGTAGCTCCTGATCAAATAGAACATTCATGTAGCCTGATAAAGATATATATTGCTTATTAGAAGCATGACTGTTGTTTCATTGAGGGAATCGTGAACAGTGCAGATCATGATCAGACTGTGTGGATGTACATGTTGATCTGGATCTACACTGGTCACAAAACTCATAACCCCATTGTTCTAGTCACAGTGACAAATATAACATAGCTACATAGGCTGTATAGCTCAGGACTGGTGAGTGTGAATCAGTAGCCTATTTCACCAACATTGAAAAGTGTACTTTTCTAGCAAAGTATACTTTGAGAGAGAAATTTTCAATTTAAGAATAAATTTATTAATTTTTATTATACTGAATTTATTACATTATCACAGCCAAAATGGCTGTGATAATGTAATAAATTCAGTATAATAATTCTGCATACTTTTAATCATCAAATATATGCAGTTGTTAGTTATATATGAAATAATGCATTTCAGGAAAAATAAATGATTACTCCCTCAAAGTATACTTTGCTAGAAAAGTATACTTTGCAATGTTGATTAAATCGACTACTGATATGTATCTACACTGGACGCAGAACCCATAAGCCCCATCTCTCCAGTTAGAGCCACATATGAAAGAAGCCATGTGATTTTGGACCTTAGAAGAAGTGTGATTTGTCATAAAAAATATTGACAAAATTTATGCTATTTTCCGTCAATGACATCGACTGTTGACAAAATTCTCACAGCAAATGCGGCTCTGAAAATCGTGTCAACTTTCGATGTCATTTACGTAAAGTATCACAGTCTTTGTAAATAGTTTACATGAAAACTTGCACATCTTCTAAGGTACAGAATCACATGGCTCATCTCATATGGAGGCCGAGACTTACTGCTGTCATATATGGGGCTGGAGACGACTGAAGTCAACAGGCGGGTGATGATGCCCGAGTTGTCACGGAGATAGGCTTGGAAACAGAGGCGCACCACGTTCAGCTGCATGCTCTTGGCCTGAAGTTCAGCCTCCTTCTTCGCTATTTTATGCTCTTCATCTGGTAAACAAAGGAAAACAAGAGTGCCGTAAGTCCGTCGAAGATGGCCGGGCCGGGGCCGGACAGCGAAGATGCAGAAATGTGAAGCTGTCACCAAGGCAAGAAACATTAATGAGAATTTGAAAATCTATAACATTATTTCTTCCTCTTGTTGTAATAAACAGGTATACTAATTTAGGGAGAGATGTGTAATGTAGAAATTATATAGAATTGGATACAAAAATGTAGAAAAATGGCTAACTTAAAAAGGTGATATTTTCGATAAAAAATATTCTTTCGGTATAAAAACACCAAGGTGCACATTTTCAATATGTCTAGAAGACATGTGTATAGTTTCAGATCGATTGACTGAACAGTTTCAGAGGAGTTGTGTACACAAACTATATACCCTATATAGAATTGTATACAAAAATGTCGAAAAAATGGCTAAGTTAAAAAAGTGATATTTTTGTTAAAAAATATTTTTTCGGCATAAAATATGAAGGTGCACATCTTCAATATGTGTAGAAGGCATGTGTATAGTTTCAGATCCATTGACTGAACGGTTTCAGAGGAGTTGTGTACACAAACTCTGTACCCTATATAGAATTTAATACAAAAATGTAAAAAAAATGGCTAAGTTAAAAAGGTGATATCTTTTTCGGCATAAAAACACCAAGGTGCACATCTTCAATATGTGTAGAATACGTGTGTATAGTTTCAGATCAATTCACTAACCGGTTTCAGAGGAGTTGTGTACACAAACTCTGTACCCTATATAGAATTGTATACACAAATGTAGAAAAATGGCTAAGTTAAAAAGGTGATATTTTTGTTAAACAAATGTTTTTCGGCATAAAAACACCAAGGTGCACATCTTCAATATGTGTAGAAGACGTGTGTATAGTTTCAGATCGATCGACTGAACAGTTTCAGAGGAGTTGTGTACACAAACTCTGTACCCTATATAGATTTTTATAGAAAATGGGCTATTAAAAGTTTAAAGTGGTGATATAAAAAAAAAAAATAAAAAAAAAAACATTTCGACATAAAAACATCAAGGTGCACATCTTCAATATGTGCAGAAGACGTGTGTATAGTTTCAGATCGAATGACTGAACGTTTTCAGAGGAGTTGTGTACACAAACTATGCAGTCCGCCATACGACCGCCCGCCCCGCGGTAAAACATAATACATACCGTTTTTTAAAACTAAAAAGTGACAGTGAATTGCTGTAATGTCTCACCAACAACTAAGGTTATACATAGATGTGACCAGAGCTTGAAGTCTCATCCGACAGACCAATTGAGATGAAAATACAGTCTACACTCGTTACCTCTTTTAAGTCAAACTACTGATAACTCAGTCAAATTCTTGGTACAAAGTACATGTTTTCCTATATTGTTTACTTAAATTTTCGTTAACTAAAATTATTTTCCTATGTCCTACATGTATGTCCCTGGACTTTGAGTAAACAAGTGTAGACTGTACTATATAAATAGTTTCACGCCTACGGTAATGATTGAACTGACAACCTCCGGTATGGAAGTCCAATACCATATCACCTAGGCCGTGGCACATCCCTGTCGGTAAAAAATAAATGGAAGAATATCACTGCATGTACCGTAATAGGGATTCTATCAAATTCAGCTGTGCTGCAATATTATCAAATAATTATTTGTTCCTGTACATGCCGACTGATAAGTGGCTATGGATAAATGGGATTTGGGACCAGTGTAGCTCCTGATCAAACAGCAAACTCCTGTAACCTGCTAATGATCAGTAACACGATAGATGTATCATTCATTGATGGAATGGCGAACAGTGCAGATCCTGAACAGACTGTACGGATGCACAGGCTGATCTGGATCTGCACACAGGTGGAAGACTCGGACCTATGACACCAAAAAAATGCCTATTAAAAAAATCCCATTACCCCACCCACTTGGTCTCGTACATTACCATCTTCTATTTATAGAAGGTGGGTATGAATATGGCAATTATAGAAAGAGCCCTCTATTTTCCGATTCGCACAAACACAATAAACATCGATTAAATGTATGAAATAATATCTCTGGCAATCGATAAAGGTATTAGGTGTGTGAATATACTCACTTCAAATCGCTTTTTCAAGTATTTATTGAGTTATTCGCGTTTTGATTACCCCATCCAAAGCGAAAGTTGCGTGTACGAAAGAATCTCACACAGAATCGGAGGCCGTCCGGCGTGGATTATCGGTCATATTTGGCCGATAGCTGATCGCCAGCTCAAACTAAAGTGGTGCACCATGACCATATACATTAGAAACTCCAACCATACAAAGTTCGTCCAATTGTGATCGTTCACCGATCTAAAAAAAAAAAAACACATTTTTTGTCTAATTTCGTTCATTATCTGGAACCGGGTCAATGCACCATCTTCCATAATACAACCGGAAGCGTCTATGTAAAGAACATCTCTGATTGGCTAAATCTAAACTGTAATGACGTCTTTCAACCTATTTCAGGATTCCGGAAGACATATCTGATAGTACGCGAATCATGAATGAAAGTAGAAAAAAGGTGTTTTTTAGATCGGTGAACGATCGATCACAATTGGACGAACTTTGTATGGTTGGAGTTTCTAATGTATATGGTCATGGTGCACCACTTTAGTTTGAGCTGGCGATCAGTTATTGGTCAAATATTACCGATAATCCACGCCGGATGGCCTCCAATTCTGTGTGAGATTCTTTCGTACACGCAAATTTCGCTTTGGATGGGGTATACACAATGCGAATAACTGAATAAATGCTGGAAAGAGCGATTTGAAGTGAATATATTCACACACCTAATACCTTTATCGATTGCCAGCGACAGAAATCATACATGTAATCGATGTGTATTGTGTTTGTGCGAGTCGGAAACGAGAGGGCTCTTTCTATAATGGCCACAATGTTATCCACCTTCCTTTATAGAAGATGGTAATGTACGAGACCAAGTGGGTGGGGTAATGGGATTTTTTTAATAGGCATTTTTTGGTGTCATAGGTCCGAGTCTGCCACCTGTGGGTTTATCAGGCATTGGTGCTGATACAGAGTATCACGGTCAATCACTATTTGAAAACTATGTTCATTGATGTCTCATTGGTTGAACATCATGTGACATTATCGAATGGCATCAATGTAATGGAAGAAACATAAACATTGCTTTTCGCAACAAATGTCAAGGTCACCAAGTTCAATATCACAATATGAGGAAGTCCAAAATTAATGATATGAAGGTCACGAAGGTCAAGGTCACACAAATAACACTGAGTGGATAGCCATCAGTGACGTAGCTATTGGTGAAGTTTGGTAATGATCCGACTAACGGATCAAGAGATATTAAACATTTGTATGTACGTCCGAAATTATTGACATGAATGTCAAGGTCACCAACGTGAAGGTCAATGTCACCTGAATGATACTAGACGGATAGATATGAAAGTGATGAACTATTGACGAAGTTTAGTAATTATCCGACTAACGAATCAAGATATGCGAAATTTGGAATATGTCCAAAATTTACATCCTACAAAGTTCACCAAGGTGAAGATCAGGGTCACCCGAATGACACTGGATGGATAGATAACAATCAAATTCTTCATCTTGCCGTGGTAAACATGTATACCAAATTTAGTTACAATCTGTGAAGTAGAACAATGATGCAGAGCGCAAAAATTAAAAATGGCCACCACGGGGGGACAAGTCATTGGATATATCTGAAAACAATAGGGTTCTTCGTCTTGCCATGATAAACAGAATTTGGTCATGATCCATCAAATAGAACAAGGTGTGCCGCCCGCCCGCCTGTAAGGTAAATACCTAATACGTCCCAGGCGTATAAAAATCACAGGCATTCAGATCCCAAACACAAACTCACCATTGAGTATTATATCAGCATTGAGGTCATTGCGAGCTAGTTTCTTAGTCAGCACCATAGCCTCACAGATCCTGTGTTGGAGCACCTCTGGCGCCTTTCTCTTTGTGATGTGTTGCACACATAGGTTCGGGAACCTGAAACACACAGAACACAGCATTTGTTAACTCATTTCATGTCGAGGGAACACCATTTTCCTGATTTCTTTTCCTGTTTATGTTGTAACCACTCATTTGAGTCACATACTTTCAAGCATTTTTAACTCATTTCATGCAGAGGGAATACAATTTTGCAGACATTTTTTATGTTTTATCTGCACCGAAGTATACATGTATGTTGTGACCACTCATTTGAACCGTCTCAATGAGACGGTTCAAATGAGTGGTGACAACACATACTTTTGTAAACAAATAAAGAAAATAGGGGGAAATGTTTGAACTTTCTGCTACCTGTGAATAAATATCCTGCAAGAATTGTGTTAACTCATTACAAGTTTATCCAGAACTCTTTCCAAGGTATTTTGATATAATTATGTTTATTTCTCATCAAAATATCATTTGCATTAATTATGGCTATTCAGCCATAGGAATCAAATATCAAAGGAAGCTTTGCTCTTGAGCTTTAGTTACACTCATATAGTAATTGACATTTCGAATTAACGTGCTTAATAAACTGCACTTCCACTATTCCAACGTTTCGGCCTAAGGCATCAAGAAATTAGTCGACTACAGAACTGTAGCATCCATTTCAGATTTCATAATTCAGTGTTTTTCACACCAATTTGATGGAATTTGAGCTGCATTCAACCTATCAAATTGTTTGACAGGCTTCAAGATTTGTTTTGCTTATAAACCCTGCATCTGCAGTCTGATAAGGATCTGCACTCTTCGCCATTCCATCAATGAAACATCCATCATTCTTATAACAAGCAATATACATGTGGATCATTATCAGGCTACACGAGTGTGATATTTCATCAGGAGCTACACTGGTCACAAATCCCATAAGCCCCATTTATCCAGTTACAGCCACATATGAGACATGCCATGTGATTTTGTACCTTCGGACATCTGCGTAATTTCATGAAATACATGAATTTCAGAGTACGATACATGTGGAATTATTATATTCCGCATGTACTTTATTTTAAAAAAATATTGTAAATTTTGTAACCATATTTAATGAAGTTACGCAGATGTCCAAAGGTACAAAATCACATGGCGTGTTTCATACATGCCATGTGACTCACTCTATATCTGACATTCCTGATTTGACTTCGACGACACATTGCCCCTCCTTGCAGTTACGGCCAACCAGCTTGTGCGCATGAATCTTGGGCACTGACTCGTCTGTGGCCAGTGATACTACAACTTTCGCTGACCCGTTGAAATTCTTAATCTGTAATAAATGGGCTTCACATCATGTCGATTCAGGTACAGTGGAACCTCTCTAAACCAGACACCAATAACAGCCGTGATCTTATTTTTGATGAGTTTCTTAGTCATTTATCTCAAATGATAATGTCTGTTTGTGATCGCATAGCACACAGCTATGGCTCAGAATGGTCAAATGCCTGATTTACAGTGAAACCACCGGACACCCTGGGGACCTCCCAGCCTCCCAGGGTGTCCGGTTTAGAGAGGTTTCACTGTATGAAGGGGTCAGTGGAAGAATGGGACTAAGTCCATAAGGGACTTAGCCCCCTTCTTCCACTGACCCCTTCATATTACTATGACCACAAGCTGAATATTTGATAAGGAAACTCATTACTTTCGGAGGCGCTTGTAAAATATTTAGAGTATGTACTCGATGAACAAACGTGAAAATTTGACTCGTTAATTTGGAGGACTGGACACACTGATAGTATGTTGTGATTTAAAAGTATACATTTGTTATTAAAAAATCACTAAGAATTAGCTATCAAATGCACATAACTCTGAACAGCTATACATATGTACTACATTGGCACTGTGATTAATACTGACTTAGTCCTTTACTAAAATCCTTAGTTGATATTTACAACAAGACGTCTTAGCCATCTCCGCAATTATACATATTCATTTTGTTACTGTTGAAGAAAAAATAAGTCATGACAATCATTTTGTTAACACATTTTTGTTAAATATGGATTTCTTTCCTAGTCAAAATTCTCAAAAATGAGCGTCAAATGAGTACAGACCAGTTAGTCTACATGTTACTGACATTATAATAACACTGTATTGGACCTCTATTTGCTTCACATCAGCGCTATGTCAAATGTCATAATGAAACATCTGGAAATTTGTACTTGTTCCAGGCAGTTTGATTGGTAGAGACTGAAAATAGCTGAAATTAGGCAGTTTGATTGGTCGAGACTGAACACAACTGAAATGAGGCAGTTTGATTGATCGGGACTGAGCGCAGCTGAAACCAGGCAATTTGATTGGTCGAGACTGTACACAGCTGAAATTAGGCAATTTGATTGGTCAAGATTGAACACAGCTGAAATCAGACAGTTTGATCGGTCGAGAATGAGCACAGCTGAAATCAGGCAGTTTGATTGGTCGAGACTGAGCACAGTTAAAATCAGGCAGTTTGATTGGTCTAGACTGAGCTCAAAACAAACTTCCTGATTTTGAGACCCAAGTACATGTTCAGACAGGCTGATAATCACAAGTGTGAGGTTTACCTTTATAGTGGGGAATGTTTTCCTGTATCGCTGGCTTGCCTGCCCCTGTAGGCCGCCATGGGATGGACCTTCGCACTCGTAGCGGAACCGGAACCCGCGAGCCTGGGGCTGCTGGGTAATCACAAGGTGTGGCTGGTCGCTATGGTCTGAGAATAAATTGGATGGATATTGACAATTAAAATACTATCGCCACAAATAGAACAAGAAATAGCATTGTTACACAAACCAAACCCTCTCCCTTAGGAGCTTATGTCATAAAGTGAACATAACAATTCAGTAATCATGGCATTGGTGTGGTGGATGGACATGAGCAAGAAAGCATTAAACCAACATATATATTGTGTTATCAAATAATATAAAAAAATCTGTGAAGGGGTGAGCATGTTATTGACGAAACAAGACAACTTTAATACAGTTGCTTAACACACATGTTGAATATAAGTCCTCAGTGGCATTGATTGTGTGTGTTCACACATGAAGTGCAGCAGGTGTAATTAAGCATCATGCCTAGAGTTTACTGTGAAAATAAAGTGTTATTAACATACATGTATGTGGATAATCGCCATATGCTCTGCTACATATCGGCTTTGGAATAATAAAATGCTTAGATACCCACATTGCCAATGTATTGACCACCGGTATACCATGTTGAAGGGACACCAATTGTCAGGAACCTTGTTTTGTGAGAGCATGTGTTATTCAAGCAGACATACCTTCGTCACTGTATACTTCTGTGGGAGACAGATTTCCATTGGTCAATGGTGAACTGTCCTGCTCCATGCGCAATTCCACTGAATCGGATGAGTTACTGCCGGTCTCATCCATCCTGATATTAATGTAATTATTACTCGGGTAACAATATGACCAAACGGAGATCGGAACTACATTTGTATTTAACAATTTCACTCTGAAACATACAACGTTACATTGGCTGTGCCATGTTAATTGTTGGATTATTCACTTAACCTTTCAACTCCACAGATCATAAGGCAAACATGCGCAAACACTGTAGAGTCAGATGAGCCGGCTCATAACGAGCTGTCTCATCAGGATCTGCAATGATTGTTACGGTATTACTTTTGAAAAATAAAACACCTATCGGCGAGAAGATATATTATTAATGAATTACCAAAATCTAAATGTGATTACTATATTTGTTAATAAATAAAGATGTATAGATCATAATAACACTGTTTGGACCGTACTTACATAATATATGCCATTAATGCTCATACGAGGGCCCATTTTAAGGTTTTGATTCAAAATGGAAATATTTGTATATGAAATAAAGGGAGAGTACTTTGATTATCTTATACTAGGAAGCCAAGGAGGATAATCCACTTTATAATGGATAATGGTAATGATGATTTTCTATTGAATTCATGGAAAAAAAATACAGTAGAGCCTCTCTAATGTCGACATCCAAGGAGCCAGTGCATGAAAAATATTGATGGTTTCATTGTAATAAAAAATACTGCGATTAAGATTTATATGTGGCTGTGACTGGAGAAATGGTGCTTATGGGAACACCGAAAGCGTGACAGTCGACAGGTCTGGGCACTGCAGTCGAGGGCACCCAATGGGACCGCCGTCAGTGATCTGCCTGCACAATTTGCCTCTAACTAGATTGCACAGATTCAAAATTTCATTTTTGCCCAAGTTTTTTCTTTTGCTTTCGCAGACGGCGTGCAAGTCCATCGAGTCTGTGCGAGTCTGTGCGGCCGTTAAACACATGCATCAATCAATCAATCTATGCACGAAGATCGACAAATGGACTTTAGTTTAGATTTATGATAGACACAAACTCGCGTGTGGTCGAGCGGTCCGAGGCGTCGGACTGCTGATCTTACGGTCGTGGGTACGGACACTGCTTCAGTCCACCCAGCTGTAAATGGGTACCGGCTAAATACCGGGAACATCAATTGTAATTGATTGTATGTACATATGAATAAAAATATGATCCATTGGTGATAAGCCTCAGTATGCCTGTATGGAGGGCGGCAGCACGATTTACCCAAATCTTCATTAAAAACAACTTTTATTATTATATTATATACTATTTCTACCATATATCGTTAGTATGTCATATGATATGAAGTTTTTAGATGAAAAAAAGAAGAAGAAAGCACATATTTCCGCGGTAAAGCGACCGATATAGTATTATTAGAAAGGGAGACTACCGTGATCGTGCCTCATTAATTATGTCTCAGTTGTCTAACTTTCAATGTAACTTTCAATGTATCATTACTTATCGACTGTGACTGAAGAAATGGAGTTTATGTGCTTTGTGACCAGTGTAAATGAGGCTTGGCTCGCAAATAGTATGTTTATATATCAGTGCGGATCCAGGCCGTGCATCCGCAGTTTAATTTCGAACAAGGTTCCTAACATATCATATATTTAAGAGAAAGGTAATGTCCCATTTCTTGTATGAATAATTGAAATTGCTAATTTTATTTTAATTTATACTACTAAATACCAACTACGGATTAATATTGTTTAGTAATAGTTTTAGATATAATCCGAAAGAACATGAAGAACTAGAGCAGCTGAAGCTGCATCAACGGTTTGAGGCTTGATGTACTGACAAACGTACACTGGCAAAGTGATTAGAAGACATTGCCAATGACGAAAACATATGAAACTCAAAAAAAATTGATGCAATTCCAATGAAATTGAAAAAATAAAGTTTTGTATTTTCAGAATCGCTTGACTATCCTAAGCATTTTTCATTATATAACGTTCTACGAAATGTGTACCGTTAACCCCCTAGTCTGACATTGAAGTTGAGACGATTCTAAAGCACTCACAGCATGTCAGTTCGTATATAAAACCAGTGTCTGATACAGCCCACCATACCTGTCTGGCCTCCACCTCGAAGTTTGTCAGCTGTACACACTGTTCTAGGCGGCTAAGTTTATATGCTCGTTCTCAAACTTCAAATGCATGTAGCTCGCGCATTTGAGCAGATAGCTAAAAAACTACCAGCGAACTGGAGATAGAGAATTTTATTCGCTTTTTAATGCAAAAAAAATATTTGAAATCGGTTGAATAATAAGGAAGTTATGACCATTTCAATTTTTTTTAAAAATTCAAATGCCTACAACTCTCTCATTTGGGCAGATAGCCAAAAACTACCAGCGAAACGGAGATAGAGAATTTTGTTGGCTTTTTAATGCAAAAAAATATTTGAAATCGGTTAGATAATAAAAAAGTTATGAACATTTCAAATTTGAAAAAAAAAACGTCCAAGTTTGAAAGACAATAGAATCAGAACTATTCAAGCCATTGCTCTGAAAAATATCATCTTCTGTGCGGATGAATGTCCCGCGTGACGCTGTCAAAAAATTATGTTGCTGAGATTACTGTACAAATTGGAAACTGTTTTCAAAGACCACCCGTTAAAATAAAATAAAAATCTGAAATTGTTGATTTTTTTCATTTTTCTCAATTTCACATGTCTATAGCTCTCTCATTTGAGCAGATAGCCAAACATTGTCAGCGAAGCGAAGATAGAGAATTCTCGCAGCTTTACAATTCAAAAAGCATTTTTGAAATCGGTTGGAAAATAAGGAAGTTATAGGGAATTATATGATATATGACGTCACTTCCGGTTTCGTAAAAAATGACGTCATGAGAATTCTGAAAATTGCGTTATTCTCGCCTCACTGTTGATGCGAATCGGTATACAAAATTTGAAGTCGATCCGACCAGCGGTTTGGGCTGTAGTCTCGACGGCTGAATAAAAAGAAAAAAAACCAACGAAAACAAAAGGTTTGAGGAATCAAATTCCTCAAACCTAATTAAGCAAAAATAATACAGGAATAACATAACATTGTATCAAATAAAATATAGTTTTCCCTTTCTTAGAGAAAATCACAATAGTAATATTAAATACCGGTATATGTTAATATTATTAAATCTTACTTTTAATTGATTTGTAAATCTGATTTCTGTGATGATTGACAGACTTTGTACACTAGATCAAAGGTAATTATGTTCATGTGACTTAGACCGATAATTTGATCGTAATTATAATTACGGTAACAAGATTAGCTGTCGCTATTTACTGCTAACAGTAATGACCTTTAATGCATTATCTTATTTTCTTTGCTGCTATGCTGGTTTCAACAACGCGTACTCAACTATACAGTTTACACATGTATCGGTTGTAATTGACTGATTGATATGGGTTTTATGTCAGTTGAATATTAATGTCGTACATATACAAGAATGGACATTTACATACAAATGGGACAAACACTGAACTTGAACATCATGATGTCATGTTTAATATTGGAATGACATGTATGGAGTCCTCGGGAACAACAGAATAATGACATCCGGCAGGAACATCATTAGAACTTCCACCACCAGCATTGTTCTTGAGTAAATTATACCAGCATTACTGGTAAGTAAAACATGCATATGGCTATGACTGGAGAAATGGGGCTTATGGGTTTTGCGACCAGCGTGGCTCCAGATCAGCCTGTACATCCTCACAGTTCGATCAGGATCTGCATTGTTCGCCATTCCACCAATGAAACGCCCTTCATGCTTCTAACAAGCAATATAATTTATAATCTGGCTACAGGAGTGTGCTATTTCATCTGGATCTACACTGGTCACGAATCCCATAAACTCCATTTCTCCCGTCACAGCTTCAAATATGCATGTTGAATAAACGAATAATGCAGTGTTTTCCCTGATACAAAATTGGATGGAAATTCTGTACACACAAATTATTATAACAAGAGCTGAAGGAGAACAGCATAGCTCGACTACGAGGGTTGTCGATGTACACATAGCTTGACAAACAAGGTGGCCGCGGGCTGCATAAAAACCTTAACCAAGGTTGAGTAAAAACCTTGACCAAGGGAAATTAAGTAAGTAATTCGAGGTTAAATGTAGGTCAATGTGGCCGCGGCCTGCATAAAAACCGTAACCAAGGTTGACTAAAAACCTTAACGAAGGGAAATTAAGTAAGTAATTCAAGGTTAAATGTAGGTCAATGTCAGATATAGGTTAGGGGTTATTGATGTACATCACTAGGAGATGAAGTTTTCCAAGTATGGTTGCTGTAGGCCCAGGAATATTCCATATACAAGCTTGACTAAAAACCTTAACCAAGGGGAAATAAGAAAGTAATCCAAGGATAAAAGTAGGTCAAGGTCAAATATAAGTCAGGGATTATTGATGTACATCACTAGGAGATGAAGTTGTCCAAGTATGGTTGGTGTAGGGCCAGGAGTATTGCATCTACAAGCTTGACTAAAAACCTTAACCAAGGAGAATTAAGTCCAAGTATGGTGTCTGTATGCACCATAGTATTCCATGTACAAGCTTGACTAAAAACCTTAACCAAGGTAGACTAAAAACCTTAACCAAGGGGAATTAACTAAGTAATTCAAGGTTAAATGTAGGTGAAGGTCAAATATAGGTCAGTGGTTGTTGATGTACATCACTAGGAGATGAAGTTGTCCAAGTATGGTGGGTGTAGGGCCAGGAATATTCCATATACAAGCTTGACTAAAAACATTAACCAAGGGGAATTAACTAAGTAAATCAAGAGGAAATGTAGGTCAAGGTCAAATATAGATCAGGGGTTATTGATGTACATCGCTATAAGAAAAGGTTGTCCAAGTATGGTGTTAGTATGCACAATAGTATTCCATGTACAAGCTTGACTAAAAAACTTAACCAAGGGGAATTAACTAAGTAATTGAAGAGGAAATGTAGGTCAATGTCAAATATAGATCAGGGGTTATTGATGTACATCCCTATGAGAAAAGGTTGTCCAAGTATGGTGTCTGTATGCACACTAGTATTCCATGTACAAGCTGACTAAAAAAACCTTAACCAAGGGAATTAACTAAGTAATTGAAGAGGAAATGTAGGGTCAATGTCAAAATATAGATCAGGGGGTTATTGATGTACATCCCTATGTGAAAAGGTTGTCCAAAGTATGGTGGTCCTGTATGCACACTAGTATCCATGTAAACAAGCTGGACTAAAAACCCTTAACCAAGGTTGACTAAAAACCTTAACCAAGGGGTATTAACTAGGTAATTCAAGGTTAAATGTAGTCAAAGGTCAAATATAGGTCAGGGGTTGTTGATGTACATCACTTAAGAGATAACATTGTCCAAGTATGGTTGGTGTAGGGCCAGGAGTATTCCATCTACAAGGTTGACTAAAAACCTTAACCAAGGGGAATTAACTAAGTAATTCAAGAGGAAATGTAGGTCAAGGTCAAATATAGATCAGGGGTTACTGATGTACATCCCTAGGAGATGAAGTTGTCCAAGTATGGTGGGTGTAGGGCCAGGAGTATTCCATATACAAGCTTGACTAAAATCCTTAACCAAGGGGAATTAACTAAGTAATTCAAGAGGAAATGTAGGTCAAGGTCAAATATAGACCAGGGGTTATTGATGTACATCCCTATAAGAAAATGTTGTCCAAGTATGGTGTCTGTATGCACAATAGTAGTCCATGTACAAGCTTGACTAAAAACCGTAACCAAGGGGAATTAACTAAGTAATTCAAGAGGAAATGTAGGTCAATGTCAAATATAGATCAGGGGTTATTGATGTACATCACTAGGAGATGAAGTTGTCCAAGTATGGTGGGTGTAGGGTCAGTAGTATTCCATATACAAGCTTGACTAAAAACCTTAACCAAGGCGTGACGGTGACGCCGACGCCGGGGTGACAACATAAGCTCTACTTATTCTTCAAATAGTTGAGCTAAAAACACACACTGTCGCCAAGTATGTCAACATTAGAGAGGTTCTGCTTAATTTTTATTTAATTTTATTTAAATAGAAAATAATCCTTCCCATTTAGCCATTTTAAAGTGGATTATCTTCCTTGGCTTCTTAGTAAAAGGAAATTACGGTTATCTCCCAAAACATTAAAATGGGCCATGGTACCAGCAAATTAATGACAGATATTATGTATGTACACTACAAACATCGTTATTATGATGTATATAGCTGTATTTATTAACACATTATAGTAATTACATGAAGATTTGGGTAAGAATTGGGTAGATTTGGGTAGATTTGGGTAAATCGTGCCACCCTCTGGACGCGTATACCAGTAAACTGGCAAAAGCAAAAAACACAGAAATACCGGAAAATTTAGCGTTTATATATTTATTTAGGTCCGGACTCGGTGGACACATCCAAAACGTGTCTGCAAGGTACATAATTTACATGACTTGTTACTTGAAACTATGGGGAATAACCTATAGATCATGCCTTGTAATTCTATTTTTAGTAACAGCTAAACAAAATATTAACAACATAAGCAGAGTCTGTGAATTATGGTGATTCAGTAAAACGATGTGAACAAATATAAACATTACCTCTAATACAATAATGATTGTCTGTCCAAAATTTCTAAATGTACTCCATAGCAGAGAAATTACAAAAGTAAAATAAGCCAAAACATTTGGAAATCCCAATAAGCATTAGGGAAATACCCACTTTTATATCATTGGTTAATCGAGGTCATGTGATACATTTGCGGAATAAACGGAAATATACGAATGTTACCGATTGGTCTCGGTCAACTATACTGAGCAAAACTAGAAACGTCCCTCTATGTTTAAGGAAAGATTCATCAAAAACCAAAAGGGTTACTTTTAAAAATCAAAATGGAAAAACAAGTTCATTCATTTCTGTATCAAAGCCAATAAATTGCATTTGGATATCTTGTTAAATATTCGACAGATAACCGGCCAAGGGCGGTAGGGGTCAAAATCAAAAATCACAAAAACTCAGAAATGTGTTACTTAATGTTTAGAGATGGAATTTCAATAAGTAATGTGGCAAATTCAGTAAATCTCGTTAGTACCGAGTGTGGCCACCATTTGCATGAATGCATGCAATGATCCTACGCCGCATCGACGTGACGTAACGCAATACCAGTGCGTTGGGCAAATTCCTCCATTCCCGTTGTAACGCCCGTGTAAGAATGCGAACATTGTCAATCTGATGGTTAGCTCGTGCTTTGCGGCCCAGCTCATCCCATATGTGCTCAATGGGATTGAGATCCGGGGAGACCGCGGGCCATGGCATGACGTCGACGTTGTTTTGCTGTAAGTATTGAGTGGTGACCCTGGCTACGTGAGGGCGGGCATTGTCGTGCATCAATGTCGCACCAGGACCACGCTGACGGATAAATGGTAAGGCATGTGCATTTAGCACATCTGCAACATAACGTTGTGTATTGATGTTGCCCTGTACAACAACCAAATCTGTCTTCCGGTTTCCCATGATCCCACCCCAGACCATTACGCTCCCTCCCCAAACCTGTTCTTCTCAACAATGCAACAATCGGTGAATCTTTCATTTTTACGCCTGTATACCCGTAATCTTCCGTCAACATGACTAACTGTGAACCGAGATTCATCGGTGAACAAAACTCGGTTCCAGTCATCCCTTCTCCAGTTCAGATGACGTCGCGCCCATAACAGTCTGGCAGCACGGTGACGTTGGGTCATTATCTGATCAGTGTACGGGCGGCGTGCCCGGATTGGTTGGGCGTTACGACGTAACCGGTTACGAATGGTCTGCCCTGAGACACCGTATCGCCTAGCAGTGACTGTGGCTGCCAATCGACGTTGACGTAAGTGCGTCAACGTAATGTAACGATCGGCTCTAGCCGTCGTTACACGAGGCCTACCAGGTCGCTGCCGGTCGTGAACAGCCCCAGTCTGCTGGTACCGGGCTGCAAGACGATCAATCGTCTTCCGACAGCAACCAAACCGAGGCGCGACCGCCCTGGCGGCCATCCCACCCGCAAGCATCCCAATTGCCTGATTTCGCTCGTTTTCGGAAAGCCGTGGCATATCGAAAACAGTGAAAAATTAAAAAAGTTTTTTAATTTTCCGAATAGCCCCTATCGCATGAATGGTACGACATGAACTGAATCACCTTATCGATGACAAGTATAGCGTGCACGTGCAAAAAGTGGAAATCAACGTTCCGGTCACTGGCCGCTATGTAAACCGTGTGCATCGGCTAAACTCTTCACGATCGTATTCTGAACATCGCCATGGTTTAAAATACATGTACTTTGAACATGTGGTACATACATAGACAGAGCTACACCGGCTATAAAACAGGGACGTTTCTAGTTTTGTTGAGTATAGTTCGCTGACCAAGTCGTCACACTCTAGGATTTTACCAACTGTTCTGAAATAATTATATATGAGAGGTACCAATTCTTCAACATGAAGACAATAAGCAGGGAGGGAGAGAAAGAGACCGGGAGGGAGAGCAATCGTTTTTTTCTAATTTTAACTAGGCATCTATTTCATTGTCGTCTTGTAAACAGTGGGGGTGGGAGGGGGGGGGGGGGCGTCTATTAGAGCATGGGCGTCTATTAGAATATTTACGGTACATGTATTACACAACACGAAACGCAAGACATAGATAATAATAACAGACACAGACACTGAAAACATATTACATATTGTTTATGTCGACATTTCGAACATGTTGCCCGGGAAGTGAAAGGGCCACAATTATGTATACACTTTTGGAAGAGAAATATGTTAAGTATATAATTAGCTCATAGAAAGATACAATTGGATTCAATCAATGTTTCATCAGAGTGATGTGATATGTGAATATAAGATATGTGAATATTGTTACTGTTACTGTATACTATATGGTACATTGAGTTGCCATCGCCGCCATCTTCGTATTTACAAGCCATCGTACAGTTTCACCTCTTCGATCGTTTGACACATACAGCAAATAATAGAAAAGTATACCTAATACAATGTGGTGCAATACATAATAGACATACATGAAAACAGCGTGCTATACGTATTATGCCAGAAAACTATGCAAAAGACGAGACATCCAAGCATTTCTAACATCAATCTGAAAATAAATTTAAATGTGTAAACTTTTCTATCTGATGCACAGTTTGTTGTTATGGTACACGTTACCCATAGGTAAAGTCATTTCCACTCGCATAGTAGGCGAGTGAGACCCCACTTTACATATGTCACTGGATTGATACAGTATGTATGGATGTATGGTAATACAGGTGTATATGGACAGCACTGCTTATTTATCTGACTGTTACACATGCAGCCATTACTGGATTCTCAAAACAATCAACACCTGTAGCCTATTTCACCAACCTCCGTTAGTCAACTAAACTGTTAGCAGACTAAACTAAGTTTAGTCGACTAACCATAGTCTGCTAAACTTTTTGACATGTTTGCATTTCACGAACGATTTTGTAAGCCACGTTCAAAACAACCGTGGGCGCCGCCATCTTGGAATTCCGTCGTCTGCTATTTTGCTTAGTAGACTAACCGAAAGTTTAGCCGACTAACGAGGAGGCTAAGCAAAGTAGACTTTGCTTAGTCGACTAACGTGTTCGTGAAATGCGTTTTTCCCGTTAGTCGATCAACGGCCTGAAGTTTAGCAGACTAACCGAGTTTAGTCGACTAACGAAGGTTCGTGAAATAGGCTACAGGTCAACTAACTCTTCAGAAATCAGTCTTTGTATATAAGTGTGATGATAACAACCCATAGGACGTTGTGTTGTTTTAACATCTTTAGAAGATGTTTCGCGAAATTGTATTCATGTATATGTCATATTTGTGGTACGTGTCAAACGCAACTAGAGGTAAACTGACTGATGGCTTGTACACACTAAGATGGCCGACATAGCAACTCAATGTGTTGCATAGTATACAGTAACAAGCTAATGTTCACATATATATATATATGTTATACATATATCCTATCACATCTAGGAAGCAATTATCTTTGAATCAACTGATGATCAAGTATAGAAATGGTCCTTAAATAATTGAATATAAATGTTGGAAACGCAATTTTTATGTTCAACAAAATATATACCAGTTGGCGTGGCCTAGTGCATAAGGCATCCGACTCGCAACTGATAAGTAGAAGGTTCCAGCCTCACCTGGCTAATATAGCCGAGCCACCAGCTAGTTAAATAAATGGTACAGTAGTAGTATATGAGAGTCAAAATGATACAAGTTCCTACGGAAAGCCCCACGCCACGCGCGGTGCCTTCCGTAAGAACTTGTATCATTGTTGACTCTCATATACTACTTGGATTTCCCCCCACTGTTCGGCGGGTATGTATGAGAAGAATGGAAAAATATTTTTCAGCAACCACGAGACCATATATTTCCTAGAGCGGAAGGATAGGAACACCGTTGGCATGCAGTTGTAAGGATAAAAAAAGAGAAAAGTTTTAGGTCCAGCCGAGAGTCGAACTCACAACCCACGTCTCCATAGAGTGGCGCCTTAGCCCACACGACCACGAAGGTTGTTACTAAACATAAACCTGAAGATGAAACACCAGGTAGTGTTGCGCAATAATCGATAAGGTGAAATACACCCTATTAGAGATCCATTGGTTATACTCAGTATATGACAATCTGTCATAAATATCGGCAAATTACACCCTATTAGAGACAAGAATTCCATTGGTTATACTCAGTATATATGACAATCTGTCATTAAATATCGGCAACTAACACCCTATTAGAGACAAGAATTCCATTGGTTATACTCAGTATATTACAACAATCTGTCACAAATATAAACTTACACCCTATTAGAGATAAAAATCTATTGGTTATGCTCAGTATAATGCCTACCATAAAGCAAATGAGAGCGCAAGCTAAGAGTTGGGGAATTTCCCTAAGAGGTTTGAGACTTAAGAAAGTTATAGCAGATAGTATAAGTGACGCGCGAGCCGTCGTCTACAAGGACGAGACGACGGCCAGTCTGCGTGCCACCGCTTACGCGCATCGTGTAAAAGAAGATCCCAGCGCGCGCAGAAAACCACTATGCAAAGCGTTCTACAATAAGATTTATCAAGGCCTGGTGGGGAGACCTCCTAAGAGTAGGAGAGAGCTCGCCAGAGATTTGGTGGAGGAGGGTCCCAGGGTTCTCACCGAATATGCCGAAGCTAGGGAAACTGTTGATAGGGGTAGGAGGAAGATAGTATGGACTTTTGAGAGGGGGGTAGACAGGGAGATCGCTAATCGCATAATGAATAAAATTCGCCCAGAGATGACCACGGCGTGTTATCTGAGGTATTCGTGCTCGTATCGTATTAGGAACATCGAGACCGACGACACGATGATCTATCACAAACAATCAAAGGGTAGTCCGTGGATAAACGAGATCGCCAAAGCTGAGAGTTGGATATCCGATAGAGAGAGAGGTCGAATGGACATCGACAAAGTCGATGTACGTCTTGCGACCGACGCGATCGTGAGGGAGAAACAGGAGATCCGCTTGGTGGACTTTGTTCGGCACTGGCACGTCGAATTTCTGGCGTGGAATATTGTGAGGCGTGGGCAAATAGATCTGCCAGATGGCCTGCTTCTTGAGCCATTCCTTGGTGACGTTTTCGGAAACCTTGGTCGCCGCCGCGAGGTTCTTGATGGCCGCGAGTCCCTTCCAGTAGCCGCGGGGGCTGTAGTATGTGTTTGATAGCTTGCGCGCTAGGCGAACTGATAGTTTGGTATCAATATTGAGCGTGTCCATCGTATGCGAGGTATTCTAATAGGTCGAACAGTCTCCAACACGCCCTCGCCAGATCGTCCGGTAACTGTGTCGTTAATAATACACCTTTGTTGGAAGTACAATTGCGATTGTCGCTGCAACCCCAACTCCAATTTCGATTGGGATTGGAGGTTAAGTTCTGAAGAAACTCGGAGGAATCTAATTCATCCAATCTCGATTGCGAGTTGATGGAGGAATCTAACATCCGCTTTGCGAAAAGGGTGGCCGCTTTTTCGTCCTCGCGCCATGTCTCGAGAGAATCTCGGGCCAGACGAATCATACTCTTTGCACCAGCTATACGGTGTTTAAGGGCAGTGTAGCCTATAGCGATCATAGCGTAATAAAGTTCGTCAACTAACATCGTTATATATATATATATATTATTTATTAAATTTTTATTAAAATAATTATTGATTATTTCAATCTCGATTGAATATAGTAGCCGACGAGACCCGTTGCAACCATTCCCACGACGATGAACGCGATCTCGCGGTCTTTTTGGGCTTCTGATGGTACAAAGAAATCTGAAAGTTGGGGCTCGGGATCCAGCGGCGTGAGAATTTTATGCGGATATACCCGCACGTATTCGCGCATGGCTTCGTCAACGTTCCGGAAAGTTTGCATGGCGTGATTCTCGCGTCGAAGATCTTCGTTGAGCCAGTCCAGACGGCTGATTCGTTTTTCCGACCATGCTTCCTTTGCGCTATTGAGTTGTTCTACAGCTAAATCGTGACACTTACGCTCCTCATCCGCGTCCGAGCTTTTCAGTTTCGAGAAGAAAAAGTTGCTACTGCTGAAAGCCAATGCGTTCACGATTGCGCTACCTACTATTAATGCGAGCGTAGCCATTTTATTTACATATATTAGCGGGTAGAATTCCAGCTTTAATTAGATAATCTCGGGTCGAAATTGCGGACACTACATTCAAGGTCACGAGCACTACGTCTCTCACAGTAAAGTCCAACTTGGGAGAGGGCCCTCCGAAGGCCATCTTTGCTAGTCGAGCATATCCAATAGTCAGACCCGTTATCATATTTAGTAACTCTATTAAACCCGTATTGTTTTTTGTTTAATACATCGTTAAAGATGGCTGGTTACGATATGGACGAATTCGATCGCACTACGGACGACCGAGGCGATTACCTCGATGTTGATGTTGACATAAATGATTATAAGAGTGCCGACGATGACGAAACACCTTTCATAGAGACGCCAGCTGGCGAGGAATTAGGTGTCGCTACCAACACCGTTGGTCTAAGTCGGGAACTACTCAAGGGAGCTGTAAATGACTACTACATCAATTTGGGAGAGAAAGGTATGGTCCCGTCTGTCGGCCGCGACTACTCCAAGTTCGAATTGGATCTGCGTGGTAGGTTGCGACTAAAAGCATCAAATGTCCCGATCGTCAACATGAAGACCGGAAAACCCCTATCGCTGAGCTCCATTGCCGGAAACAGGGGTGGTGGCCAAATCATAAGGAGCGAACTAGGATTCACGGATTGGAAGAGGGGTAAAACAATTATGCCCGCCCGCGCTGTAGAGACCCTACAGTCTACCGACGAAACGATGGCGAAGACGGCCGCCGCGATAGAAACGGTCGAGCTCAGCGAGATCCCTCGTGTAGCCTCCGACGCTATTCACACGATGGAGATCAGCGAAAGCGAGTTAGACAGCATGATGGATGACCCCCCGTTACCTCTTCGTGAACTCCGGGGCCTCGATAAGGCTCTGCAAACGGTCAGGGGTGAACTGGTCGTTAACCTCTCCAAACTCTCGGCTCTGGATGAACATATCGCGCTTGAGGAAAGAAAACTGGGTGAAGCCCGTGGCGATAGAGAATCTACCGAGCGGATCACCGAACGCCTGCGGTCGTTGCGGGATGAAAGAGCAGCTCGCCTGGAGGCTGCATCGACTAACAGTGAGGCTCTCCGCACCCAAATAAATCGGATCCGCGAAACAATCTCGAGGGTTCTGCACAAGGAGACGACACTCGGTGAGCGTCTTCGCACTCTGTTCAGAGAGCAGGGTGTCACGATAGCAAGCATCCTCACAGCTATCGGCATGACTGTATCAACCATAGTTCTAGTTTTCACTGGCGGTGCGGTGGCTGCACCCGCACCAGCACCCGCACCAGCACCCGCACCCGCACCCAGCACCCGCGCCATCCGGCAGAGCCAAAGAGTGGGTAAAAAAGCATCTAAAAGCCCTCGCCAGTCTCCTGGCTAAATCAGCCGGAAAGGCGGCTGCCGCGCTGCCTGGGTTGATCGGGGGTCTCGTCTCATTCTTGCTATCTATATTATCAAAAACGGCCGGATGGCTCGCCGAGAATGCTTGGGCTTTAATCGTTGCGATCGCCGGTCTCATACTATTCTCCGCCAGAGAGTTCCTAAAACCAAAGTGCAAATAGTCCGATCGCCACGAGGGCGACGACGAGCCCTAATTTCTCCTCCTCGTGGGTTGTAGTTCCGAAGGAACTTGCTGGTGCATCAAGTCCTATTGCAGTCGTTGGAACAACGGTGGAACTTGCTGTGACACTAGTTACCGCTCCTGAGTTGGAACTTGATGGGGTGCTTTGTACTGGGGTGGGTGCTTGCGGTTTTATGAAATCAGTTTGATGATATCCGCGTTCACGTTCCCGTTATGGTCGATCTTTTGTTTGGCGGTGGCGATTACGATCTGATTATTGTAACCGTCAACCCGGTCGTCTCGTAGTATCATATTGCTCGGCGCCATATACAGACCTATTCCAAATACATAGTCTACTGGCTTGCCGGCATACTGCAAAACGTCTTGATACCGCTGGATCGCATCCGGGAGGTCCACCGGAGATGAGATGGCGTCCTCGACATTTGTCAAGAACTGTTTTTGCGCGTCAAACGCCGTCCCGGCTCCTAGTATAGAACTGCGCGCTTGCGCCTGTGCGCCGAGGATGGCCCAGACGTACGTGCGAATGGAGTCATTGAGGCGAGTAACTCCGGCCTGCGAGAACGCCAAACCCTTATCTAACATAAATGTACCCCACGCGTCCTGGAGCTCAGCAGCCTGCTGTATGTAATCGACGTGAGCTCGTTTCGGAGGTAGCCACTCGCAGGATGAGACACCGCAGTGCCGACCTCCAGACACTTTCGGCCCGAAGGTCATCGTCGTGGGGTCAAAATTCCCCGCGTCCCGACTGACGATGTGGTCGCCGGAGTGATCGTGTCTAAAATCAGTCTGCGTCCAATTCCCAGACTGACCCCGAATGAGAACGTCCCCGAGGCCAGGGCTGCTAGGAAATGCTTTCTGGTGCTAGTCCGCGTCTTTTGCGAACACAAATTCGTTACAAATTCTTTCGAACGCCCTACGGTCGTATGTGCTGGAAATGGGATTCCAACCGTCGTCCTGCGGCAGAGAGATTTTCTGTTCTTTGAGAATCCTCCTAATAGTGTAATACGTGTGAAAGTTGTAAACGGCCAGATGGTCCTGAGAGGAAACCCCACATCCGGCTGTTGCGCACCATACGGCGAAGTTGAGCTGATTCTGCCAAAACTGCATCGGTGTTGCTTTCCACCCGTTCACGGCCTCCATGGTAGTAATCTTGGGCATCCTATATTGTTCAAAGATGTCGGGGAAGTTGGTTCGAAAGCCTTTTCCGCCACTAACTTGGATAGTGGGTTGTACCAGCCGTGGAGCGCCATCCTTAGTGTCGTAGACCCCGCCGACCGCATACTTTACATTAGAATTAAAGCTAAATGCATTGTTATCCATTGAAAGATATTATTATGTTTGCTACTATCACTAATGTTCAAAGGGAAGCTTGTGAACTTCAGAAGTCAATCGACAACTGCGGCGGAAAACGCTGGGTAGGCCTCAGATCAATCACCTTCACGGTTGGGTGGAAAAACATTGAATCGCTCGAGTTTTTCATGTACCACGATGGTGGCATAGACTTCAATAGAGTCCTGGACGGTGCCATAGACCTAGATACATTCATAGGGAGGCATGCCACCGTACCTCATGGCCTTTGGAGCTTCGGAGCTCTCCAAGCTTTTGTCGCGGCGAAGCTTGATGGTGTAGTCGCTCTCGCAATCTCGAAAGCCACAGGGCTCGCGACATTGACCGTTGGAAAACAGTTAAGGATCTCACCGGGGTTGGGCTCACTGTTAGGATTTAAAATAACATCCCCTGCCAACGATGATGGGATGTTTGATCCGGGCGAGCACATCGGCACGACCCCAGTAAACTTCGCCTTCACAAAAACACTCAGGGTGCACCTGGATCAGCTGAACACATCATACAACACGCTAGATGGGACTCCCAGCACATTACTGAAAACCGTGTGCGCGACTGTTTCTTTGGGGAGACTGTGACCATCGACTTTCCAACCCCCCAGAGATGAAACGTTTGGAAACGGACCACATCCACGAGTTGAAGATTTCTATTCTAGATGCTAAAGCGCGAGAGTTGAAGAACTATTACCCGATTTCGGTAGTTCTCGAAATAACCGATTAAACATAATATATTATATATTTACATATTAATCATGAACATATATGGTCCAGGTAGTTCCAGCGCAGAACATGACGTTCCCGTCGCGGCCACAGCATACGATGAAGCCACAATGAGAAGGCTGGAGAGGGTCGTAGCGCAGACCCGCACAATTTTAACTAGGGCGACCGCGCAAGTGGTGGAATTGCAAGCTCGAAAACCCGTCATAGCAGTTTGGGCGGAGGAGCGGGGTTCACTGGGCGAGGGGTCCTACGAATATTCATTCGGTGCCAACGCGAGCAACAGATACGGGGGATACACCATGGCAGTGTCTGGTACGATTCTTCGAATGGCGGTCTGCTCGGTCAACTTTCGCGAAATCGGAGTGAATCTCGTCCTGAACGGGGTAGAGCAGAAGTCTGGCATCACCAAGCACGCGGGGCAGAGGTCGGGGTTTATGATATTCGATGATTACACTGCAATTAAAGTTTCAGCCGGTAGTGTTATTAACTTTGTTACAAAAGTTGCTGACCAATCAACTTCCTCCACTATTGTGACACTGTTAATAGAACTTGATTTATTATGAATGACGAGAAACTATATCCACACTTACCTTCGGGGATGGCCGACCCGGCATCCTTTAGGATGACCAGGATCGTCGAGATACAACAGATTCTACAACACGAGGGAGAGACGCGGACGGGTTATGCGAAGAAATATAGGCGGTCAGTCAATATAGTAGAGGGGGTGAGCACCGCGTTAGCCTCAGCTTCCGATTGTAAGCGGGGGGGGGTGGGGAGTGTGTCTTTATTGTCAACAATCGTCGCCGCTCCGGTCGCGGTGGCCTTAAGTGAGACAGCGGCGGGGGCGGGACTGCTTTGTATGACGGTCAGACTCGTGGGTCAAAAACTAGAGGCCAAGAGTCGAAAGCACGATCGAATAGCGGTTCTCGCGAGGTCTAAGAAAAACAGTATCGACGTTATCGTGTCGAAAGCGATAGCCGACAACGATATATCAGATAGCGAGTTCAAACTGATCATCGAAGAGATGGCCAGGTAGGTACCAGGAGATAAAGGGCACGATCCGATCCAAGGCCTGACCACAAATTCTCGCGGACGAAGATGTAAAAAAACTCGTCATGGAGGGGAGGGCCGACCAGAGAAAAAATCTCCTCGCCCGTCTCGGGACGTGATATGCTTATTCGCGTGTTTGAGGCAGCAGGAGATTCCTCCACCATACAGTCCAGCTGTTCCGACGGCCCCTCCATACGGAACATACAACTTTTTTCGGGCCTCGTTACGCCACCGTGACTTATCAAAAACTATGCATCAGATCGATTCTATCTTTCTAACTGACTTTCCGATTTCAATTATTACTAAACGATAATACTTGCGAGCATGTAATTCCTTGCTAACCAGTCGATGCGTAGCCTGAGTGCCACCGCATGGTGGACATAGCAGTGACTCGGATTTGGTCCCCACCCCGCAATGACTACATGGGCTAGGCGAAACGGACCCTCTTCGCATCCATGTCCGGTGATGCTTGCAATACTCGTAAATACCGGTACGAAAATAGGGCATATCTTCTCATGCCATAAATATATGGTCTCGTGGTTGCTGAAAAATATTTTTCCATTCTTCCCATACATACCCGCCGAACAGTGGGGGAAAATCCAAGTAGAGAGTCAACAATGATACAAGTTCCTACGGAAGGCACCGCGCGTAGCGGGGGGCTTTCCGTAGGAACTTGTATCATTTTGACTCTCATATACTACTGGTACCAATTGCCTGTCTGATGCCTGGCATATAGTATATGAGTTGGGCAAGTACTGCTGTTTAGAGAGTAAGAGTGTCTCATACGTTTCATCTTCCCGATTGTGTTAATACGTGTAGTATTGGTGAGTGACCTGACTATTAAGCACTTAGATGAAATCCATGTCCCACTCTCTTTGCCAGACGTGTAGTTCATACAGATCGTTTTGCATGATAGTTGCGACTGGCATGCCATGGGGAACTAGGTAGGCAGCGCTGTCGTCTACGAAAAACCTTACATTCGCATTGACATGATAGGTCGTTAAGCATGGACCAGGAACATGTTTGGACCGATGACCAAAATGAGACTATCCTGGATTAAAAATCGAACGACTTTATGCATTTACACACGATACACATCTACCTATGATGGTTTTACCTGAACAATGTTTGTGACGGACGAGATGAATGGACCAGGCACGTAGCCAGGGGGGTCGGAGCGGTCGGACGACCCCCCCCCCCCCCCCCCCCCCCCCCCCATCCCCCCCCCCCCCCCCTGCCCAGCCTCGAGGTCCACTTTTTTAGGAAAAAAAAAAAGATTCCCGGGGGGGCATGACCCCGGACCCCCACCCCCTTGGGCCTTCGAAACAATAAACCCCCCCCCCCCCCCCCCCCCTTCAAACAGGTCTGGCTATGGGCCTGCGGACATAGGTACCGGTAGCACTAAAAGGCCCTCACACTATCGTAAAGCGGTACCAGCGATGCAGTTGTATCAGCACGAAAAATCAATCTAAGTTGAACATCGTTCGCTACAAGCTATTTAAAATGTTTACTACATGCAACAGTCTTCTATCATGAAGACAATTGTACAGTGAAACCTCTCTAAACTGGACACCCGGGGAGGTCCCCATGGGAGGTATCCGAAAATCAGAACTGAATATTTACATCAAGAAAAATATATTCAGCCCTGAAAATAGAATAACCTGGCCTGGTGCTAGGTCCATACCACACCAAAGTCACTTGGCCCCTTCCCATAAAAGCAATAAGATTAGGAATAATCGTATTGCTATGCGATCATGAACAGGCATTATCACCCGAGATAAATGACCAAGAAACTCATAAAAAGTATGATCACAGATGTTTTCTTGGTGTCAGGTTTAGAGAGGTTCCACTGTAAAGTGGTGGTAAATGTATCGAACAAAGGCAACAAATAGCCCACAGTGTGATTGGGGGCTGATTGGGGTTTTTACGTCAGTTCAACAGCCCCACCATATGCAGAAGGATGCAACTGGACGATTGTTAAAATCTAGTAGAAATATCTTGGATTTCAACTGTTATCCCATCATCCATATTCTCCCAACATTGTGATGTCATTTTTTTTTTAATCCGATTCATGAAAAGCCGTCTCAGGGGAAGAATATATGTTCTTTGGTCATAGTTGGCATATTTAAGGTAATACGAAAATTGAAACCTTTTGTCATTTACAATTATTTTTGCATGCTCGTTAAGGATACATTCATCATTATGACAGGCATAGCCTCACAACCTCCCGGAAGCTTGTGCATGCCGACTTTCGATATGATTTATTGGTGTTTAACGGCCTATCAACAGCCAAGGTCATTTAAGGTCGGCCCAACAGGTTGAATCAAAACAGAATAGTTACATCAATTTTTTTTTTATTATAATGTAAGTGGTAAATTCAATGTTAATGTGTATTCAACATCGCGCTGTCAAGTGATGGTGATTGGTTTCCGGATCAATCAATGTCGCTTGCCAGTACTATACTGAACAGTAAATAATGCATCCGTTATTATAATGTAAGTGGTAAATTCAATATGTGAATGTGTATTCAATATCGCGCTGTCAAGTGATGGTGATTGGTTTCCGGATCAATCAATGTCGCTTGCCAGTACTATACTGAACAGTAAATAATGCATCCGTTATTATAATGTAAGTGGTAAATTCAATATGTTAATGCATATTCAGTATCGCGCTGTCAAGTTATGGTGATTGGTTTCCAATCTGATATTTAACACGTTGTCAAATCAGTTTGCATAATGCAGTCTTGTTTTCAATCAATATTGAATGCTACTGTGTGTCGCACTGACCATTGATCGTTTCTGGTTTTCGGATCAAGCAGGATCACATTCTCACTGCGTATGAAGTCGTTGTATGTTCCATTGTGCTATCATAATCTTCTTTTCTTTTATATTAGTTATATTCTAAATGAACACCAAAAGTATTGGGCATCACGAGCCTCTGTAGGCTGGCTGTTATCATCAGTTGTTTTATTTGTTTATTAGTGTTTAACGGCCTATCAACAGCTAAGGTCATGTAAGGCCGGGCAAACGGGTTCGATCCCATTTTAACCTGCTGCATTGGGGGGAAAATCCCAAAATCAGAACGGAATATTTACATCGAGAACAAATATATTCAGCCCTGAAATTAGAATAACCTGACCTGGTGCCAGGTCCATACCACACCAAAGTCACTTGGCCCCTTCCCCTAAAATAGGATTACGAATATCGTAATACTCACATAAGGGGTATAACCAGATTCAACTGTCACATACAAAATGCCAAAGATGTATGTGAGGGCCAAACCAGGTCTGCAGTCGCGATTCCGGTAAGGATGAACCCCATTGTTAAATTACCAGTCGCGTGCTCCCACCTGCCACCCACGTTATCATCAGTTGTAACTTCTTGTAATATGTATATAGAGAATAGTAGGTTAGTGCCGTGAATGGGAAAAAATATCTGGCAAGGCTCAGGAAACGGGATGGGCGAGGCTCTGCCGAGCACATCCCGTTTCCGTGCCGCGCCAGATATTTTTTCCCATTCACGGCACTAACCTACTATTCTAATTATCCCGTCAACACCTACAAATGGCTGTAAAATGCAAAAGTTGTATTGACTGGATATCAAAAATGTTTCACGGCACATACACACTGTGTTGACGGGATAAATGTATAACAGGTTGCACTATAAATAAACTATATACCTATATTCAGCCCTGAAATTGGAATAACCGGACATGGTGCCAGGGCCATACCACACCTAAGGCACTTGACCCACTTCCCTAAAAGTAATAGGATTAATCATATTACATGTACTCATATAAGGGGTAAAACCAGATTCAACTCCCACATACAAGATCGAGGTCGGGGCCGGGCCAACAGGTTGTACTATCCCGTATTTAACCTGTCCATGACGAGGGCATTTCAGAATCACAACTGAATATTGGCAGAAAAATATATATTCAGCCCTAAACTTAGAATATCCTGACCGGGTGCCAGGTCCATTCCACACGAGTCACTTAGCACAATCCCCAAAAGTAATATGATCAGCACTAATCTTATTACTTTTTTTAATGAGGTATAACAGGATTTAGCTCTCAAGTATCAGAAGGCTGAAAATGTACATGAGGGTCAAACAATGCAAGTCGGCATTCCGGTAAGGATGAACCCCCATCATTAAACTAGAAATGGACGCTTGTCGACAAGCGCATGTGTATCCCCCTCCCCAGATACACAAGTAGTTTGAAAAAAGGGTGTTCGAGTTATGCTCCGGAGACAAAATCTGTGACGGAAAAAACAAAGGGAGATAACCAAAAAATTAGTGATGCAAGAGTTGTCATTCTTGCGTGACACACCTTTAGGGTTGTGGTCTATGCATGTGTGAAGTTTCATGAAAATATTCCAAAGGGTGTTCGAGTTATGCTCCGGACACGAAATCAGTGCACGAAACAACAAAGGGAGATAACTAAGAAATTAACGACGCAAGAGTTGTCATTCTTACGTGCGACACACCTTTGGGTCATCTTCTATGCATGTGTGAAGTTTAATAAACTAGAAAATGTGTTCATAGAACACGGATGTCCCACATATCGCTTTGATAATAACTGAGGCCAAATTCCAAGTCAAAATTTTCTTTTACCTGAGCGTTAAAGTTTTTGAAGCACCAAGTATGTGACCTTGACCCTGGGCTTGGCGGGGGCAGGACGAATGTGGATTTGGCACAGGGCGGTAGAGGACCATTAGAGCAATGCATATATGAAATATAAAGCTGATCCGTGAAAGAAAACAGAAATTATAAGATATTTACCCGAGCGTTAAAGTTTTTGAAGCACTAAGTATGTGACCTTGACCCTGGGCTTGGCGGGGGCAGGACGAACGTGGATTTAGCACAGGGCGGTAGAGGACCATCATTAGAGCAATGCGTATATGAAATATGAAGCTGATCCGTGAAAGAAAACAGAAATTATAAGATATTTACCTGAGCGTTAAAGTTTTTGAAGCACCAAGTATGTAACCTTGACCCTGGGCTTGGCGGGGGCAGGACGAACGTGGATTTGGCACAGGGCGGTAGTGAACCATCAGAGCAATGTGTATATGAAATATGAAGCAGATCGGTCGAAGGATGAAGAAATTATGAGACATTTAAGAGTGTTAACGTTTTGTGACGGACGGACGGACGGACGGGAGGACGGGAGGACGGGACGCACGTTCCTACGAATGAATACTTGTTGGGTTTTTACTGTATAAAAATACCCAACAAGAGTACCCAACACTATCCTAACCCTACCCAATAAGATCCCCGTACGCTTACAACAAGTACCCATTCGTGTGTGCGGACGGACGGACGGACGGACAAGGGTAACACTAAATGCCCCCTCCACTATCGTGGTGGGGCATAAAAATACTCCAAAGGGTGTTCGAGTTATGCTCTGGATACGAAATCAGCATGAACCAACAAAGGGAGATAAGTAAACAAGAATTCCGCGGAATCAAATGCCTCGCCTTGTCCAGCCTTGACCTCGAGCCTGGGCCCGAAAGCAATTTTCACTGGCCCGAACATATTATACAATTATTGACTAGTGAGCCAAGGAATATCAGATTATATTCTATGGCTCACTAGTCAATAATTGTTTTATTATATGATAATAGTCTGTATATAGCACTTACGACCTTATGCTACTAGACAAAAATTGAAAAAGAATTTGAAAAAAAAATGAAAAAAGAAAATGGAAAAAAAAAGTTTAAAAAATTAAAAATAATAATGCTTGCTACTGGAGCCCAGAATTGAGCCCAGAATAGTTTTTTAATAGTCCTATATTTATCTACATATATCTGCACAGGTCCACATAATGCCACAATATTTTCAACACAGTTTACGGAAATGTAATATACAAAAAAAAATAAAAAATAAAATAATGCTCGCTACTGGAGCCCAGAATTTTTGTTAATATTCCTATATTTATCTACATATATCTGCACAGGTCCACATACTGCCACAATATTGTCAACACAGTTTACGGAAATGTAATAATGTACCTGTATAAATTACCTGTAATAAGTTAAATTTAAAAAAAAATAAAAAAATAATGCTCCCTACTGGAGCCCAGAATGTTTTTTAATAGTCCTATATTTATCTACATATCATATATACACAGGTCCACATATTGCCACAATATTTTCAACACAGTTTACGGAAATGTAATATAATCATTTACCTGTATAAATTACCTGTAAGTGGTCAGTGGTTAGTTGCACATGCTAGCACATGCACAGGTGAATAGTCTGTATATAGCACTTACGACCTTATGCTACTAGACAAAAATTTAAAAAGAATTTGAAAAAAAAAAAGTTTAAAAATTAAAAATAATAATGCTTGCTACTGGAGCCCAGAATTTTTTTTTAATAGTCTATATTTATCTACATATATCTGCACAGGTCCACATAATGCCACAATATTTTCAACACAGTTTACGGAAATGTAATATCCAATGTAATAATTTACCTGTATAAACTAGATTGGTCAGTAAGTGAGGCTTACGGAATACCCCCCGCGTGGGCTCAGGTACCCCTAAAATATGTAAAAATTTCCAAGTGTGTGGGCTTGTGACCTTGACTCTGGGATTAGCGCGAGCGGCATGAACGTGAATTTGTCACAGGGTGGTAGAGGTCCATTGGAGCAATGAGTGTGTGAAATGTGAAGCAGATCCGAGCAAGGAAATAGAAGTTATAACTGATTTCTCTGATGTTAAGTTTTGTAAAGAGACTACCGTATAACCTCGAATTAACGTAACGCCAGTAAAAAAAAAGAAAAAAAAAGAAGAAGAAATTTACCAAGGACCGCCAATTTCAAACACAAATAAGGATTTAAGGATTATTTGTGTTTGAAATTGGCGGTCATTGGTAAAAAAATTTAAATTTGGGGGGGAGGGGGGGGGTGGGGGGCGTTTATTAGGAGGGGGGCGTTAATTCGAGGTTATACGCTCGAGATCAGCGGGGATTTGTCACAGCATATGAAATATTAAGAATTTTCAATGAAAGAAATAGAAGTTATAACATATTTCTCTGATGTTAAGTTTTGTAAAGAGACTAAGTATGTGACCTTGACCTTGGGATCAGCGGGGGTTGGACAGTCGTAGATTTGTCACAGCATGATAGTACAACCTTAGAGGAATGCACAAGTGAAATAATAAGAATTTTCAATGAAGGAAATAGAAGTTATAAGTTATTTCTCTGATGTTAAGTTTTGTAAAGAGACTAAGTATTTGACCTTGGGATCAGCGGGGGTTGGACGGTCATGGATTTGGCACAGCATGGTATTAGAGCCTTACAGGAATGCATGTGTGAAATATTAAGAATTTTAGATGAAGGAAATAGAAGTTAGAACAATATTTCTCTGTTGTTAAGTTTTGTAAAGAGACTAAGTATTTGACCTTGACCTTGGGATCAGCGGGGGTTGGACGATCGTGGACTTGGCACAGCATGGTAGTAGAGCCTTACAGGAATGCATGTGTGAAATATTAAGCATTTTAGATGAAGGAAATAGAAGTTAGAACAATATTTCTCTGATGTTAAGTTTTGTAAAGAGACTAAGTATTTGACCTTGACCTTGGTATCAGCAGGGGTTGGATGGTCGTGGATTTGGCACAGCATGGTAGTAGAGCCTTACAGGAATGCATGTGTGAAATATTAAGCATTTTAGATGAAGGAAATAGAAGTTATAACAATATTTCTCTGATGTTAAGTTTTGTAAAGAGACTAAGTATTTGACCTTGACCTTGGGATCTGCGGGGGTTGGACGGTCGTGGATTTGGCACAGCATGGTAGTAGAGCCTTACAGGAATGCATGTGTGAAATATCAAGCATTTTAGATGAAGGAAATAGAAGTTATAACAATATTTCTCTGATGCACGGACGGACGGACGGACGGACGGACGTTCTTACAGTACTATACTTATGTGGCTTATCACATGTTAAATATTAGCCACATAAAACGATTTTTAGCCACATAAAAGGATTTTTTAGGTGGCTAATTGTAACCAACCCTATCCTTTACTAAGTCCATAACCCTGTGGGGCTAGCCACATAAGTACCCTAATGTGTGCCCGGACGGACGGACGGACGGACGGACGGACGTTCTTACATTAGGGTACTTATGTGACTTATCACATGTTAAATATTAGCCACAAAAAACGATTTTTAGGCACATAAAACGATTTTTTAGGTGGTTAATTGTAACCAACCCTATCCTTTAACAAGTCCATAACCCTGTGGGGCTAGCCACATAAGTACCCTAATGTGTGCCCGGACGGACGGACGGATGGACGGACAACCTTACTCCAGTATACCCCCCCACAACTCGTTGCGGGGGGTATAATTACCTGTGGTCAAGACTGGTCAAGACTGGTCAACACTGGACATTTGCACATGCTAGCACATGCACAGGTGAATGGTTCTCCCAGTCTCTATTGTTCTCTCTACAGGTAAGGTGTACAGAGCACACGAGAAAAGGTGTACAGAGCAGACGAGAAAACGGGTCTTCATGCATTTTTGTCGTCTGTAGAGTGCACAAAACAAAAAAGGGAGATAACTAAAAAATTAGCTATGCAAGAGTTGTCATTCTTGTGCGCGACACACCTCCGGGTCGTGGTCTATGCATCTGTGAAGTTTCATGAAAATATTCCAAAGGTTGGTCGAGTTATGCTCCGGACAGGAAATCAGTGCGCGAAAACAAAAAATGGAGATAACTAAAAAATTAGCTATGCAAGAGTTGTTATTCTTGTGCACGACACACCTTCGGTTCGTGGTCTAATTGAATGTGTGAAGTTTCATAAAAATATTCCAAAGGGTGGTCGAGTTATGGTCAATCAGTGCGCGAAACAAAAAAGGGAGATAACTAAAAAATTAGCTATGCAAGAGTTGTCATTCTTGTGCGTGACACACCTTCGGGTAGTGGTCTATGCATGTGTGAAGTTTCATGAAAATATTCCAAAGGGTGGTGGAGTTATGCTCCGGACACGAAATCAGTGCGAGAAACAAAAAAGGGAGATAACTAAAAAATTAGCTATGCAAGAGTTGTCATTCTTGTGCGCGACACACCTTCGGGTCGTGGTCTATGCATGTGTGAAGTTTCATGAAAATATTCCAAAGGGTGTTCGAGTTATGCTCCGGACAAGAAGTGTCTGCGGCGGACGCGGACACGGCGCGCTGTCAAATCCATAGTATCCCCCGACGGAGTCCGGGGGATACAATTACCCATCACATTCTCCCACCTGCCACAAGTTCCAGTCTGACCAGGATCTGCACTGTTTGCTATTACATCATTGAACCCTGTCATGCTTCTAACAAGAAAAACAGACCGTTATCAGGCTACACAAGTGTGCTATTTAGTTAAGAGCAACACTGGTCACAAATCCCCATTTCTCCAGTCACGGCCACATACAGATTGACATATACCGTCGGTATCATCAGCACTGTTGCTACCGATCATTCCCATAAGTGACTGATCAGCAGCACGGATGAAAGAATCAACTGAAAAGTTTATCAATTTTAATGAAGATTTATTCCTTACATTAGTCTGTAAATCAGTAACATAATATTGATAGCCACAAACATATCATAATCCACAAAGTATCACAATAAAACCCCAGTGCCCCATATACACTGCCCATCTTTGCTTGATTATTCTCATTTCTTCACAAAACCATACATGGTAAAGCCTTTAGAATTCTGCTGACAAAAGGACATCCAATGGGCATGTTCTTGTGAGTAAATAAGACTAGATAATTCAACAAAGATAGAGCAAATATGTTTCTGACATATCTGGAGCCCGACTAATGTATTGAAAGGAGCAAATTCACCAGGCATATAGAAGCAGCATCATCACATTACTTACGCACATCTATGCCCATGTTCTAGAATCTCAAAGGATGTAATATTCAAGGAAATGCTCAGAATTTGTTATAATTGCACGGGCACAATTTATTAATTGGCACGCAATCTACCGGTAAATGTTCTGTTTCTACCCCAAACAATTAACATTATGAATGCTGGAAATGATAATCGTCTGATTTTTTATTTGTATTAATTCTCAACAAAAACATGTTTTGCCAGCACATCAAACCATGGGAGATGATTTTAATGTTCTGGCAAAACATTTTTTTTTATTGAGAAAAAAAAAGAAAGAAATCAGTAAAAATAAGTACCATACGGCAATTTAATTTAGCGGTAGTGTTGCAAGGGTTAACCAGGCTCCATGAACACATACATTGTATCTCTACCAGTGGATACTGCTGTCAACTACCCAGAGAATCATCAACATACTAGTTCTGAAGAATATTCAACGGTAATGAAGTGAGCAAATGCTGGTATGTGTAATATTTCTCGAGATGGTCCCAGTCCTTATGCCTTATTACATCTGAAAATTGATAAACTTTTGTGAGAATCCATGAATTTAATATAAATTCATTACTATTTAAACTGAAGCAAACCTCACGACATGTACCAATCGATCTTTTCATTCTCTACCAATCAGGTCAACATGAATTACCAAATAAATTGTTGCTTGGTCGGACTGAATGCATAGCAATGCATTTACTGGTATTCTAATAAAAGCAATAGTGACTCTGAATGAAATTACCATACATAAATAATGTATAGCAATACACATTTAGAAAAGGTAATCAATTTTCAGCCTGTAATAAACAAATAAATGCCAGTGAATCTGCTCCTCTCAATAATGCAGAAGTTGCTGTCCAATACAATTCCCTCAAATAGCTCTATTCTGCTAAAAATGTTTTTATTGCGCTTTTATCATTTCTCTCTGGTGAGGTGATTCAAATGTGCAACAAAACATGTTTTAGTTCAAAATAGAAGGCATGTGAGAATACTGCATGACAACAATCTCTGCTGCATGTAAATGTTTGGTTACGTAGTTCAGTGTGGAAGTTTGGTGTCTGACACAAATAGTAATCATTTAATTATTTACCTAATGGTGTTTAACGGCATATAATTCCAGCACAAAAATATTTACACAATTCCCTAACATTTGATTGGCCCGTAGCAAGTCTCTGTCCAAAATTTATATCCCAGTAAACTCCCATGCCAAACTACTTTCCGTAACCATGAGGCGCAGTTAAAATAATTATTTAGAAAACGGAAAATAAACACATTTTCTTGATGAATTTATTTCAAATGCTGGAATTATAAGGAATGAATGGCCTTTTTGTGGAATTTATCGGGGATATAAACTTGGAAAAGTCGCGGAAATACTGGACGAGGCCTTCCGGCCTTCGTCCAGTATTCCCGCGACTTTTCCAAGTTTATACCCCGATAAATTCCACAAAAAGGCCATTCATTCCTATAGTCAATAACTACGGTAATTTTAGTCCAGGTTAATGGGGTAAAACAAACAGTAATCAACCCATTGTATTCATATTACGAGCTTAAAAATTCTATATTTTTCATAAATGTTGCAACAACTCATTTTAATTACTTCTCGGAGATGGCTCAATGAAAGACACAACCTACAATATAGGGTTAACTGTATTGAAATTTTGAAATTTGTGACGTACAGAAAATTATAGGTCGGAAAATCTGTTTAATGGAGACGCTAGTGCGTCGCCATTAAACATGTTTTCCGACCTATCATTTTCTGATATACGCCGCAAATTTCAAAATTACAATGCGGTTAAACTATTTCTAATGCACTCCTTTACTACTGGCGTAGGAATACATATTGAAATAATTTGCGACCGTTCATCAACAATGATATACCTGTAATGTATAACCATCAGCCAATCAGATTGTGTGATATTTATAGAGTGCATTGGAAGTATTATATAGTCAGGTTCTGCACAGATTATGGATACTTGTATATTTGTTGTTTTTTTTATACAAAAATTACCTTTAGAATAATGGAAGAGTCAATCTTCGATATTGATTGTCAACCCTAGATGAGACTAGCCATGCGATCTTGTACCTAAGAAGGTGACTTTTCATGACAAATATTTACAGCAACTGTGATATTTTCTTAAAAAAACTGTCAAAATGTGACTAAATGTTCATCACAAACTGCATTTGCTCTGAACATTTCGTTGATCTTCGACATCATTTATGGAAGATATTTTTGGTTAAATACTTTTCATGGGATTTGTTTATTTGTTTATTGGTTTTACACGGCCTATCAACAGTTAAGGTCATTTAAGGCCGGGCCAACGGGTTCGATCCCATATTTCACTTGCTGCATTGGGGGAAAAATCCCAAAATCAGAACAGAATATTTACCAGTACATCTAAAGAAATATATTCAGCCCTGAATTAGAATAACCTGACCTGGTGGCAGGTCCAACTTTTCATGGGATATCACACATCTTCTTAGGCACAAAATCAGGTGGCCGACCCTATATCGTACATTGGTAGACGTGTCATGTTACACATGTGTCAGCCACCAGCCTTCCACACTGGCCATACATACCTGAATGCTCTTACTATCTGTTGTGGCTGTGGCTGGAGGAATGGGGCTTATGCTATTTGTGTTCTAGCGCAGTCCTGTATCCAATCTAGACACATTGTGAGACAGTGCATGTGTTTCACTGACTGAATGGCAAACACTGCAGGCTGATCTGGGACAACACTGTTCACAAATGCCATAAGCCACATATCTCCAGTCCCGGCCACATTTCGGCACATAACATACATGTAGCTTGGCTGTTTTTCACAATGTCAAAATGGGATACACATTGTCGTTATGAATTAACTAGTCACCGATACCGTTTACTGTTTCATCTGCCTTGTAAATAATCATTCTCCATCGATAGTCTTGTACCTCAGCTTGAATAGACATTTATAGTTAAGCCAAGTTTTTACGTAGAAGTTACACCAATCCAGAGATACCAGGCAAGTAAATAGATGCACATATCTATCTGGAGTAGAGCATAGATGCAAAACAGGTTATCGCACATTTTAAACTCTATAATCTGAAACCAATTTCATATATATTTTTACATGGCCACAAAGCAGACAATTTCATTGAAGGTATGCCTATCAAACAGTATGTTTTACAAGTGAACGTTTACATAAGTGGTTGTGACTGGATAAATGGAACTTATGGGTTTTGTGAACAGTGTAGATCCAGATCAGACTGTGCATCCGCACAGTCTGATCAGGATCTACACTGTTCGCCATTCCATCAATGAAACACCCGTCATGCTTCTAACAAGCAATATACTACAACAGTGGTAGTTTGTTATCGGGCTACACGAGTGTACCATCTAATCAGGAGTTACACCCAGTTCTCCAGTCACAGCCACATATAGGTATCGAGAGACGAGATGCATACAGTGGGGTCAGCGTGCAAGTGCACACACGAACGAAGGTTCGTTCGTGTGTGTGTGTGCACTTACACGCTGACCCTACACTGTACATAAACAAGCCAGGCAACATGTACGTGTGCAGGTGTACACCCAGATTATTATGATATCCTACATGGACATGCTACCCGTCACGTCTAATGGAGCGGCCTGCATAACATACCAGTACACGGGACAAGTATACACACATTATTGTCTTGTAGGCATTTGCCAACAAATTCGTATTAGAATATTAATCTTGAACTAACTGTAGGACAGCCATTATAGGTAAACTGCCAGGAAATGTCGAGCTGGATTTATACCGAGGGGAAAATAAATTTCATTTCTGTTGTATAAATTGGAATTCTATATGCAGACAGCCGTACGTCATCAATACTTAATATGGCTATTTTTCTGTCCATTTCCATGTGGAACCCTCATCTCTGGCAACTGGGTAAAGATTGAACAGGCAGCGCCATTAGTAAACATATTTCATGCCAAATTCTAGTCCATCTGTAAACAAACCTTATATTTGATTTCTCTACACAATTATATGCTGTGATGACTCGGAAATAAGCAAATACAATGTACATTGAAATGTTAACCTTTACAATGCTGAATTAAATTTTATCGTCTGCCGTTTATTTTTTAGTTTACATTTTCTCATCAAAAACATGATTTGACAACAATTAGAATGGAATTGATTCTAAAGTGATGGCAAACCATGTTTTTATCGAGAAAGTAAGACAAAAAATAAAATAATAGCAGACGACAATTTATGCTTCCCGCACACTAAGGGTTAAACTGATGAATGAGTATGTGGCATGAAATAGGTAAGCATGACGGATTACACATTTGTAACAACAAGAGGCAGCCATTTATCAGTGTATTAATCAAGGTCGGCAAACTGTGCTATATACCATATACAACTCAACATGCACCCACATTGTTTGCAATTCTGTCAACGACTAGTCAAACTGAAGCCAGCAAACAGGGCACACCGACTAAGTAACCAACCACAAATAGATAACCAACCACAAATATACCAACACCTTTTTTTTTTCTGCCAGTGATATAAACAATGAAAATATATACTTTATATACAGACAGAAAATGTTTAAAAAAAAAATTCCCCATACATTTTGTTTATTGAATTCTTTTTTTTGGCAGTAAATGAAGGGGACATATGCCAACTACAAACTTCACTTTGGACCAGGCATGTTACAACCAATTTCATGACTTAACTATACTATCATTTTGTAATTTTCATAATTTTCATATAAATAATTCAGTTCACTTGATAACATGCATGCCATTCTTGTTCATACATTAAAATCTGTCGCTGTTGAAATGGCACTCAGGCTTAGAAAATGTACCTGAAAAGATTTGCAACATATATAGGTGCTGATTATCCTGTACGCTTCCATGAAGTCAACAGGACTGGGCAACGGTAATGGTGTGCTCTATTTTTGACATTAACTGGGTGAATGCTTCCAGAATACTGTACCTCAAATTGTGTAAATCATAATTACCGGTATGTAGCACAACACTTGCCCACCGACACCTGTTGATACAAATACATGATTCTGATTATACACTGATGAATGGCTACTCACAAACAAAAGAGTCTGTTATGTAACTAACAGGGAATACACAAATATTACACAGCACAAAATGATTACAGTAGGACTACAAATGAAGCTTTGTCTCTATAGTGTAGACAGCAGGTTTTGACAAGCAGCGTCACAATCACGGCCAATGATTGTAAAACTTTTCGAGCATGTACTCGGTTCTTATGCTCAAAATCCGAAAGATTGATTGGTCGAGACAGAGCTGTCCGTCTCGGCCAATCCAAATGCCTAATTTAAAGAAGGAATTTCGAGAAAATGCTCAGAAAGTGTTGTAAGCTCAGAGATGTAAATTTCAAAAAACAACTCCTGGGTTTTGGCAAATAGTACATTGAGTGACAATATTTTGTTGCAGCTCTATACAGTAATGGGCCCAAAACAATTGTAGGTGTCTGTTGTTCCACTGACCCCTTCAATTGTCTGCAGCATATGACGATTACAACGTTAATATATACATGTACCAACAATGGAGACATCTGGAGCATCCTCGTCAAAACCTGCCATCATGATACATGTCTCAGCTGCCTCGAATCATGTATTACTATTAAATAACTGGTAGTGGTACTAGTTATAAACTAGCATAAGCAATAATTTACCAGAATACAGTTAACAGTAAAAGGAAGGACCATGTTTTAACAAATCAGTTCCCATTCTCAAATTCGGACTTGATCATTTTTACTGGCCGATATTGCACTACGACACTTTGTTCTGAGATTAGTACATGCAAGCCATATTCAAACACATGTTTTAACCCAGTACATTCGCAATACATACGCTTTTTGGCATAGAGTGAGTGAATAGGGTTTAACGTCCGCTTTTCTGACATAGAGGTACAAGCCTCAGGGAGTCTACACACAGACGGGTCAACGGGGTCGTGTCCCGTATCCACCTGTCCGAGGGGGGTAAATCCCAACTTCAGAACTCAATATTTACAATCAAAATACATATTCAGTCCTGAAATTAGAACAACCTGATCTGGTGCCAGGCCCTCGCCACACCAGCATCATTTATCCCATCCCCTAAAAGTAATAGGATTAGCGCTAATCTTACTTTTATATATGGGGCATAGCCTGACTCAACTCTCACATACAAGAAAGCCAAATATTTACATGAGGGCCAAATCCGGTATAGTGGGTTCCGGAAAGTATGAACCCAATCGTTAAGCCAGTTTAGTCGCCTTTTACGACAAGCAATGGCTACTGCAGCACTATTCTCAGGATCAGTTGATCCCGCCCCGGTGCCTGCACGGGGCAGTTTTGGCATAGAACATTTTTAAATATTTTTCTCATGTCCCAAAAAAAAAAGTGAAATATGTATTGTGAACATCACTGAATATCGCACTGATTGTAACATCCTATAATTCAGACAAAACAAAAAAAAGAATCCTCAGAATGTCAAGGGTTCAGACCCAGCCAATAAAACTGTAAATGTAAATCCAATAACTGTTTATAAGAAAATATTGTTAATGTAAAATTTACAGACTATCATAATTTTGCACTTACGAACATTATAGTCGTACAAAGTTTAGTGAAACTGAGCCCTGGAAACTCGGTTATTTAGAAGTGAAGATACAACATTACAATGTATGATTAACCAGCCGTAACCACAATTCGAGGCAGCTCAGCTACAGAATATGGATTTATACAAGGTGACATAACGATACTGCTCCTCCCTGTGATCTTACACCAAATTCAGACATATACAATGTATGTTAACCAAATATGTTGACTTAATAAACACTTAATAACAAATACTGCACAAGAAAGTCAAGAAATGAATTGCAAATTAAACTGCAGTTATGGTGCATTTACAATGAAATAACAAATTTCTATTTAGCTAATAATGTAAATACTCTTTTTTCACAACTCTCAATGTGTATAATTTGTTAATTTTGTATTTGTTAATAATAGACATAACACATGGTAGGCATGCAGCCCAATAGAAACAGAGACTGCACATTAAATGTCTTTTTCACTCCTTGTTGCATTAAATAATACATTCTAAGTTCCTAGTCAACCAAACAATTACAATAAGCGATATTAGTTTGCCTTGCAAGTACTTTTTATAGTAACTAATAAGTTACATTAATACATGCAAGTACATGAGGCAGCTATGTGCACATGCGAGATATTGTGAGAATTGCTTTCTATACCATATTATATGCCCTAGTTTTAACCAATTCACGTTGAATTGCGTGTTTCACTGGAATCGCGATACCTCTACAAAGAACATGTTGGTTTGTACGATCACAAGAGAAGAGGAGTATCGATGAGCACCTGGGGGCCATTTCACTAAACTTCGTACGACTAAAATGTTCTTAAGTGCAAAATTATGAAAGTTTATAAATTGCACATCAACACTGTTTTCTTGTAAGCAATTATTGGATTTACATTTAAAGAGCAAAGGCTGCATATGCAGCCTATGCTCAATAAATGTAAATCCATCAATTGAAATTTCCAGACGATTCTAAATTTGCACTTACAAACATTTTAGTCGCAAGAAGTTTAGTGAAACGGCCCCCGGACATGTCTATGTTCTCACTGACGGTATACCCAGTGCAGACCTAAACACTAGCTGTTATCCACGATCTACACCCCAAGGGAGAGACAGTAAATCAACAAAACCTTAGTATAGTTTGACCCGTGTAACATCTAATCACCCTGCATACACATAGCTGAATCAGGGCCCAGTCTGTTTGTACGGTAATGAATCAAGGACAGTTGAATGAGTAGGTAATTTGCAAGAATTCTACATTTTGACCCTTGTAACATCTTATCACCTTGCATACACATACAGTGGAACCTCTCTAAACCGGACACCCTGGGATGTCCCCAGGGTGTCCGCTGTAGAGATGTTCCACTGTAAAACAGGTAAATAAGCACTCTGAGAAGTGTGTATGTGCTTTGCGAACAGAAACACATATTACCATAATAGATAAACCTAAACTAAACCCACCATAATTAAGAACACCAATCTTTCTCGGTGTCCGGTTTAGAGACGTTCTACTGTAGTTGAATCAGGGCCCAGTCTGTTTGCTGGGGATGAATTGAATCATGGACAGCAACATGCTTGTGTAGGACTGCACTGGGCATACAAGCAGTGAGCACGATCATTCCCCAATCTCTAACATAGCCACATTATTCTAGGTTGTGAATTACGTACCAGATAAAAAGATGTGAATAGCAATACAAAATAAAGCCGGAGAAAACAACATGATCAAATCAACCCGCTCGACCCTCATGTCACACAACTCAACAAAATCACTCAGACATACAAATATAAGGTCAGTCACGTAATATGTTGTATCATATGTGTAATAGAAATTTAAATAAAAAGCTGAAACAAATTAAATAATTAATTTTGATTACGGAATACTCGGAGAAAATATGAAAATCTTTTTCATCAAACAGTTCTCATGCCATCCAGTATACAATCAAATTGATGGATGGATAAATAGATAATTACTGTCTGTTTCCATTAATGAGCCATCCTTGGACAGATCATTATTAGCCATTAGTACACATCTAACTCCCCAATAAGTTCACATGCCTGGGTCATTTCTCCGACTTGTGCGACACAAGGGCAATGTTACAACATCAAACACAATCCACACACCATGGACTACCATACAAGTACACTATACTCGACCGCATTAAAATCACAAGTTGTGACTTAACTGATCGGTTGGTAGAAACATATTTTACAACTGAAAATGAGGTTTATAGTGGCATTTGCCATGATTGGATATACAGGACATGTGGCATTTGTGGCCAGTGTAACACGTGGTCCAGTCACACAATAAGGTTCTGCCAACACACAGGTTAATTTTAATGTGCTCCAGTATATATACTAGTGTTCATGTGTGCATCTGAATTGTGAAAACGTGATGCAGGAATTTTACGTCTTTTGTGCCGATACATAATTAGTTTTACATTAATAACACAACAAATTTAATGCACTGCAACACATTTCCACAAAACATTTAGCACAATATGTGTATATAGGAATAACTTGCCAGTTCAATAATAAAACATTAGCTTGAATGAAATTATATTGAAGTCGGAACTAAACAATTTTCTTGGCAAGCAATTCCTATACACCAACAGGGACATCTGGGTAAGATTTCCCTGCGACTACGGAAATACCACGTGAAAATAAGTCACAAAGTTAATACCCAGTCATGACACTAAGGTGCCACGGGAATGAACTGTGTAACCCACACTGTCACGTGGCATATCACCCCTACAACCATGCAACAAGCGCCAGTGAATGCAGCAATAATTAGGCATTGGATTGATTGAAAATATGCAGGATTTGTTTGCAAAATATGTAACTGATAGAAAATATTAATATGGTACTCCTTGCATGGTTATTTGCAAACAAATGCAACCAAAATAAGTGAACAGTTTGGACAAATAGTCCTTCTGCCACGTCCATCTCTACCACTACCTTTCATCGGTAGTTCCCTTTGTAAATTAACTAAACAACTTAACTGTAGGATATTCACTGATGAAACAAATGTCAAAATCATGATAAAATAAATTAAGGAACTCGTATACTTTGTCTAAATTACCATCTTTAAGTACTTAACATAATGGTCAATATCTGATATGGATAATACGAGTTGTTCATAAATTGTCGAGTATTAGGCAAATATGGACTTCTGGTAATAATTGTGTACTGCCAGGTTGAAAAGTCTTCAAATAACCAGTTTTATTTAAGTTCACCAGACACCAAGATGGCTTATGCTTTTCAAGCGACAGTTTGTATAAATGTCAGCATACAAACAGGCCTGAAAACTTTTGTATATTAACCCTTTCACCACTACATGTCTATATAATGTTTGCAATAGTGTAACTCTGGGGGCCGTTGCACTAAACTACTTATGACTAAAATGTTTGTAAGTGCAAATTTAGGATCATCTGGAAATTTCAATTGATGGATTTACATTTATTGAGCATAGGCTGCATATGCAGCCTATGCTTAATAAATGTAAATCCAATAATTGTTTATAACAAAATATTGTTAAGGTAAAAAGTACAGACGATCATAATTTTGCACTTACAAATATTTTAGTCGTACGAAGTTTAGTGAAACGGCCCCCAGGATCTGCACCTTTTATGGATATTTTCATATTTCTGAAATCATTACCTCATTCTGATACATGTATAGTCTGAAAAATAACAGGACAGAGTCCATTTCAGTTACTTAGGGATGAAACGGTTAAAATACTAAGATACAAATAAAGTGTAATTTTGAAGAATCGCTTACTCTACTTTTGCCCTGAACGTAGGACAGAGAACCAGTTACATGTATTTCCACAGTCGACTCCACAGCAAGTTCACAATCAACCTCCCCCGCCACCATGCAGAGAGAAGTTATTGGTTACACACCATATGTATTTGGCATCAGTAGCTAGGGCTTACAGAAGCAGCAACGACTCTTTTCACCCCCTAACACATACACAATGTAGGACACACACACAATAATTACGTTTTCAATTATCTACCAAGACATATTTACAAATACTTTCCATATTTAATCTAGATAAACAAGAACAGCCAGTGTCGGGTAAAGCCACACAGTATTGGTGTATGTCATTATTCCCAATATATTTAATAATCAATGATTAATATCAACTATCTGCATGCATAAGGGTGTTAATGAATTTCTGAAGACATCCAGAAAAATTGTTTTATTATTTAATTAATATCAAGAAGGTAAATTTAATGTTTAAAGGCGTTTACAGCCTATCAATAGCTAAGGTCATATTAGGTTGGGTCAACGTTTTCTTTTTGGTTTATTGGTGTTTAACGGCCTATCAACAGCTACGGTCATTTAAGGCCGGGCCAACGGGTTCGATCCCGCATTTAACCTGCTGCATTGGGGGAAAAATCCCAAATCAGAACTGAATATTTACATAGAGAAAAATAAAAATTCAGCCCTGAAATTAGAATAACCCGACCTGGTGCCAGGTCCATACCACACCAAAGTCATTTGGCCCCTTCCTCTAAAATGGCATTGCGTCGGGTCAACAGACTCGAATCCCGTATCAATCTGTCGGAATGGGGGAATAATCCCAAAATCTAAACCGAAAATTTACAAATAAAGATATCTATTCAGCCCTGAAATGAAAATTACATGACCTGGTGCCGGTCCTAAATATATGAAATAATTATTGAAAATTACTACTGATTTCTTTTAACTATTACAATGCTGAATTAAATGTCGTCTGCTTTTTAGTTATTATTTTCCATTTTCTCTCATCAAAATCATGATTTGGTAGCAATTTAGAATCATTTCCATTGATTCTAAATTGCTGTCAAACCATTTTTGTACGGAGAGAAAAGTTCCCGAACTGTAAGTGTTAAGGTAGAATGTTTCCATTGTCTCTTTACTAGATCTATTAAATTCATATTGTTTATGTATCTATGCAATACATGGGGCCGTTTCACTAAACTTCGTACAACTAAAATGTTTGCAAGTGCCAAATTATGATAGTCTGTAAATTTCACATTAGCAATGTTTTCTTGCAAACAATTGTTGGATTTACATTTATTGAGCATATTTATATGCTCAATAAATGTAAATCCATCAATTGAAATTTCCAGACGATCCTAAATTTGCACTTATGAACATTTTAGTCTTATGAAGTTTAGTGAAACGGGCCCCTGGTGTATAGGTTAACATCAACATACAGCACTTGCTGTGCTGTAGTAGATAATAGCAACTGAGAACACAGACTGAATGACATCAGTATGTACAGAATATACAATGTATGTACAAGAATGAAGCCTGTTCCTAACAGGCACGCGGGTTTGGCCCGGTTGTTGGGAATATGGTTTAATATGTGTGGTATAAACATTTGATAACATACACTCACTTAATAAACATGCATTCAACCATGATAGCCGCCAAGTATTTACAAGAAACATAACATCAAGTAGCATTAAATGCTATATCCATGTCTACATATATAATGTGGTACCGAACATATTTATTTTGTATTTACAGTTGCTGAACTGAACCATAGAACAGGTGGATATTTACATATGAATGTGTTTATATACAACAAATGTACATATTTACAGCGATATGAACAATAACAATAGATATTCTTAAACATATGAATGGCAATATTATGTACATGCCTGCTATGTAACTTGGAAATTAGCACATCTTCAAGTTTTGACAAAATATCAGCTTCGAAATTTACAGTTTTTTGTCTTCAATAAATCACATTGGAAAAATTATACATACACCAGGCCACAGCTTGATTTTGAAACAAATACATTTTAATAACATAGACTGTGACCTTTATCTTGCGATTACAGCAACATGGGCCAAATAAATTGATATAATTGATCAAATGAGGTTTTATGTCCATTCAACAACAGTATGCACAGACTAGAATGCACCAGTATAGGAGGGGAGGGGACTGAACTTATTTAAACACTGAAATCACCATATCCAGATCAGGTGCCATGAGTCCTTACCACACCAGACCACTTAACCAGACCACTTAACCCCCAGAGTGAATCCCGAAAAGAAAGTGAAAAGTGTTTAACGTCCCACCAACAGTTAAGGTCATATAGAGACAGGACCACCGTTTAAAGTCTCATCCGACAGACCAGGGGGTGGAAATACTATGAAAGTATTTTTGATGCCCAAATCGAGGTTTAAACCCGCAACCGCCGGATTGGAATTCACGTGTTCTAACCCCTAGGCCACAAGCCATCACTAAACCCCGAAAAGAATTAATTCACCACTGAAGTTTGAATCCAAGTAAGGATGCGTTCACCGTTAAGACATGCATAAACTTTTATTATTCAGGGCATGAATAAATGAATGACAATTCCAAACATTCCCACTTAGATGTGAAGAAAACATGAGCAAATAAATGTTATGGACAAATGGATGTAAAGAATTACGAAAACTATATAACCACAGCATACATCCCAGGATGTCCGTTAGAGAGGTTCCACTGTAAATCAGACGTATGACTATGCCAAGGTATGCGGCAGTGCTTGGCGAATCTGAACAGGCATTATCATCGTAAATATACACCAATGCAACCCAATCAATTAATGATACACACAGACTGCCTGCGTGTCTGGTTTAGAGAGGTTATACTGTATTTGTGTTTACATTAATAATTAATTTAATTGCTCTGAAACTGCACTGAACTTTATTTACTCATTACAGAAAATGCTCGTAATTTTCAATGTGATTTTTTGTAAACATTGAATATGTGGTAATGTACATTTTCACAAGGCAAGACCCGGTCCTGTGACAATACAACTTTAGCCTTAGAATGCGGGAACAGAAAATTGTCGTCTGCTGTTGTTTCAGATTTTGACTTTTCTCTCAATAAAACATGGTTTGGTAGCATTTTAGAATCATTTCTGTCAAATCATGTGCTGATAAGAAAAGGAAAAAAAACAACAAACAAAACAACTGCAGACGATAACATTAAATTCAGCATTGTAAGGGTAAAGCTCGTTCTCAAAATTTATGTTAAAACAAGCAGTTGATTGGTCAAAGCTGAGCTTTGCTCATATTCATCAAATCAAGCTGTTAAATTTTCAGGAAAAAAGAAGAAGAGAAAACGTTTTATAATCAGACACTGACTATATACAAGAATTTGTAATGGTTTCTAGGTGTGACAACATGTACAAGCAAATAAAATACAGTCCCTGGGCTCTGTACATAGCTGCATGGACCTTTATAGAACACACATATTTCACATAGGGTCACTGACCATCCATCTCACATATGGGAACTGTTACACAATTTACACATACACCAAATATACACACGGCTTCATCATAGTTATTGCTACCACATTATTAAAACATGCATACTGGGGTATCCCTACGTCACAGTTCAGCATGTTACGCCCTTGAAGATGCCAAGTACATATGGTGTGTTTAGACATATTGTGGCCACACAGACTGTGAACAAATCTCGTATGTGTATCTCCCATTGCCATGCGACCAGCAAATAGGCTGAATATATTTCATTTTGTATACAACACATTTTGCACAAAACAAACCACTTCGCTCTTCAGTTGCCGTGCGTTGGATTACATTTCATTTGAAGGTCAAGGCGAACCTTACTTTCCAAACAACTTCCATCGCAAATCCAAATGTAATATCAGCAAATCGAACTAAGAAATAACAATGTTTGCCATCAGTGCATACCAAGATTGGTCTACGATTGCTGTCTGATTGAATATACGACAGTGGGGGATAGCCATACCAGGTTTGGACAAGCCTGTGAGACAACTTGTAAACATGATCTCTTTCAAAGCAGGAATCACTTTGCGGCATCTGAATATTTTTATCACGTTCTCTTTATCCAAAACATGTATTGTCAACACACCAGAATCGTCTCCATGGAGACGATTCTCGTGTGTTGTCAATGCATGTTTTACTCTGCTTTGTATAAAACAAATAAACGTAACTCCTGTCCTGCAAGACTTCACTATGTTTATTCAATATCTCTCATATAGAGATGCCAAGACGTGTTTTGTTTAAAATAAAGAAACGTAACTCCTGCCCTGAAAGAGATCAGTACGTCCATTCAAATGTCAAGTTCCTAGCCTGTGAAAGTGACAATATACTCTGGGTACGCCTGGGTATCGTGAAAGATCACAAACTCCATCGGTGAGTCGACATCGTCCACGGCACTGTCATACAGTAACGATGGTTTACCGGTATTGACAGGGGGGAGAACTCTGATGGACGGTTCTCCCTGCATAACCTCCCCTGTCAGTACCTTCACCATGAACACCTGGCGTGCTGTGGTTGACGTTGTACGTTTTGTCGACTGAAGCAAGTACGATACGTCTCCCGCAAAATACACACCTTGGCCGAGCTTGACTCCTATAAAAAAAAAATGTACAGTGGAACCTCTCTAAACCGGACCCCATTGTGTTTAAGTAAGATGCGTTTCCTTATAATTCATTTCATTGTTGTGTCTGTTTATGATTGAAAATGACAAAACTTAATTACAGTGGATCCTCACTAAACCGGACACCCTGGGGACCTCCCAGGGTGTCCGATTTGGAGAGGTTCCACTGTATTGAGGAATTTGGTGTGGGAATGACGCACAGATGTTTATCAGAATTCTAATACAAAACAGGGACACTGATATGAAATGACTGGTTACATTGACCAGTCGACCTGAAATCAACACTGCCTCTACGAACTATGGCTAATGACCCTGTAAAGTTAAGTACGTTATCTTGAAGGGTGCTAAGTTAGTGATTGAATTCAGATAAAGTTTAAGCATCACCAGCTTTGTCCTACTAACATTGAATAAATATGGCTTTTTTTACCGACAATGAAGAATTTCACTAGTACGAGGAATGAAGTGGTTGTCATAGCACATTACACTTTTGTGGTGAATCATTAGAATTAACCCTGTCAACACCACAGGCCTGTATAGTGGTATTGGCAAACAGTGTAGATCCAGATGAGCCGGCTCGTCACGAGCCGTCTCATCAGGATCTGCACTTTTTGACAAGTAATTTTCGTATTTTATTTTTTAGAAAAACACCCCCTTTTCATAAATGGACTAGTCTGAAAATCATTTTGTGACCATTGGATTGCAGAATATTCATATCACAATCCATAGCTAAATACTTAGGGGTGAAAGGGTTAAAGCCAATATTGTATTACTTCCCCCCCCCCCCCCCCCCCCCCCCCACCCCCCCCCCCCCCCCCCCCCCCCCCCCCCGAGGCGAGTGGCTTACCGTCGACACCACAGTAGCTGCGGTTGAAGCCATTGTTCGTGATGCTGTCCACCTTTCTGGCGGCGATGCTGTGCCACAGTGACCGCTCTATTGGCGTGCTCGCAGGCAGGCTGGGCTTCTGGTGCTGAATCAGTTTCTTCTTGGCCGCATACTGTTGGAACAGCAGTCTGTTTTGGATCCGCTCAATCTGAAATATTGACAGACAATGGTAGCTACACCATACTGCTGAAACAGCAGTCTGTTCCAGGGTATAGGATCATGGTCTATTATTTGTGAGTAATGGCGGTGCCCATGAGGTCTCGGGTAAATCTTATTTTTCATTAATACAACTGCGGTTTCTTCCTTTTAATGATGACCATGTTCCAGCCGTTAACACCAAGAGCCTGTCAATACCAAATTTAGCAGCATTACTATGTAGTTAGTCTGAACATTCTGCAGAGAAATTTGAATTGGACAGATTCAAATTTCTCTGCTAAATTTGGTATTGGCGGACTCGTAGTGTTAACGGCTGGAACATACATGGTCATCATTAAAAGGAAGAAACCGCATTTGTATTGGTGAAACATAAGATTTACCCGAGACCTCATGGGCGCCGCCATTAATCCAGACAAAACAATAGAACATGTGATCCCATACCCTGCTATTCTGGACCCGCTCAATCTGAAATAGTGACAATGGCAGCAAAGGCAATATATTCATAATGCCTCCATATGTTTAAATCTTTAACCCTTTCAATATTACAGATATTAATACACTTGTCCTATAAGTTCATATACAGATGAGACAGTCTGCGCAGGATCTGCACTGATTGCGCTCATTTGAATGTGTCAGATCATTGATTCTACAAATAGGTGACACAACTCATTCGAATAGATGATATCACAAAATGGTATTAATTAAAGTCCAAAGTGGCACCCCATATATGGGGTGCCACTTTGGACTTTAATTAATACCATTTTGTATGGGAACACACATGTGAGTATGAGTATCCCTGTTATACGACACCCTGGCGCCGCCTACCTTGGCCACCTTGATGGCATCCTTGTTGCCGAGTTTGTCAGAGAAGCGCCCGTAATGCACCTGGTCCAGGAACACCTGCTCAACCTTCTTGAACTCCGCAGCCTCCGTATCCAGAGTAACGATCTTCACATTCTCATTGGCTCCCAGAGGCACCCAGCTTGCAGGGGTCACAGACTGTTGACCTGTAGATACAACAGCATGCAGCAGGGTGTGATAAATGTATCTGACAGTGGGATTGATTTATGACTTATATGTATGGAGGAACAGAACTGTATATGTGGCTGTTACTGGTGAAATGGGGCTTATGGGATTTGCGACCAGTGTAGCTCCACTGCAGCACACTCCTGTAGTCGGACAACAATCTACATTGCTTGTTAAAAGCATGACGGTCATTTCACGGCTGGAAAGGCGAATATTGCAGATCACATTTGAGACAAGCCATGTGATTTTGTACCTGTGCGATATCTCATGAAAAATTTATGATATTTTCCGTGAATGACGCCGAAAGTTGACAAAATTTCATAGCAAATGCGGAATACTAATCCGCCTTTGCTATGAAAGTTTTGTCATCTTTCGACGTCATTTACAGAAAATATCACACTTTCTGTAAATATATTCTTAGGTAAAAAATCGCATGGCGTGTCTCATTTGTGACTGTTACTGGAGAAATGGTGGTTATGTCAGTCATAGCTACTCTAGCTGCTGATCTGCTAGCACAATTCTGCAGCCTGATAAAGACATATCTATACTGTTATGTAGGAACATGATGAGTGTTCCACATACAAAATTGCCAACAGTGCAAAACCTGTTCAGTCTGGGCAGATGCGCAGGCTGATCTGGGGCCCGTTTCACTAAACTTCGTACGACTAAAATGTTTGTAAGTGCAAATTTAGGATCGTCTGGAAATTTCAATTTATGGATTTACATTTATTGAGCATAGGCTGCATATGCAGCATATGCTCAATAAATGTAAATCCAATAATCTTTTTTAAGAAAACATTGTTAATGTGAAATTTACAGACTGTCATAATTTTGCACTTACGAACATTTTAGTCGTAAGAAGTTTAGTGAAACGGCCCCCTGGAATCTACACTGGCCATAACAGCCATTTACAAGTCCTATTTCACAAATCAGATGGCAAAGATTTGTTACTGCCATCAGAATCAAGAATAGATTGTAATGCTGCAGTGTGAATCTACATGGACAAAATATACAATCGTCTCCTTTTCTTAACCCTTAAAATGCTGAATTAACTGGCATCGTTAAATGAAGCTAATCCCCTCGCTGGCAGCCTGAATAAAAAAAATATATCAAGTCCTCAGTGACCTTGACCGGTCGGACGTGGGTCATATGCAAAGCAAAGCAGCATCCCTAGACAGACATTGTGGCCAAATATTATCAAAGTCAGTGAGGTTCAGGAGTTATTGAAAAATGAAAGGTGTTACTATCGTACATACGTACGTACACACGCACGAACATAGACTTACGCTATATTCCCTCTATATTCCCGCTAATTAATTTTTGTCGTCTGCTAATTATTTTTTATTTTCCATTTTTCTTAACAAAAACAATGGAAATGATTCTAAAGTGATGTCAAACCATGCTTTTATTGAGAAAGAAGATAAAATATAAACAAGAGGCCCAAATGGGCCTGTATCGCTCACCTAAAAGCCTCCATAGTGGTCATCTTGATTTCACAAAGACTCTTCACTTACAACTTCAAATGTTCCACAAAATTTGTTGGTACCTTCTGATCTAACATATATTGCGAATGTGCATGTGATTTACTGCTATACCTTCGATTTGATATATAAAATGACCATATTCGGTCAAAAATAAAATTTGACCCCTATTTGACCCCTCGGGCCATGACCATTTTTGACCCAGAGGCCACCATATGAACAAATCTGAATCAGCGTTAACTATCATATTCATACAAAGTTTCGTCGAAATCCGTCGCCTGGCGGTTTGCGAGAAGATTTTTTTGACAATTTGACCTACTTTTCAACGGCGGACATCAAGGATTTGGTGATGACCTCCATTTTAACAAAAATGGACAGGCTTCACCCACAGACCATTACAGTTAAGTTTGGCCAATATCGGCCAAGCAGTTCACAAGAAGAATACGTTTGAAATCTTTAGTAAAAGAACAACTTTTTTACCTTTCGGTGGCCATCTTGGATGACAAAATCATCTGATTTAGACAAAAAATGCTCCAGAGTGATAGACTAGTCGATACCTTCGATTTGATATATTATATAACCATATTCGGGCAAAAATATAATTTGACCCCTAGTTGACCCCTCGGGCCACGCCCATTTTTGACCCAGGGGCCACCATATGAACAAATCTGAAACAGCGTTAACTATCAATCATTCACACCAAGTTTCGTCGAAATCGGCCTGGAGGTTTGTGAGAAGAAGATTTTTTGACAATTTGACCTACTTTTCAACGGCGGACATCTTGGATTTGGTGATGACCTCCATTTCAACAAAAATGGACAGGATTCACAGACCATTACAGTTAAGTTTGGCCAATATCAGCCAAGCAGTTCACAAGAAGAATATGTTTGAAATCTTTAGTAAAAGAACAACTTTTTTTACCTTTCGGTGGCCATCTTGGATGACAAAATCATCTGATTTAGACAAAAAATGGTCCAGAGTGATCAACTAGTCGATACCTTCGATTTGATATATTATATGACCATATTCGGGCAAAAATATAATTTGACCCCTAGTTGACCCCTCGGGCCAAGCCCATTTTTGACCCAGGGGCCACCATATGAACAAATCTGAAACAGCGCTAACTATCGATCATTCATACCCAGTATCGTCGAAATCGGCCTGGCAGTTCGTGAGAAGAAGATTTTTTAAGAATTTGACCTACTTCTCAACGGCGGCCATCTTGGATTTGGTGATGACCTCCATTTTAACAAAAATGAACCGGCTTCAACCACAGACCATTACAGTTAAGTTTGGCCAATATCGGCCAAGCAGTTTACAAGAAGAAGACGTTTGAAATCTTTAGTAAAAGAATGACCATTTGAACTATCGGTGGCCATTTTGGATGACGTAATCATATGATTTAGACAAAAAATGTTCCAGAGTGATTGTCTCGTCGATACCTTCGATTTGATATATTACATGACTATATTCGGTTAAAAATAAAATTTGACCCCTATTTGACCCCTCGGGCGACGCCCATTTTTTACCCATGGGCCACCATATGAACAAATCTGAAACAGCGCTAACTATCGATCATTCATACCAAGTATCGTCGAAATCGGCCTGGCGGTTCGTGAGAAGAAGATTTTTTAAGAATTTGACCTACTTTTCCATGGCGGCCATCTTGGATTGTCGATGACCTCCATTTTAACAAATCTGAAATGGCATCACCCATATATCATCCCTGTGAAGTTTGACCAATATCGGCTCAGCAGTTCGGGAGAAGAAGATGATTGAAAATGTTCACGGACGGACGACGGACGCCGGACGACGGACACTTTGCCATAACAATAGCTCACATGAGCTTTGCTCAGGTGAGCTAAAAAAACAGCAGACGACTATTTATGTTTCCCGCATCCTAAGGGTTAAGCAGATGATATTTTACATACACAGACCATTACCTTTGAGCACGTCCTTCCGGATGACCTTGACGCGGTCGTCTTTGTCGTGTTTCGGGTACTCCTCGAGTCTGTTGAGGTCAATGATGTACGTGACGCCCACGGCGTCCACCATCTCCACCTTGGGGCGATTGTCCTTGTATGCCCGCTCTATCACAAAGTTTGGCAGGGCCGTGTACGGGATCTCCTTCACCTCGGTAGCGTGACTCTCCTCGTAGTGCCAGCGGATCTGGTTGTATAGTATCTGAGCCTCTTGCTTGTTCAGACGCTCGTGATTCAGGACACGCAGACGCTCGTAAATAGCGTCCTGCGCTGCGAAGGTATTCTGTGAAGGTCCACTGATAGTGAATTTCCCTTGCCGTTTGTCACAGAGCATGTCGACTAGAATGTTACCATCAACTAAACCGTCAATCTGCAAAACAAGTCAATTGTAATTTTACGGCCGTTCAACATTACATACACAGAGACAGAAATACACATGTATTGGGAGATCACAGGGTCGTTTCATACGACTAAAATGTTTGTAAGTGCAAAATTATGATAGTCTGTAAATCTCACATTAACATTGATTTCTTGTAAACAATTATTGGATTTACATTTATTGAGTATTGAGACGATCCTAAATTTGCACTTATGAACATTTTAGTCGTACAAAGTTGAGTGAAATGGCCCCCTGATGTTGAGCACACGTCACATGTCCATAAGAGGGTCTCCGTATCAATAACAGGTTCCTATACAAACACATATCGAGCACACGTCACATGTCCACAACGGCCGGGACAAACCTGAGAGTCGGGCAGACACTTGGGGGCCTCTGTATCAATAACAGGTTCTTATACAAACACATATCGAGCACACGTCACATGTCCACAATGGCCGGGACAAACCGGAGAGTCAGGCAGACATTTGGGGGCCTCCGTATCAATAACAGGTTCCTATACTAACACATATCGAGCACACGTCACATGTCCACAATGGCCGGGACAAACCAAACCTGAGAGTCGGGCAGACACTTGGGGGCCTCCGTATCAATAACAGGTTCTTATACCAACACATATCGAGCACACATCACGTCCACAGCCGGGACAAACCTGAGAGGGCACATGCCTCCTGTATCAATAACGGTTCCTAGGGACACACTATCGAGACAGTCAGGGCAATGGCCGGGACACGAGAGTCGGGCACACTCTCCGTATCAATAACAGGTTCCTATACTAACACATATCGAGCACACGTCACATGTCCACAATGGCCGGGACAAACCTGAGAGTCGGGCAGACACTTGGGGGCCTCTGTATCAATAACAGTTCCTATACTAACACATATCGAGCACACGTCACATGTCCACAATGGCCGGGACACACCTGAGAGTCGGGCAGACACTTGGGGGCCTCTGTATCAATAACAGTTTCCTATACAACACATATCGAGCACACGTCACATGTCCACAATGGCCGGGAGGGACAAACCTGAGAGTCGGGCAGACACTTGGGGGCCTCTGTATCAATAACAGGTTCCTATACCAACACATATCGAGCACACGTCACATGTCCACAATGGCCGGGACAAACCTGAGAGTCGGGCAGACACTTGGGGGCCTCTGTATCAATAACAGGTTCCTATACTAACACATATCGAGCACACGTCACATGTCCACAATGGCCGGAACAAACCTGAGAGTCGGGCAGACACTTGAGGGCCTCTGTATCAATAACAGGTTCTTATACAAACACATATCGAGCACACGTCACATGTCCACAATGGCCGGGACAAACCTGAGAGTCGGGCAGACATTTGAGGGCCTCTGCGTCGATGACGAGTTCCTTCTTGGTGTACTCCAAGTCCAGCCTCTGGTCGAGCAGCTTGAAGCAGGTCTGTACGTTCACCCACGTGTCCGAGTGGATCTCGACCGGCACGAGTGACAGCTGGTTCATCTGGTCTCGCTTCTCCTGAACCGTTCTGATCCTCCGCAGCGGACCCAGGCCAAACAATTCCGCGGAGTTGGGCAATGTGTCTGGAAATACGGCTGTGACTGGAGAAATCGGGCTTATGGAATATGTGACCAGATTAAATAAACGATCATGGCTTGTTAGAAGCAGGACAGGGTGTTTCTTTGATGGAATGGCAAACAGAGAAGATCCTGATCAGACTGTGTGTATGCACAGGCTGATCTGGATCTTCACTGGTCACAAATATCCATAAGCCCCATCTGTCCAGTCAGACACACAAGTGAAAGGATGGAACACATTTCAGACAAGCCATGTGATTTTGTACCTAACAAGACATGCAATATTTCATGAATATTTACAAAATTTATATGTTCCGTAAATGTTGTCAAAAGTTGACAAAATTTTAAAAGTAAATACGGAATAGAACTCCACATTCGTTGACAATTTCGTTAACTTTAGACATCATTTACAGAAAATATCAGTCTCTACGAGATGGTTCAAATGGTGGTCACAACATACACTTCTAGTAAGAACTAAGAAAAACATTTTGAAATTTCCACCACTTTTGTATCCTTGGAATATAACTGGTTAACCCTTAAAATGTGGTAAACAAAAATTCTCGTCTGCTGTTATTTCATATTTTGTCTTTTTTCTCAATACAGCATTGTTTGTCGGCGCTGTTGAATAATTTCCAGGATTCAAAAGTATTGCCAAATCATGTTTAATTGTGCTAAAAAAGAAAATTAAAAAAATAATTCAGCATGGTAAGGGTTAATGAGCTGATACAGCTATATATTACCTCGAATGGGTCGGAAGTATTTGCCCTTGTACAACTGTGAGTTGACGGCGGAGACCTTTTTCTGTATGGCAGTCATCACGTACTGGACCATCGTCGCCTGCTTATGTTGGATCACCAGTCGCACCTCCTTCAAACTCGGCTGAGGCTCGGTATGTATGAAGTCGTTGATGGCATCAAACAACACCTTCGACATCACCTCTGGTTGGAAGCTCTTGGAACCCGCACCTAAAATTACCATCTATGGTCTTGGTGTGTGTTCGTCTCCATCCAATAATCTGAATGGTTGAGGACGAATACATGCTTGGAACTGAACAGATGCAGGACAAAACATGCAACTTTTTCAAACCAGAATACATGGTACCGCTACTACATAAAAGGATAAAGGCTAGTGAATTGTTCCACTGTTATTATCATTTTCAGACATATGAGACACGCCATGTGATTTTGTACCTTCTGACATCTGCGTAATTTCATGAAATACGCTTACAAAATTTACAATACTTTCCGTAAATGGCGTCAAAAGTTGACAAAAATTTCAGAGTACATCAGAATATGACACAAATTTCAGAGAACGTCATATTCTGAAGTCACTTACGGAAAATATCCCATTTTCTGTAAATATATTTCATGAAATAACGCAGATGTTCGTAGATACAAAATCGCATGGCACGTCTCATATGAGGTACTGTAATAATAATAATCCATAATAATCCATAAGGATGGCTCAATTATTAATATGAAGATACACCGTCCAGACACCTATAATTGTGCTACGTCAGTATTCGTGCCCACGTCATATTGCGCTATTGACGTGTAACCCATTATATTACGTCACGTTTGGCCGTTATGTATAAAACAGCAAATATGAATCAACGTCCTGATAGCAAACAAATCCAGAATCTCTAAATGTTATTTTAAAACCACCCAAGAAAAACAGCGTTCATTTTGTGCAAATCTACTAATGTACTTTTCATTCTCCATTCTTTGGTTTAAAATTTTCATTTTAAAGTAACAAACTCCAATTCCCGCACAGCCACATTGTTGTGGACACATTTTGACCAAGTAAACACCGATTATTAGTGCATAGAGGGGCCCAATGTAGTCCAAAGAATGAATTTGGAAACAGTTAGTTGCTTATTTCGTACTGATATTAATAACGGTTTTACATTTTGAGAATTCAATTGTTCAGACATCTATAAATGCACAATACTTTTGGATATAGACAATGCATACCTACAATTGGACAATGTATGTGAAGTTTTGTGATTCTTCTTCGTTTTAGTACACTGCAGCTCCATTATAACGCGGTGTTCAGGGTCCAAGATTTCAAACCGCGATCGAATCCGACCGCGTTATAAAATTTCGGGACATGCACGGGTACTGGTACTGCACGGGTTACTGGTTTCCGCATTTCGGTTACCAACTATTGCGGGAATTCCATTAGCAACGGACCCATATAAAAGCATGTCATTTGAACAGAAGCTAAAAGTAATTATTAATAATGCCTATGACATACAAACTTGTATTAATGTATTAAACATATGAGTTATTTATATTAGATGGCCGCGGCCTGCATGTCGCGCCTTGTGGCGAGGCATGGACACTAAAAAAAAAGATATAGTATAACGAAAAACTTTGACCAAAAAACTTAACCAAAAACTTCAAAGTAATTTGACCTTGACATTGGGCACAGGGGCCGCACGGGAGGGGGGTAGAATGAAAATATAGATGATGATAAACACCCATGTGAAGTTTCAAGGTAATGGGCAAAGCAGTTGCAGAGATATAGTATAACAAAAAACTTTAACCAAAAAACTTAACCAAAAAACTTAACCAGAAACTTTAACCAAAACACTTAACCAAAAACTTCAAAGTAATTTGACCTTGACATTGGGCACAGGGGCCGCACGGGAGGGGGGTAGAATGAAAATATAGATGATGATAAACACCCATGTGAAGTTTCAAGGTAATAGGCAAAGCAGTTGCAGAGATATAGTATAACGAAAAACTTTAACCAAAAAGCTTAACCAAAAAACTTAACCAAAAACTTTAAACAAAGAACTCGACCAAAAACTTTAACCAAAAAACTTAACCAAACAACTTAACCAAAAACTTTAACCGGACACACGTATGTACGTATGTACGTACGTACGTATGTACGTGTACGTACGTACGTACGCCAAAGTGCCGACTATATCGCGCTTTCCGCAAGCAGGCTCGACAAAAACTTAACCAAAAACTTAAACCAAAAAACTTAACCAAAAACTTCAAAGTAATTTGACCTTGACATTGGGCACAGGGGCCACACGGAAGGGGGGTAGAATGAAAATATAGATGATGATAAACACCCATATGAAGTTTCAAGGTAATAGGCAAAGCAGTTGCAGAGATATAGTATAACGAAAAACGTTAACCAAAAAACTTAACCAAAAACTTTAACCAAAAGACTTAACCAAAAACTTCAAAGTAATTTGACCTTGACATTGGGCACAGGGGCCACACGGGAGGGGGTAGAATGAAAATATAGATGATGATAAACACCCATGTGAAGTTTCAAGGTAATGGGCAAAGAAGTTGCAGAGATATAGTAAAACAAAAAACTTTAACCAAAAAACTTAACCAAAAAACTTAACCAAAAACTTTAACCAAAGAACTTAACCAAAAACTTCAAAGTAATTTGACCTTGACATTGGGCACAGGGGCCGCATGGGAGGGGGGTAGAATGAAAATATAGATGATGATAAACACCCATATGAAGTTTCAAGGTAATGGGCAAAGCAGTTGCAGAGATATAGTATAACGAAAAACTTTAACCAAAAAACTTAACCAAAAAACTTAACCAAAAACTTTAACCAAAAACTTTAACCAAAAAAACTTAACCAAAAACTTCAACGTAATTTGACCTTGACATTGGGCACAGGGGCCGCACAGGAGGGTGTAGAATGAAAATATAGATGATGATAAACACCCATATGAAGTTTGAAGGTAATGGGCAAAGCAGTTGCAGAGATGTAGTATAACGAAAAACTTTAACCAAAAAACTTAAGCAAAAAACTTAAGCAAAAACTTTAACCAAAAAACTTAAGCAAAAACTTCAAAGTAATTTGACCTTGACATGGGCACAGGGGCCGCACCTTGATGGAGGGGGTAGAATGAAAATATAGATGATGATAAAAACACCCATGTAAGTTTCAAGGTAATGGCCAAAGCAGTTGCAGAGATATAGTATAACGAAAAAATTTAACCAAAAACTTTAACCAAAGAACTTAACCAAAAACTTTAACCAAAAAACTTAACCAAAGAACTTAACCAAAAAACTTAACCAAAAACTTTAACCAAAGAACTTAACCAAAAACTTTAACCAAAAAACTTAACCAAACAACTTAACCAAAAACTTTAACCGGACACACGTACGTACGTACGCCAAACGGCCGACTATATCGCGCTTTCCGCAAGAGGGCGAGACAAAAATCATGCTTATTACGTTGTATAGTGCTCGCGATAGACAGACGCTCATTACAATTTATACTACTCGCGATCAACAGACGCTTAAACGGAGTAATTGATAATAAATAATGCCTATGGTCACGTGTCCGATTAGCTGTGCATAATCTCGGGATGTGGGGTCACGTGATCTATTGTTTACGCTGCAAGTCATATTGATGAATGAAATTTACGATTTAAGCGAGATTGCCGTGGGCTGCAGTGTAAACAATAGACCACGTGATCCCATACACCAGATAATGCTGAAACACCGGTCTATTTATAGAACGCTAAATATTACACCTGGGAGTAAAGAAAAAGAAAGGCGATCGTACACGCAACCATTTATTAGCGACAATTATGTGTTAACACGGATACATTGACATTACTTGGTGACAATAAGCGGTACATTTACGTGACTGGAGAAATGGTGCTCATGGGACTTGTGACCAGTGTAGCTTCTGATCAGGCGTTACATTGGTGGTATGGTGAACAAGGTTGATCCTGGCAAGACTGTACATATGTACAGGCTGATCTGGATCTTGCAGAAATCACGAATCAACTAATTACACGATGACTACGACGTCCGACGATTTTTTTAAATTTTTTTTTTAATTTTTTAATTTTTTTTTGGGATCCACGAGAGACCCACGTTATAATGGAGATCGCGCTATAAGCGACCGCGTTATAATGGAGCTGCAGTGTAGTGACAAATTTAAATCTACATGCTTTCTTAGACTCTGCATCACCACACACACAACACACCAATGTCAGCGAGAATATCGGGACTTTAATATGGCATATACTCTCGTGGGTAATGCGCAGAATTTTTCACATTGCAGTCAAACCTGTTGACTGTTGTTGACAGGTGGCCGTTTCACAACTAAGTCAGCCATGTATTTTGCATTCCATTGTAATCTATACTGTATGCATGCATATAAGACGTCTTGGCTGTATACACTTCCACCTGACGATTCGTTATTGCACGATCGTGGAGTGGGTATGCTTTTTATCAATTAAAAATTGCATAACAATGGCAAAAATAAACAATTAAATAAATTTTGTTATGTCATCTTATTTTGTTGTTATTGTTTTTTAACCCGGCCTCGCTTTGAAAGTTATATTCAAAGGGAACTAACTATGAGATAAGTACATCCCGCGGATTGCTTTGGTGTTCCGTTTAATAGCTTGTCGTAATTACACGTAAGCGGTTTAATTAGCATGACTATTAGTATTTTACTTTCTTATTCTCAATTTCACGCCATCATTAATAACGGTCATAGTCTTTATTAAAACGATAACCTATGTGACGCCACCTGTGAAAACAGCGATTTTTTGTTACGAAAAAAATACATTGAATGTGTCAAAATACATTGAATGTGTAATGGATAAACCCACGCAAGATAAGTGTCCAAACCGGCAGAGAACACCAGGCTTATTTGATTTCTGTCCATGTATATCCTGATCAAGTCCGAATATTTAAGCAGACTATGACAAATTTGCATTGTCCGCTAACATAATTATTGATGTTTTTAATTAGAGATTGGCGAACATTGTAAACCATGGGCAGACTACGCGAATCCAACGCCTGGTCGCTAATGCAATTAGCAGCCGCTAATGCAATTAGCAGGGATTTGTCAGAGATAGAGAGCCAATTCACATAAACAGGTTTGTCGTGTCACTTTTGACTGGTTCCAGGTAGTATTGTTTCGCTAGGCGCGCATTAGGCACGGTACCAGTCTAGAGACAAATGCGAGACTAACGTCGGTAGCCGCGTGTATTGATCTTTGATATGGCTTTGTGCACTGCGGGGTTAAATTTACACGTGGTAAAACTTGACAGCGCGGTGTGTTTGATCTCAGCCACTTCAGATAAATCAGCATTGTGTAAACACAGTTTGCAAACTAATGATGGAGTTTTATAACTTGCGTGGAATTGCATTATGCATATTAGAATAAACGACAAATAATACATCATGAATTACCCATGGCATCATGAAATATATGTAATATATTTTTTGTGGAAAATTTTTAATGTCCGATATTGGCAAGGTGGTATGGGCAAGTTAAATGTTTTCAAAAGAGAATTCAAATGATAGCGGCCAGATTGTGATTTTTTTTTGCCGACAAAAACGTGACATGGCTGCTGTTCACATACAAAAATGCCGCGTGGGAATGAAAATCTCTGGCCACTGGTCGTAGTTCGGGGGTGGCCGTTATTCCAAGGTCTTATAAAGAACAAACTTGGACAGGGGGATTTTTAACTGGCCGTTGTGTATATAAGGTGGTGCGACTGTATATTTTATTAATTTAATTAGAAATAAAATAAGAAACATCCTTGTTATGTTTTTCTGTAAAAATAATTTAGGTAGCATCCATGAAGACCCTCACACACCCATTTCCCGGAAGGGCACGAATACTGTTTACCCCGTCAACAATTACATCATATTACATGACGTCACTAAATTAGGCAGTGTTCGTGTCAATGTTCCACGAATGAACTGAAGTTATCATGTGAAGTGATGGAGGGATGGTTTATATCTGTTCAGGCAAGTCATTTATGCTATTTGTTTTATACTTTATTCCTTATTGGCACGAAAACCGGTAACTACTCGGTATAAACCCTCCCGTCCTCCAGACCAACTTCAATGTGACCATAAATCAGTAATATTGACATTAACACTTTCAACACTACAGCCCTCTATTGCGGTGTTTGCAAACAGTGTAGATCCAGATGAGACAGCTCGAAATTTTCATTTGTTTTTTTTGTTTTAAAAGAATACGCACACATAAATTAACCAGTCAGAAAATCATTTTGTGACAAATGGATTTGGAAAATTAACATATCAAAACCCATTCCAGTTATTTAGGGGTGAAAGAGGTGACATAAAACTGAAAGTGAATGGGGTTAACGTCCCAGCCACAGGGACGGGATCTCGGATTCAAATCACATACGAAACACCAGTCGGATGGAAATACTATGAAATCATTTTTCATGCCTAGGGTTAACACAAACCTGAGCCGAGCACGGGGAACGCGATGGACTTGAAGGCCATTTTGTTGGCCTCGGTGAGACAGGCGGCCATCTTGGCCTTCCAACCAGGGAGACTGTCCTGGGTGGGCACGTGCAGGATGCTGGTACAGGGCAGACCCTCGGCCGCGGTGATCACCAGCCCATCCTGCTTTAACTGGTCACCTACAGACACCAAACATCAACAATTCAGATATTCATGTAATGGGGAGACTGTCCTGGGTGGGCACGTGCAGATGCTGGTACAGGGCAGACCCTCGGCCGCGGTGATCACCAGCCCATCCTGCTTTAACTGGTCACCTACAGACACCAAACATCAACAATTCAGATATTCATGTAATGGGGAGACTGTCCTGGGTGTGCAGGATGCTGGTACAGGGCAGACCCTCGGCTGCGGTGATCACCAGCCCATCCTGCTTTAACTGGTCACCTACAGACACCAAACATCAACAATTCAGATATTCATGTAATGGGGAGACTGTCCTGGGTGGGCACGTGCAGGATGCTGGTACAGATTAGACTGTTGGCCGCGGTGATCACCAGCCCGTCCTGCTTTAACTGGTCACCTACAGACACCAAACATCAACAATTCAGATATTCAGGTTTCAGGTCTGTAGCTATTACAGTTTAAAAGTGTTACGAATCACAAGGCAAAATTGCCAAATGCTAAGTCGAAAAGAGGGAGATAATCCATGACCGGAGGTCGAATAAAAAATTGAAATAAACTTTGCATATGATCATAAGGAAGCTACATACCGAGTTTCAGGTCTGTAGCTATAATGGTTTAAACATTTTACGAATCACAAGGCAAAATTGCTAAATTCTAAGTTGAAAAGGGGGAGATAATCCATGACCAGGGATCGAATCAAAAATTGAAATAAACTTTGCTCATCTACTCATCATAAGAAAGCTACATACCGAGTTTCTGGTCGGTAGCTAGTACGGTTTAAAAAATTTACGAGTCGCAAGGTTGGTGACGGACGGACGGACGGACAGACGGTAGGATGGACGGACGGATGGTAGGGACGGACAAGGGTAACACTAAATGCCCCCTCCACTATCGTGGTGGGGCATAAAAACTATTTAGACTTGTCCATAAGCAAAATAGTACATCCTAAAAATATAAAATAATATTTTAACAAACTCAAGACACACAGAAAGTAAAATAGTGGAGAAGATATACATGTTTGAGACTGATTCAGCATATTGGAATGGACATGATTCCATAACTGTGGGCCAGAGCGGACAACTTGGATCGTAGATTTAAGAAGTCAAATTATAAAGAGACAGGTAACTTACTTTTCTCTTGACATTCCTCCTTCAGTTTAGGACATTTTTTCTGCAGTGACGATGGTCCTGAAAGTAGATTGTTTTGTTATAGTAATAGGCTGTCAACATTGAAGGTCATCGATTTAGGTCATCTCCAACAAGTTGGCTTTTCCATACTAATTTTGCACTATTCCATTAATGACAAAATGTGGACAAAAACGATTTTCCTATGGGATTTTTTTTTAAATATTTTTTTTATTTGTGGACGGATTTTCAAAATCTAACTTTTGTTTTCTTTATAGTTACATCATTTTAAAGCTATCTCGCCAGGTTTCGGAGTCAATTTCCAATTTCTTTTGTTTTTTGATCCTACAGGATAAAAACACAAAAAGTTTTGGAAATTGACTCCCCATGTTAAATTCCCATAGGAAAATATTGTTTTCACAATAAAGTTAATATTTGATGGAATTTCATCAAATTATTTTTTGGGCGAGGGTGACTTTTTTGTTATTGATGAAAAAGTACTTACTTAAATATTTTTTAGATTTAATGTGTTTAATAGCCAAAAGTTTGTCGGCAACAAAACATGGAACAGACAGTAGTGTAAAATGTCAGTAACTGTACCTTGGAGCTCAAAGTTGGGCCCGACACTGTTGACAATTGCCTCTGTATTCTCCATGAGAATATCTCTGGCACACACATTGAACACAATGGAGCCCATCATACAACCTACAATACACCACACACATTACCAAGGTGTATGATCACGTGGTACTAACAACAACAAGTACCGAAACTTCCAGAATCCATCCGATTGAAAGTACGTATTCTTTTATATTGTCCTTATTACGTAACGGATTTTGATGAAAAATAGCGCATCAAACGCGTCTTGTTAAGCTGCATTTGGTGGTCTCTGTATTTTCGCCCAAACTTCTGTCGTTTTTACGAAGAATCGATTTCCGTGTCTCCGACATGGAAATCGATTCTTTGCAAAAACGAAGTAAGTCTGTGCCATATTTCATCAAAATCCGTTGCATATTAAGGAAAATATCAAATAATACTTACTTTGGAGTGGGCGACGTTGTTGTTGTTGTAACCACATGATCATGCACCTTGATTACAGTATCACTAATATTACAAGAGTTAAGACATTATAAAGACAGCAGAATCAATGACAATGAAAAGCCTGAAAAAAATCTTAGACCTTGATGTATTTATTTTGTTATTAACCCTTTCACCCCTATATACAAAGTAACTGGAATGGATTTTGATATGTTAATTTTGCAGCCAATCCAATTGTCACAAAATGATTTTCAGACTAGTCCATTTCTCTCTAAAAAATATGAAAATTAGTGCAGATCCTGACGAGCCGGCTCATCTGGATCTACACCTTTTGCCAATACCACTACACAGGCCTGTGGTGTTGAAAGGGTTAAGTTATTCTAATTAGCTATTGATATCGAGTTTGTCATGGATGTTTTCAGCGAACTTCACTAATAAGTAAATGTGAAGATATACTTGGCAGAAGAATGGCTTACTGATAATTACTTCGAAAATGTTTGAATAATAACATGAGTATTTATTTACATAGAAATAACTTCAAACTATTCCAATATTTGGTTCATTTTAATACACATAGTTAGCCTGTGAAGGCTTACCATCTCTGACCATTCTGTACTTGGAATCTTTAGGTGTTGGGTGGGTGCCAGTCCCGGCAAACGTTCTCTTGGTCCGTGCCTCACGTCCCTGTACCTTTGCTTGGTACGAACGGAATATCTGGACACAAAGGCACAATATTCAACAGTGTATTCTGATTATAATTACAAGAATATTGGTATGCTATGGAATGTAAATATGGATGATGATGAACTGGAGCAAGTGAGCAGGGGCTCACGAATAACCCCGGCTGCCGCCTGTCTGATCAACAGGTTTTTCCAAGTCATCTGGCTTGACCTTGGACATGAAAGCCGCATGCTATAGAATGAAAATATGGATGATGATAATGAAATATATGGAGTTTCAAGCCAAAATGACTTATGGGTACCGGAAGACTTTAATGTAAATCTTATGGATGGACGGACGGAAATATGAAAACTATACCCTTCAACATACGTTGCATGCTTGGGGTATAATAAGCATACAACTGATGATGCAAATCCGGAAGTTGTGTCCTTGATTGAATGCAATGGCTGTCAGTCTTAAAACAATGATTTAAAGGCATCGCTGTTCAGTCTGGTGCAGATCTAGACGAGACGGAGCCTCTGTGTCAGTCGGAGAAATGGATACCTACCTGACGAGCCTCAGTATCCTTGCCGTGTATCAGGAAGTGGAACAATGTGAGTGTGGATGTCGGGTTCTTGTTGGTCCAGTCAATAACAGCCTCGAACAGGCAGCGGGCCACGGCTGACTTGGGGTAGTTGAGGTAGCCCGTACCCAGGGCGGGGATGGAGATAGATGTGTATTCCTTGATGTGGGCCTGTTGGAGGGCCATCTCTACAACCTTGATCAACGCCTGGAATAGTGGGTTAGCTTATAGTCAACTGTTGGAATTCGGTTTAAGAGCTTTCATACGTGGCCATAATACACACAAAAATATTCTTTTGTTTATATAGCTTTATTCCATGGAATGCTTTTGTAGATAATGAATGCCTGAAATAGTTAGGTAGTTAGCTTATATTTAACGGTGGGAATTAGCTTGAAGACATTCCATACCCGGCACATCTTGAATACCATGTATGCAAGTATTCTAGTTCATCAGGCTTTAATATCTGGGCAGGAAGATTTAAGTGGCAATGGAGGAGTCTGTGAGATTTTTTTTTTACCTTGATCAATGCCGGACAAACATATGCAATTACAGTGGAACCTCTTTTTAAACTTGATGGGTTTCATCGTCATGTAACACGTGATCGTGCCAGTTCGTGATTGCAATGCACATAGTCATTTGTACATCTTTGGGAACTCATGTGCCTGAATTGCAGTGCAAATTCTCTCCACCATGGGGACTGCTCATGGTGCCCAGTTTACATGGTTAAAACTTTTTATAATGGCGGGTCCTGGTTTTATCAAATGTGGCTGTGACTGGAAAAATGTTGTTTATCATTTATGGCATTTGCGACCAGTTTAGTCCCAGATCAGCATGTACCTCCACGGAGTCAGATCATGACCTGCACTGTTTGCCATTCATTCAAGGAAACATCGGTTATGTCACAACAAACATATATGCTTAATTCACCAGTCTACATGAGAATAATAGCAAGCAGATGAGGAGCTAGACTGTACACATACACCATAAACCCATTTCTCCAGTCAAAGACGAGCAGTGACTAAAATGTGGCTAATGACATTAGCGACCAGTTTAGTCCAAAGATCAGGAGCCGATTTCATCAACATTGCAAAGTATACTTATCTAGCAAAGTATACTTTGAGGGAGTAATCATTTATTTTCCCCCGAAATGCATTATTTCATATAGAACTAACGACTGCATATATTTGATGATTAAAAGTATGCAAAATTATTATACTGAATTTTATTATATTATCACAGCCATTTTGGCTGTGATATATTTTGGCTGTGATAATGTAATAAAATCAGTATAATAACAAGAAACGAGGCAAAGCCACGAAGGCCAGGTTTTTTCCAAGCATAGACACTTGGATAACATAATTATACCCACTTTTTGTAGACTAGATGGCCGTGGCCTGCATGTCGCGCCTTGGGGCGAGGCATGGACACTAAAAAAATAGATATAGTAGATGGAAAAACTTTAAGCAAAAAACTTTAACCGGACACACGGACGAACGTATGCCAAAATGCCGACGATATCGCGCTTTCCGCAAGCAGGTGTGACAATGATGATAAACACCCATGTGAAGTATCAAGGTATTGGGTGAAGCAGTTGCAGAGATATAGTACACGAAAAAACTTTAACAAAAAAATTCAAAGTAATTTGAACTTGACATAGGGCACAGGATCGCGCTTTCCGCAAGCAGGTGCGACAATGATGATAAACACCCATGTGAAGATCAAGGTATTGGGTGAAGCAGTTTGCAGAGATATAGTACACGAAAAAAAAATTTAACAACAAAAAAAATTCAAAGTAATTTGACCTTGACATTGGGCACAGGATCGCGCTTTCCGCAAGCAGGTGCAACAATGATGATAAACACCCATGTGAAGTCAAGGTATTGGGTGAGCAGTTGCAGAGTTTAGTACACGAAAAAACTTTAACAAAAAAATTCAAAGTAATTTGATTGACATTGGGCACAGGATGCTTTCCGCAAGCAGGTCGACAATGAGATAAACACCCATGTGAATATCAAGGTATTGGGTGAAGCAGTTGCAGAGATATAGTACACGAAAAAACTTTAACAAAAAAATTCAAAGTAATTTGACCTTGACATTGGGCACAGGATCGCGCTTTCCGCAAGCAGGTGCGACAATGATGATAAAACACCCATGTGAAGTATCAAGGTATTGGGTGAAGCATTGCAGAGTATTAGTACACGACAATTTTACAAAAAAATTCAAAGTAATTTGACCTTGACATTGGGCACAGGATCGCCTTTCCGCAAGCAGGTTGCAACAATGATGTAAACACATGTGAAGTATCAGGGTATTGGGTGAAGCAGTTTGCAGAGATATATCACAAAAAAACTTTAACAAAAAATTCAAAGTAATTTGACCTTGACATTGGGCAGGATCGCGCTTTCGCAGCAGGTGCGACATGATAAAACACCCATGTGAAGTATCAAGGAATTGGGTGAAGCAGTTGCAGAGATATAGTCCACGAAAAAAACTTTAACAAAAAAATTCAAAGTAATTTGACCTTGACATTGGGCACAGGATCGCGTCTTTCCGCAAGCAGGTGCGACAATGATGATAAACACCCATGTGAAGTATCAAGGTATTGGGTGAAGCAGTTGCGAGATATAGTACACGAAAAAACTTTAACAAAAAAATTCAAAGTAATTTGACCTTGACATTGGGCACAGGATCGCGCTTTCCGCAAGCAGGTGCGACAATGATGATAAACACCCCATGTGAAGTATCAAGGTATTGGGTGAAGCAGTTGCAGAGATATAGTACACGAAAAAACATTAACAAAAAAATTCAAAGTAATTTGACCTTGACATTGGGCACAGGGGCCGCACGGTTGGGGGTTAGAATGAAAATATGGATGATGATAAACACCCATGTGAAGTTTCAAGGTAATGGGCGAAGCAGTTGCAGAGATGTAGTATAACGAAAAAGTTTTAACCAAAAAACTCTAACCAGACGTACGTTAAAAAGTTAACGTTGAAAATGGCTAAGTAGAAATAATAGGTGAAGGTAAACAAATGGTCACATGTTGGATAGTTGTATGTGGTAGGCACCCCTTGGTTATGAAGCTGTGAAAGTTTGGTGGTCCTAGGTGGTACAGTACCAAAGAAATGGACTTAAACACGAAAACTTAACATTGTAAACGCGAAAACTTAACATTGAAAATGGCTAAGTCGACTGCGCGGAAAAAATGGGTGAAGTTAAAAAAAAAAGCAACATGTTGGATAGTGATATGTGGTGGGTACCCCTTGATTATGAAGCTGTGAAAGTTTGGTGGTCCTAGGTGGTACAGTACCAAAGAAATGGACTTAAACACGAAAACTTAACATTGTAAACGCGAAAACTTAACATTGAAAATGGCTAAGTCGACTACGCGGAAAAAATGGGTCAAGTTAAAAAAAAAGTAACATGTTGGATAGTGATATGTGGTGGGCACCCCTTGATTATGAAGCTGTGAAAGTTTGGTGGTCCTAGGTGGTACAGTAACGAAGAAATGGACTCAAACACGAAAACTTAACATTGATTGTGGACGCCGCCCGCCCACCCGCCCGGCTTTCGCCAATCCAATAGCCTGGATTTTTTTCTTCAAAAAACCTGGCTAAAAATTAATAAATTTATCCTTAAATTGAAAATTTCTCCCTCCAAAAAAAAAGAGTATACTTTGGTAGAAAAGTATACTTTGCAATGTTGGTGAAATATGCTACACGAGCTAAATTGGCCACATACGCCATAAACCAATTTATCCAGTCAAAGACAAGCAAGCAGTGACTGAACAGTAGCTAATGGTATTAGTGACCAGTTTAGTCCCAGACCAGGTCTGTTCAGGGTTTACACTGTTCGTCATTCAGTCAAGGAAATATCTGTCATGTCATAACAAACAATATATATCCTTACTACCTATATGTGACTGTGACTGGAGAAATGGGGCTTATGGGTTTTGCGACCCTGTGTAGATCCAGATCAGTTGCACATCCGTAGTCTGATCAGGATATGCACTGTTCGCCATTCCATCAATAAAACACCCATCATGTTTCTGACAAGCAATATAGTTGCTATCAGGCTACGGGATTGGGCTATTTGATCGGGAATAATTGGTCACAAATCACATAAGCCCCATTTCTCCAGTCAATGCCACATATGAGAGTAAAAGCAATGAGGGCTCAGAAACTAGACTGGCAGTGGTTATAAATGCCATACCGCCATCCACAACCATAAACCACGACAACCCATTCCAACACTCACCATCTCTGCCTCCTTTGGCTGTGTGTACGTGGGCAGGACGGTCAGGAACACGGACTTACAGCCGAGTTTCCCGGCGGATATCTCGGCCACCTGGCCCGACTCGAGGCTGTTGTTGTACCGCTGTTTACACTCGTCCTGCAGTGACTTGCCACCGTGCTTGATGAGCGCCTGGCACATGGGGCCCGTGTGCAGGTTCATGTCCGACTGCACGTTCACGAGGATTCCGTCTGTGCGCTGTTCCACCAGCTCCTCGAAGACGACCTTCACTGTGATGTTGCCCTTCACAAAGTCGCTGGGCGGGGCCGGCACGGAGCCCACACGTCGTGCCCGGTCGTGGCCCTCAAATGCCTACAGTGGTAAAGATAGGTTACCAAACTTGGAAAACTTGCCTTAGAACAGAGCAACCATGTCGGATTTTGACATTTCTTCATTTTTCTCGTTTTCAGTCAATCTAAACAATGTAACATCAGACCGACAAATACCGGTATTTCTAAGACTGGTCTATACCATGCTAGTGTCTTTTATAACATAAACTTATCAGGCAAGGCTAGGAAACATGTAGTAAAGTCAAAAGACGCTAGTACAGTATTCTATTTATCAGGTAACATTTTATGAAATGAAAGGCACATGTCTTAACAACGTTTTTGTTGTAAAGAATGTGGAATTTCAAGCCAGTCACTCGTACACTAAAGAAGTGATAGCAAAATGGAGAAATGCACACGCGTCTACATAATGTTATTTGACTTTGACCTTGGGCATGGGGAAATGAAAATGTGAATGATGAGAAACATATACATGACGTTTCAAGCCAATCGCTCGTACGCTAAAGAAGTTATATGAGAATGTAGAAACGCACATGCATCTACTGAATGTGAAATTCAAAATTATTTGACCTTGATTTTGGGGGGTGGGGGAGCATTAGATTAGCTACAATAATTCGCCTCGGATATGTTATCTACGGCTACAATTTGACCCATTCAAAAGATGTTAGCAACTGAAGTGCATACCCAAACCTGTTGCAAGAAGGTCAAAATTTAGTAATATATATTTTATACCTTTAAACAAATAATCTTTGATGTTCAACTAGTAAATTGCCAAAAATAATAGAAGAGGGAAATCATTTTCCCATGGAAGCCATCTTTTCTCTAGTTGTTGTTCAACATAACGAAAAGAAGCTTGTAAATGTCAGATAAATACAACCAATTTCTGCATGTGTATGTTCTTTATTAATAATTTATTGATACAGCTTGGACAGATTTATATCGCTAACATATCAAACATGCCGGATAACCGATTGCAAAAATCACTCTTCCATGTGTTACATTAAAGAGATTGCTACCCTCGCGAGAGGTATGCAGCGGGGTAGCAATTTTGTTTCTAGGGGAGCATGGGTGAGATGGGGAATGAAAATATGAATGATGAGAAACATGCACATGAAGTTTCAAGTCAATCACTCATACAGTAAAAATGTGCACACATCTACTGAATGTGAAATTAAAAATTATTTGACCTTGACCTTGGAGGCAGGGGGCACATGGGTATGGCAGGGAATGAAAATATGGATGATGACAAACATGCACATGAAGTTTGAAACAAATTTCTCATATGGTAAAGATTGAATATAGTGAATTAAAATTTGAAATCTATTAAACAGGAAATTTCAAAATTATTTGACCTTGACCTTGGGTATGGGAGAGCATGGGTGGGGTGGGTAATGAAAATATGGATGATAATACACATGCACATTAAGTTTCAAGTCGATCAATCAGTCATACGGTAAAGACTGACGGATAGACGACTTTTAAACCTATAATAACACATTTGTGCTACGTGATGGGATAAAAGAACATCAGACAGACAACAAAATTTAATCAGCGTTGTACAGGTTAACCTTTCCTTATCACGAATCCCTTACCTCGCGTGTTTCCCTGTCCTTGTTGAATATACAGTAGCTGACCTCAGTGATGCTCGTCTTGCGGTGACTGCGGTCAAAGTCGACGACGGCGCCATACATGATGCTGGCCACCACATCTCGCGGGTAACCAAGGTAACCAGTGCCCATCGCGTTGAACACAACCGTCTTCATGGAATGTTGGTCCGCCAGACGCATACACTTCTTCATGAAATCTTTCAGCACCTGGTAATGTCACACAAACACTTTCACACCCGACATGGATTCTTTCAGCGCATATTAGTCCATGATTAACCCTCGTTACGCTGAATTAATTTGAGTCGTCTGCTTGAAATTTCTCTACAAAAACCTGGTTTTGACAGCACATGAGAATCGTCTCCAGTGGAGACGATTCTCATGTGCTGTCAAAACCAGGTTTTTGTTAAGAATTGAAGCAAAAATGACTAGAAAATGTGTTCATTGCACACGGATGCCCCACATATCGCTTTGATAATAAATGAGGCCAAATTTACCCGAGCGTTAAAGTTTCGTGACGGACGGACGGACGGACGGACGACGGACGGACGGACGGACGGACAAGGGCAACACTAAATGCATAAAAAACAGCAGACGGCAATTTCCGTCAACAGCGTAGGAAGGGTTAACAAGAAAAACATTCATGTGGTAGCAAAATCGAAAATTATGCCTCGTTTTAATGCAGTTATGGTCTGGAATATTCATATGTTTGCAAAATGTTTCATAGCATACAACTTTTGAGACCATTTACAGAATAACTTACGGAATCAGTGTCTGAAAAATTCTCATATGCAATTGCATGAAGGCAAATATTCTCATGAACTGGCCAATATAGGTAATACCAGGTTTCTTTTGATATCAAGTGTGGCTTGGAAACGTGTAGGAATGCCGAGGAATTCCTGCCATTTACAAGCCGAGCTTGCTAAATTTTAACAGTGTCAATGCCCAATACAGAATGCTGTGAATGTAGCGCACCTTGCCACCGTTGGCCTCGGCATCCTTCCACGTGGGCAGTGAGGTGAGGTAGACGTTGCGGCACTTGAGTTTGCCGGCACCGACAACGGCGACGTCTCCGTCCTTGATACCGTCCTTATACAGCTTGTCACACTCCCCCTGCAGTTGGAGGCCCCCGCACTTCAACAGCGAGTTGGACGCCACACCCCCGCGCAGGTTCAACTTGCCCGACGTACTGCACACGATCACGTCGCCCTGCACAGGCACAATGGTCGGATACACAGGATTATGTCAGACATGGAGATTACACTATGAAATACATGTGAGAAAAGAAACAGTTGGGTTGTTTGTACCAAAAAGAGGAAGTAAAAGATATCGACACAGCGGCAGGCTGAGAAGAGACCTTAGGACAACTTTGGCCAATGTACATCCCAATCATCTAGTGAAAACGAAAAAGGGTTCATCAACCCAGCAACAACTATGGTTAAATAGAGACGCAACATTTCTAAACAAAAACATATTTTGACAAAAAATGAGAATCAACTCCTAAAAAACATGAAATAAATAAATCTATTGCATGGTTGGTGGGGTTATACAATAATTAATAAAACAAGAGCTCAGCAGTTTGATAGTACATAAGGAGCTTGTAATAACCTTGCGGTTAGTGAGAACCATGGGCTTTCTGTAGAATGATGCGGGATGTTGTTACAAATGCATGTATGGAATATTAAAGCATAAACTGAGCATTAACTTCTCCAAACACGGAAATTTCTAAGTCAGTGACCTTGACCTTTGGGGTTAGCGGGCATCATGGGCTTTCTGTAGAATGATGCAGAATGTTGTTACAAATGCATGTATGGAATATTAAAGCAAAAACTGAGCATTAACTTTTCAAAACACGGAAATTTCTAAGTCAGTGACCTTGACCTTTGGGGTTAGCGGGCACCATGGGCTTTCTGTAGAATGATGCGGGATGTTGTTACAAATGCATGTATGGAATATTAAAGCATAAACTGAGCGATAACTTTTCCAAACACGGAAATTTCTAATTCAGTGACCTTGACCTTTGGGGTTAGCAGGCACCATGGGCTTTCTGTAGAATGATGCGGGATGTTGTTACAAATGCATGTATGGAATATTAAGGAATAAACTGAGCGTTATTTTTTCCAAACATGGAAATTTCTAATTCAGTGACCTTGACCTTTGGGGTTAGCGGGCACCATGGGCTTTCTGTAGAATGATGCGGAATGTTGTTACAAATGCATGTATGGAATATTAAAGCATAAACTGAGCGTTAACTTCTCCAACCACGAACATTTCCAAGTCAGTGACCTTGACCTTTGGGGTTGGTGGGCACCATGGGCTTTCTGTAGAATGATGCGGGATGTTGTTAAAAATGCATGTATGGAATATTAAAGCATAAACTGAGCGATAACTTTTCAAAACACGGAAATTTCTAAGTCAGCGACCTTGACCTTTGGAGTTTGCGGGCACCATGGGCTTTCTGTAGAATGATGCGGGATGTTGTTACAAATGCGTGTATGGAATATTAAAGCATAAACTGAGCGTTAACTTCTCCAACCACGAACATTTCCAAGTCAGTGACCTTGACCTTTGGGGTTGGTGGGCACCATGGGCTTTCTGTAGAATGATGTGGGATGTTGTTAAAAATGCATGTATGGAATATTAAAGCATAAACGGAGCGATAACTTTTCAAAACACGGAAATTTCTAAGTCAGCGACCTTGACTTTTGGAGTTTGCGGGCACCATGGGCTTTCTGTAGAATGATGCGGGATGTTGTTACAAATGCATGTATGGAATATTAAAGCATAAACTGAGCGTTAACTTTTCAAAACACGGAAATTTCTAATTCAGTGACCTTGACCTTTGGGGTTAGCGAGCACCATGGGCTTTCTGTAGAATGATGCAGGATGTTGTTACAAATGCATGTATGGAATATTAAAGCATTCCATTGAGGGAAACAGAAGTTACAATGAATTAACCTGAGCGTTAAGTTTTAGAAACAGAGCTAAACGCAAAAACTTAACGTTGAATGCATGTGAAAAGTAGGTCAATGAACCATGAAAACTAGGTCAAGGTCACATGGGCTCCCTCTGTGTGAGATGGTTACACCACAGTGTTGATGTATACCGAAGCATTCCATCAAGGGAAACAGAAGTTGTAATACATTAAACCGAGCGTTAACTTTTCCAAACACGGAAATTTCTAAGTCAGTGACCTTGACCTTTGGGGTTAGCGGGCACCATGGGATTTCTGTAGAATGTGCGAGATGTTGTTACAAATGCATGTATGGAATATTAAAGCATTCCATTGAGGGAAACAAAAGTTACAATGAATTAACCCGAGCATTAAGTTTTAGAAACAGAGCTAAACGCAAAAACTTAACGTTGAATGCATGTGAAAAGTAGGTCAATGAACCATGAAAAGTAGGTCAAGGTCACAAGGGCTCCCTTTGTGTGAGATGGTTACACCACAGTGTTGATGTATACCAAGTATGGAGGTCGTAGGAGTTATAGTTTTCTAGAAACTGAGCTAAACGCAAAAATTTAACGTGAAATGTTGACGCCGCCTACGCCGATGCCGACGGAAAAGCTATGCTAAAGCAGGCGGGACAAAAAATGGGTGTGACATGGGAAAAATTAATTATTGGAGCAAAAGAAAATAATTCAATTGTGTGGGTGGTGGGGTGAAACAATAATTGAAAAGCATGGGTGGTGGGGTGAAGCGATCATTGAAAACCATGGGTGGTGACCTATGAAAATAATGTTTTTGTATGGGTGGTGGGGAAAAAAAACCCTGCCTTCCAACCCCCCCATACCATTAATTCTGGAAAAGCCCTAAGGGTAAAGGCAGCTTACTTTCTGTTTGCCAATCTCGCCGTGGACCAGGGACGTCCGTATTTTGAGGTACTTGGTACTAAAGGTGCCCGCAATCTGCGCCTCATCCTCTGTAAAATACATTGGTCGCTGTGATGAGAATGTCTGTAGAATAGTGTTTATCTCCTCAAATGTGATCCTCATGCGACGAACAAAGATCACACCCAAATATACAAATTTTCAGGGCAAATGCTCATATCTAACCTGTGAAAATATACTGTTAGTTGAGCACGGGTACCAGACTCGGTCCATCATATTTGAACATATTCAGAAAGGTCACTGTTTTGTTACGGTCAAACACTAGATATCAAGGCTGCTATCCCAGACACAGTCGGACTTAAAATTTAAATATTTTTATTTATTCTGCACAAAAGTTTCTGTTGCTACCACTTATTTGAACCGTCTCGTCGAGACGGTTCAACTGAGTGGCATCAACATGTACTTTCATTGAGAAATAAACAAAATACAAAAATAATTTTTTTGTAAAAATGTTGATACCCGTGAATGAGTATCTGGAACGAAATAAGTTAATACTAAGAAGTTCGCATTAGTTGTGATTCTGTCAGTATAACATGTGTCAGGATTCAAACAAACACAGTAACACCAAATCAGGCTGCAGCAGTTCACTAGCGGCTGAAGCTAGACTGGCTACAAATTGCACAAACTGAAGTCACAGCCGCATACAACACATAAACACATAATCCCCAATCCCAAGGGGCCTTACCATCGGATGAGTCATGATCACTGTGAACAAATTCATCCTCATCGTCGGACTGATCGGACTTGCCGAGTGAACCATCATCGACATCTTTGCAGAGTTTCATGACAGACTTTGTGGCCTTCTCCAGTTCACCGATTGTGCCCACTTGTCGCATGTGCTCCAGCACGTCGAACACGACCGTCCTCCGCAGCGTGTGCTTCTTACACACCATCTTCTTCCATTTCTCCTCCATCTTCCGCTTAGCCTTGTTGATGTTCTTGGATATTCCCGAGATGCCAACTCCATTGCCTGTAGGCAGGGGGAACAATAGATGGCTACCACAGTCACTCTATAATTTCTGTATTATGCCACCATTTATTCTGTGTGGCCATTGGGCCACACAGAATAAATGGGGGTATAATACAGAAACTATAGAGTGACAGTTTCCATTTGGAAGTGTGTTAATTTGGAAAAGCTATTTTTTTTTTCTAAAATAAATTGTGACCCAATACAAGAGTGGTCTGGATGTGGTCTACCCTGTGTCTATTTCCCAACTCGCAGGATTAAACGATGTCTAATTCTTTAAGGGACGGAGAAGCCTTTTTCTAGAGATCATAGTATGGAAACAGACTTGTGGACATCTAAAATCCCCTATATGTCCCATACTGCTTGTACAAGCTATGTGATAATGCAGTAAAGATTTAATGAATAAAATTTTACATCCATTTTACGGTAAGGAACCGGACTAATTACCTTTGACCTTGACAGTGACATCAAAGTTCTGGAGCTCGGCAAAGTCGGCCTCGGTCCAGCAGTTGGACATGAACTCGGAGACGACCTGTTCACACGGCACGTGGACGTTCCTGACGGTACGGTCATCGAGGAAGGTCTTGATCTTCCGGGTGGCGCTGTGCACCACGTCGTCCGTACCCACCACCACGATCAGCAGCTGCTTGCTCTTGTTGAACACCTGCAGGTTGCAGTGTGACAATTGGTTATCTCGTCCGCTAGTGATCGAACGGCAAACACCGTAGACCCAGATCAGACTTCGTGGATGTGCATGCTGATTTGGAACTACACTGGTTGCAAATATAGTATGGTACGTTTTGTAAGCTGTATTGTGAACAGCTGTTTCAGTGGCTGAATGGCGACAGCGTAGGCCCTGAACAGATTGTGCTGATGTGCAGGCTGGTCTGGGGCTACATTGGTCACATGTGTCGTGGGGTTCCTTCTCGCAGCCAATGTCCTACTTGTTTTGTTAAACGTGTATATTTTTGTCTCTTATGCCACCTGTGAGTGACCAGAGATTATTTAATTCTCAAATTAAAGTTCCATTCTGTTCTGTAACATGTGATTATTTTGTCATTCAGTCAGGGCTCACGCTGGCCTTCGCAAATGGCGCCAAATGCGCTAATAAATTGAATGTGGCACAAGAAAACAAAATTTGGCGAAAGTAATGGCACCGGTAAAAAAATAGCAAAATTGACACAAGTCTGCTTTTCCCAGGACACGGTCTCTGTGTGTGTATTGATAGTCCAGACTGGGTTTTCGCTTGCCTCTAAGCATGCACATTTCGCTTGGAGAAAATCGATAACCAGTCCACCTGTGTGTAATTTTGACAGAAACATGTGAAGTTTTAAGTGGCGGTCAATTACTCTGTATAAACTTTATTGGGAACAGATTTGTTATGTATCATTAACAGGCGTGCGCCATAAACTGGTCAAAGGATTCTTTACAAAGTTAATTATCATGGTTTATCAACAAGAGGCACCTCCTGTTGTGGTCTAGGAAGTGAAATTCGCCTGGTAAACAGGGAAATATCCGCAGTTGTATTCACTTGAAACAGCTGATGCGTACTTGAGATTCAGCCTCTTTGATACTTTTATTCAAAATTGCATGGAACCTAGTGTATGCAAGTTATATTTTAACCCTTAGAATGAGGGAACCAAAATTGTCGTCTGCTGTTGTTATATATTTTGTTCTCTGTCAATAAACCATGGCAGCATTTCAGAAACTGAGAAAGTAAGTCAGTGGGTTATATGTCCCAGCAACAACTATGGTCATATATAGGGATGGGATCTCGGTTTGTAGTGTCATCCAACCTGGCAGCAATTCAATGGAAATAATTCTAAAGTGCTGTGAGAGCATGTTTTTGATGAAGAAAAGGGAAAACAAAATAATAATCAGCAGACGACAACATTTCATTCAGCATTGTAATGGTTAAAGCCCTGGGTGGATGGACTGTGAGCAAAACAGTTAGTGAAAGATCATTTTACGGTAGATTTGTATTTCACTAACATATGTATATGACCTGAAAAAAAATAAAAAAATTAAGTAATAATAAAAAAAATAGTATTGAAAAAAAAATAACTTGTTGCAAAGCCAGTTTTGCTAAATATAGCATTCCTATTTCCCGCGCATGACCTCGCGATTGTGGTCACATGACTGAACACTACATCATCGGCTACGCCAGCGATAACATTCAGTTGTCGTATTGTTAAATTCGGTTAGTTTTGCTTATCATGCACAATTGTTGTACATGTATTACATACAGTGTTTGTGGTGATTATGTAGAAGTGTGCAATGCTGAAATATCTTGTAATGTGTCTTATCTGCAGCAAAATGGTAGTCAGTGGCAACTGTAAATCGGTGAAAGGAATTACATCACTACTAGTGAGATTTTCCAGATAGATTGCAATACGGCCAAGTTAAATTTAGCATGGAATTTTCTGGATTTGCTATCCATGACGTTGAAAGTGGACATGCAGATGCGATAATTAGCCGAAAAACATATATTTATGAACAAGGACAAGTTGCGATCACATGTTGAACTGACGGACCGAGGTCTATAAATACATTAAATATACCTAAAAGCATTAATAAGTGAAAAATAAGCTAAACAAATTCTTTACTCTCTCCTATATTTTGACTTATTAATGCTTTTAGGTATATTTAATGTATTTATAGACTTCGGTCCGTTACTTCAACCTGTGGTTGCGATGGTATTCATTGATGTATCTCAACTGTTTTTGTGAAATGCATCTTCGGAGGTACCATCTGAGACACAATCACATTAAGTCTCTCAAAACGGTCTCTGAAAAACTAAGATGGTGAAATATTTGATTTTGAAGCTGGCTTAAAATTTGGCTCCAACTTCACTGAAATGGCTCCAATTTTTTTTATTTGGCGAAAGTGTTGGCGCAAAGAAAAAAAAAGCCAGTGTGAGCCCTGTTCAGTGATCGAACAGGCAAATGGAGGAATGTATGTGAGCTGGCATCCCATATAGTTTTGATCTTACCAAACACTTGGCGGCCGTTTCATTAAACTTTGTACGACTAAAATGTTCGTAAGTGCAAAATTATGATAGTCTGTAAAATTAACATTAACAATGTTTTCTCGTGAACAATTATTGGATTTGCATTTATTGAGCATATGCTGCATATGCTCTATAAATGCAAATCCATTAATTAAAATTTCCAGACGATCCTAAATTTGCACTTACAAACATTTTAGTCGTACAAAGTTTAGTGAAATGGGCCCCTGCATGTAATAGCATTTGCCATTATAACACTGGCATAGTAAGGTTTTTGTCGATGGGGTGAACTGGCTGAAGGAGCACCCTTCCCTGGAAAAACTACATTTGTCAGTATGCGAGGCTTACGGAATACACCCCACGCCCCTTAATATGTAGATTTTTTTCCAAGTCTGCGGGCCTGTGACATTGACCTTGGGATCAGTGGGGGTTGGACGGTTGTGGATTTGTCACAGCATGATAGTAGGCCCTTAGAGGAATGCTTCGCGGAATATTCAGAATTTTCGATGTAGGAAATAATAGAAGTTGTAACATATTTCTCTGATATTAAGAGTTTAGTGATGGATGGACGGCCGGACTGACTGACAACTGGACTCCAGTATACGAGTTGTGGGGGGTATAAAAATATTGATTTCCACATTTAATTTCCTTGATTATGGTGATATAGTGCAGGGCTGTACAAATTGATTTTTTAGCCACTTGTCCCGGACAAGTGACTTGACAAAAGTGACTTGCCCCGACTTGTCCTGGAAATTATAATCCATGTGTGCATAATACATGCACTTTAGTTGCTATAAAAATGTTGGCAATAACATATATTACTAGTAACGGGAACCCTGGCAATCAGGAAAGATCGATTGATTGGTGTTTAATGGTCTATCTATAATTTCGAGCGTATATTCCAGAATTTTCGGTATAAAAACATTGACGTTTTGTGAATTAAATTACGGATTCTACTCCTTTGACCGTCTCGAAAATGAATTCACGTCTATATTTACAATATTTAATGTCTATCAGTATGTTCGCGGAACGGTAAATAATAAACTTTTTGAAATTTCAGTTTTTTTTTGTTGGCAACAGCTGTGAATTCGCTAATTACACTGCAGCTCCATCATAACGCGATCGCGTATAGCGTGATCTCCATTATAACCCGGGTCTCTCGTGGATCCCAAAAAAAATATTAAAAAAAAATAGAGAAGAAAAAGGAAAACAAAGAAAAAAAATCAAAAAAAAATCGTCGGACGTCGTAGTCATCGTGTAATTAGTTGATTCGTCATTTCTGTAAGTTTATTAAAACAACGACATTCAAAGTACATGAAATAATTATTATTAGCATATTAGCAAATGTAATACCTTTAATCAGGTAATCATGTTAATATGCATACAGTGCGACCCCCTTATTGCACGGAAGTCCGGCGACATACGACCTTCCGTGTTGCTTATCCGAACCGTGCAATATCCGTGCCAGGGGATATATGAATTCCAAATCCAGATGCGATTACACCCGACACATATTACACCCAGCTGTGTGTACAGGTGTTTATTGTATGACCTCATTCAGCACGAGGCTGTAAACTGTGTGACCTTTAGGCTATGTTTTGAAATGTTACTAATTGGTCAACACGCCTTTTGATGTGCCACAGACGTCGCGAACGTGCGACTTCTTTCATCATCGCATCACGGGGCAATCATGCAGTAACCCATTTCATGCTGAGGATACGCTTATGTTTGCGGACAAATATTTTCCTTCTATGCACTCAGAAGTATATGCCGCGACCACCATTTAATCCGTCTCGTCGAGACGGTTCAAATGAGTGGTCACATCGTATACTTTCATTGAGAAATAACAAAAATAAAAATATTTTTTTAATAATTTCATACCTGTAAATGTGTATTCCGAAAGGAATGGATTAAAAAAAAACTCTGAATCATACGCAGATCTGTCGCCATATATCGCCGATATTGATTTAGAAAATATTTTCCGTAAATTGAAATGTTCATGCGGAATTGTCGGTGGGATTATGCTTTCAAATTCGAATAAATTAATCTAATCAGGGTCACAGCTAGTATATCACTTTTTTTGCTATATACACAGTATAGCAGCTTCTGTGTAAGTGTGTATCGCCACGGGGAAGCCGACACACGCCCTAGGCGTTATCGATCGATGAAATGTTACAATTTAGGATTAGTCTAGTGAAGAAAACAGGTTGTGGCGGGACGTTTCAACGGAAAATAATGACTTGCCCGGGACTAACTTTCAGCATAGAGCCACTTGCCCGAGACCAAAACCGACTTGTCCCGGGCGTCGGGCGTGCCGATTTGTACAGCCCTGTAGTGATTTTAAAGCTTTAATTTCAAAGCTATAATTTCACAATATTGTCATTATTTCCATAAAAATAAATATAGACACATGGCCAAAGTTTAGGGTACCCCCAATCTCCAGCTATTCCACTGGTTATAACAATAGAGTATTTGGGCTATCGGCTTAAAAAAAGGTAGTTTTGAAAAGTATACAAAATTTATAATAATTGTAGGTCCCCTGGTAATTTCAATCAGTAGGATTATAATTTAGTTATATAGATGATGGCAAAGCAGCTTACATCAGTAACTAAATGGCATACAGCTTAGACCCTAATCGGACTGTGCTTATGGGGACACACACTCTGGGGCCCGTTTCGCTAAACTTTGTACGCCTAAAATGTTCGTAAGTGCAAAATTATTATAGTCAGTAAATTTCACAGTATCAATATTTTTATGTAAACAATTATTGTATTTACATTTATTCAGCATAGGCTGCATATGCAGCCTATGCTCAATAAATGTAAATACATCAATTGAAATTTACAGACGATCCTAAATTTGCACTTACGAACATTTTAGTCGTACGAAGTTTAGTCAAACGGGGGGCCCTGATGTATTAATATATCGTAATCTGAGAATGCAATGCAATGGTGTAGGTCTTTGGCCAAGTACCTGTAGTTTTTCCTTGATCGGAGTGCGGATACCCAGTATGAGACTGCCCCAGTCCTCCGATGACAGCAAGGGGACGGACTCCTGGCAGATTTCAATGTTTTCCTCAATCGCTGAGTTCAGTATAAGCTTGTTGAGGTTTTCGCTGTGGCCGCCGTGGGGAACGTAGACGGTGATGTCGGTCATGTTGACCTCCCACACACCGCGTATCCGCCGCTGGTCCATCTTCTGTTGGATGTACTGTCGAGACTTCTCCGCCTTCAGGAACTGCACAAACTCCCGAGTCTTGCAATGTTTGAACACGCCCGGCTGGATTGTGTCTATCTCCTTCGTTATGTCACCAAACGCCCGTGGAATATCGTCAGGGTCACCATTCAATGTCACATGTGCACCGTCGGTAGTTATCTTTAAATCACCAAACTTCCTACTTATAGCACTGAGTGAACCTTGTATTTCCAGTATTTTTAACTTCTCCACTGATTCTACTTTCTTCTTTTCTGTCTTTCTACGAAGTGATCGTGTGCATTCTGTGATTTTGCGATTGATCACATGCTGTATTCCTTGAATGGTTCCAGGAAACCCGATCAGAGTGAGACTTTCTCTCCGCCTGTTGTTTTTCACAAGGATCGAGTTTGTTTTGATTTCACCTAAAACAAACAGAATCGGTGAATAAATAAACCGTGGAGAATAATTACGTTTCCTATTTTGCTGACTGACAAACATATATTGTTCCTTAATCTGCATGATTCTTGTGATCACTCATTCGACCTACTAGCTAGTCTTCAGTAGGTTCATCAGAGTTATGCATGAACTTGCAAATGTTTTATTTTCTCCATAAAACATATAACCAAATGGTAACACATTCTCAGGTCACTGACCAGGAACAAACCCACTTGAAGTGAACCAGAAAGGACAAAAGTATTTAACCCTTACACCGCTATCTTAATTTTTTGTCGTCTGCTGTTTATTTTCTATTTTCCATTTTTATAATCAAAAACATGCTTTGACAGCACTTTAGAATAATTTACAACATGCTTTGACAGCACTTCAGAATCAATTCCATTGGAAATGATTCTGAAGTGCTGTCAAACCATGTTTTTATTGAGAAATACGGCACGATATGATTCTGAAGTGCTGTCAAACCATGTTTTTATTGAGAAATACGGCAAGATATAAAAGCAACAGCAGACGACAATTGTTGTGTGTAGCGCTCTAAGTGTTAACAAGACTGGTTACATCAGTCTCAAAGGGGGACATTCAGATGTACACTTGTTCCATTCCGGTTTATTTTACTTGGACTTCTTATTTCAGTAACCTAAATATGTGTTAGTTTAGAAAAGCGGAGTACAAACTATAAACTGGTTTACAAAGGTTGGCTGTAACATGTTATTGTGTGCTTTATCAAAATGGGCAAACATTGTTGGAAAATTGAGCTAAATTTGATCTCGTCTTGGGGTAATTTTAACCGTTTCACCCTAAATATCTGACATTGATAGTTTCATGCCCATTTCTGAATGATTCCATTAATCAGATATAAAGGGGTATTTTTAAAAACAAATTAAAATGAAATGAATGGGTTTAACATCTCAAACAGTGATGGTCATATAGAGACGGGACCTTGGTTTTAAACTATCTGAAATATACTGACAAACACTGCAGATCCTGATTAGACGTTACAAGCCGTATCTCCAGTGTTTGGAAATGTCCGCTTTATGGTCTGTTTAAAAGGGATATACTGACTAAACAATGGGTTGATAAATCAACGACAACATCAAAGTACATACCGGAATTTAGCCAGGCAAAGAATTTCTCCCAGATGCCGTCGGCAATACAGAATTCCACCTGGCTGACCATTTCCCGCAGGAATCGCGCAACCGTTTCCTGGGCGCCCGTCTCCCAGTTCTTCACCAGGATTCGGTAGTTCCGCATCGCCGGGGTCAGTGTGCAGGTCAAGGTCACGTGGTCCTTTGTATAGGTCACGCTCGCGTGGGCGTCCCGCAGTCGTCCGGAGAACTGGCTCTGGCAGTGGCTATAATTGAGTGGTGATTAACTTTATGGTGGTCTTTATATCTGGGCCCATGAATATAAACGTTTCCTGAGCAGGTACTTCATTTGTATGCTGAAAATCAGATAGTTTGGGTGTCTGCTCAGTCTCGCCCAATCATACTGCCTGGTTTCTGGTAGTTTTCAAGAATATGCTGAGAATGGTTTATAAGCACAAGCCCCAAGGAGACGGTTCAAATGGGTGATAAAAAGATATGCTTTCGCGAAAAAATAAAGAAATTAAATAATTTTTTCTAAAACTTCTCCTACCACTGTACTTGTACCCTGCATGTAATGGGTGGAGAGTAGAGAAAATTTCATGGTATTTTTGGTAGGTACCCATTTTAAAAATATCTTAACCCTTAGACCGCTACTTACAACAATTGTCGTCTGCTGTTGCTTTTATATCTTGCCTTATTTCTCAATAAAAACATGTTTTGACAGCACTTCAGAATCATTTCCAATGGAAATGATTCTGAAGTGCTGTCAAAGCATGTTGTAAATTATTCTAAAGTGCTGTCAAAGCATGTTTTAGATGATAAAAATGAAAAATAAACAGATGACAAAAAAAATAGGATCTAAGGGTTAAGCTATGTTATATGCCAAAATGATCGACTTATATTGGCATTAAGATATTTTGTGCAATCCAAGAGCACTTACGTTTTGACAAATTCCAGCTGATATGGGAGGATCTGTATATTGACGGGTTTCGGGATGGGCGTCATGTGGAGGCTGGTGTCCCAGATGGAGCCCAGCTCACTATGGTAGTAGGGCGACACCCGCAGTGTGGACCCGTCCACCCGGTGGGGCCGGCGATTGGCACACACCTTGTCCACAGCTGAAATATAACACAGCCAAATAGGCCATATATGACCAGTGTAGCCCCTGATCAAATAGCACATTTCGGTCGATGATCTATACGGCTTGTTAGAACCATGACAGATGTTTTATTGATGGAATGGCGAACAATGCACATCTTGATCAACCTGTGCGGATCTGGATCTACACTGGTCGCAAAACTCATAACCCCATTTTTCTAGTCACAGTGACAAATAAAACATAGCCAGATAGGCTATATAGCTCAGGACTGGTGAGTTTGACCGGATCTCTACTAGTTCATTCCAAACATCGTATGGCTAAAGACCTTTGCACCCAGTGTAGAGCCAGATCAGCTTTAGCATCTGTAAAGTTTGATCTTGATGATTATTAGTCCATTTCAAGGCTTCTGATGACAAATGTAGATTCATTTCAGGCTCTATGAATGTTCTAGCTGCTCCGTTATAAAAACTTGATAAGGCCCATGTTCATGTAGCATCACATAATTATATGGCTGCTAGTGGTCCAAAATAAGGGTATAAAAGGTAATGCACTATAAACAAGAGTTGTCAGAAGACAACGAAGCTCGCCTGTTGGCAGCCTTCACTTAAACTTGGCACAGTTGCATAAAAAAAACATGAATATTATATAACTTGACCTTGGGTTAAAGGGCGTGCGGTGGACCTTGACATTGGGGTCAGTGGTGCAAGGTGGGTCGTGGGTTTGCTATAGCATAATATAGCATATTAAGATGAATGCATGTATGAAATATCAATGAGCTCCCTGAAAACAGAAATAAAACAAAATTTAACCCAAAATTAAGTTTATGAACGCACTAAGTTAGTGATTTTCTGCAGCATGATAGCTATTCACATGAGGAATGCATGTATGAATGTGCTAAGTTTGTGACCTTGACCTTGGGAAAATGGGTGGGGGGGTGGGTCATGGATTTGCTGTAGCACAATAGAGGATCATCAGATGAATGCATGTATGAAATATCAAAGTGTTCCCTGTAAAGAAACAGAAGTTACACAACATTTACCCGAACGTTAAGTTGATGAACATGCTAAGTTTGTGACCTTGACCTTGGGGTAAGGGTTGGGTGGTGGGTTGTGGATTTGCTACAGCGTGATAGAGGGTCATCTGAGGAATGCATGTATGAAATATCAAGGCGTTCCATGAAAGGAGACATATGTTATAAGACATTTACCCCAACGTTAAGATTATGAATGTGCTAAGTTTGTGACCTTGACCCTGGGGTAAGGGGTGGGCGGTGGGTCATGGATTTGCTATAGCACAATAGAGTATCATCAGATGAATGCATGTATGAAATATCACGGCGTTCCATGAAAGGAAACAGAATTATAAGACATTTACCCCAACATTAAGTTTATGAATGTGCTATGTTTGTGACCTTGACTCTTGGGGGAAAAGGGGTGGGGGGTGGGTCATGGATTTGCTATAGCATGATAGAGTATCATCAGATCAATGCATGTATGAAATATCAAGGTGTTCCCTGTAAAGAAACAGAAGTTATAACAAGAGGGCCATGATGGCCCTAATTCGCTCACCTGACTCCATGAACACCAGAGGAGAATGTGACATTGAGTTCATGTGTTTTAAAAAAATTGTGCTATTTTTAGATGGCGGTCATCTGGGATTAAGCGATGACTCATTTTACCAAATCTGAAAATGCTTCACCCAAGGATCTTAACTTACTATGAAGTTTGGCCAGCATCGGCCATGTGGTTCCTGAGAAAAAGACGTTCAAAATCTTGAATAAATGGACCTTTTGGAGGCCATTATGGATGACATAATCATCCGATTCCGACAAATATTACACCAGAGCAATCGCCTCATCAATACCTTCAATTTGATATATGACATGAGCATATTTGGTCAAAAATAAAATTTGACCCCACGGGCCACGCCCATTTTTGACCCCGGGGTCACCATTTTAACACCTTGAAAGAGCATTGTACATCGATCATTCCTACCATGTTTCGTCGAAATCCGGCTGGCAGTTCATGAGAAGAAGATTTTTTAAGAATTTGTGCTATTTTTAGACGGCGGCCATCTTGGATTAGCGATGACCTCTGTTTTAACAAATCTGAAAAGGTTTCACCCATGGACCATAACTGTGAAGTTTGGCCACCATGGGCCAAGTGGTTCGTGTGAAGAAGAATTTTGAAATCTCTAAGATTTAAAGAACGACCTTTTGACCTTTCGGCGGCATTCTTGGATGACATGACCATCCAATTTCGATAAAATAATGTACCAGAGCGATCGCCTCTTTGATACCTTCAATTTGATATAAACATGACCATATTCGGTCAAAAATACAATTTGACCCCAATTTGACCACACGGGCCACGCCCATTTTTGACCTTGGGGTCATCATTTTAACAACTTTGAAAGAGCATTGTACATCGATCATTCCTACCAAGTTTCGTCGAAATACGGCTAGCGGTTCATGAGAAGAAGATTTTTTAAGAATTTGTGCTATTTTTAGACGGCGGCCATCTTGGATTAACGACAACCTCCATTTTAAAAAATCTGAAAAGGCTTCACCCATGGACCATAACTGTGAAGTTAGGCCACCATGGGCCAAGCGGTTTGTGTGAAAAAGAATTTTGAAATCTCTAATAAAAGAACGACATTTTGACCTTTCGGCGGCCATCTTGGATGACATGACCATCCAATTTCGACAAAAAATGCACGAGAGCGATCGCCTCTTTGATACCTTCGATTTGATATAGACATGACCATATTCGGGCAAAACTAAAATTTGACCCCACGGGCCACGCCCATTTTTGACCCCGGGGTCACCATTTTAACAACTTTGAAAGAGCATTGTACATCGATCATTCCTACCAAGTTTCGTCGAAATCCGGCTGGCGGTTCATGAGAAGAAGATTTTTTAAGAATTTATGCTATTTTTAGACGGCGGTCATCTTGGATTAGCGATGACCTCCATTTTAACAAATCTGAAAAGGCTTCACCCATGGACCATAACTTTTAAGTTTGGCTACCATGGGCCAAGCGGTTCATGTGAAGAAGAATTTTGAAATCTCTAATAAAAGAACGACCTTTTGACCTTTTGGCGGCCATCTTGGATGACATAACCATCCGATTTCGACAAAAAATGCACCAGAGTGATCGCCTCGCTGATACCTTCGATTTGATATATGACATGACCATATTCGGTCAAAAATAAAATTTGAACCGAATTTGACCCCACGGGCCACACCCATTTTTGACCCTGGGGTCATCATTTTAACAACTTTGAAAGAGCATTGTACATCGATCATTCCTACCGAGTTTCGTCGAAATCCGGCTGGCGGTTCATGAGAAGCTTTTTAAGAACTTGTGCTATATTTAGACGGCGGCCATCTTGGATTAGCGACGACCTCCGTTTTAACAAATCTGAAAAGGCTTCACCCATGGACCATAACTGTGAAGTTTGGCCACCATGGGCCAAGCGATTTGTGTGAAGAAGAATTTTGAAATCTCTAATAAAAGAACGACCTTTTGACCTTTCGGCGGCCATCTTGGATGACATGACCATCCAATTTCGACAAAAAATGCACAGAGCGATCGCCTCTTTGATACCTTCGATTTGATATATGACATAACCATATTCGGTCAAAAATAAAATTTGACCCGAATTTGACCCCACGGGCCACACCCATTTTTGACCCTGGGGTCATCATTTTAACAACTTTGAAAGAGCATTGTACATCGATCATTCCTACCGTGTTTCGTCGAAATCCGGCTGGCGGTTCATGAGAAGAAACTTTTTAAGAACTTGTGCTATATTTAGATGGCGGCCATCTTGGATTAGCGACGACCTCCGTTTTAACAAATCTGAAAAGGCTTCACCCATGGACCATAACTGTGAAGTTTGGTCACCATGGGCCAAGCGATTTGTGTGAAGAAGAATTTTGAAATCTCTAATAAAAGAACGAACTTTTGACCTTTCGGCGGCCATCTTGGATGACATGACCATCCAATTTCGACAAAAAATGCACAGAGCGATCGCCTCTTTGATACCTTCGATTTGATATAGATATGACCATATTCGGGCAAAAATAAAATTTGACCCCAATTTGACCCCATGGGCCACGCCCATTTTTGACCCCGGGGTCACCATTTTAACAACTTTGAAACAGCATTCTACATCGATCTTTCCTACCAAGTTTCGTCGCAATCCGGCTGGCGGTTCATGAGAAGAAGATTTTTTAAGAATTTATGCTATTTTTAGACGGCGGCGATCTTGGATTAGCGATGACCTCCATTTTAACAAATCTGAAAAGGCTTCACCCATGGACCTTAACTTTTAAGTTTGGCTACCGTGAGCCAAGCGGTTCGTGTGAAGAAGAATTTTTAAATCTCTAATAAAAGAACGACCGTTTGACCTTTCGGCGGCCATCTTGGATGACATAACCATCCGATTTCGACAAAACATGCACCAGAGTGATCGCCTCGTTGATACCTTCGATTTGATTTATGACATGACCATATTCGGCCAAAAATAAAATTCGACCCCAATTTGACCCCACGGGCCACGCCCATTTTTCATTTCGGGGTCACCATTTTAACAACTTTGAAAGAGCATTGTACATCGATCATTCCTACCAAGTTTTGTCGAAGTCTGGTTGGCGGTTCTTGAGAAGAAGATTTTTGAAGAATTTGTGCTATTTTTAAACGGCGGCCATCTTGGATTACGTGATGACGTCATTTTAACAATTTTGTAATCCCCCTACCTAAGGACCATGACCATGAAGTTTGGTGACTATAGGCTCAATGGTTACCGAGGAGAAGACGTTTGAAAATGTTCACGGACGATGACGGACGATGACGGACGACGACGACGGACGACGGACACATTGCGGTAACAATAGCTCACATGAGCTTTGCTCAGGCGAGCTAAAAAGACATTTACTCCAACATTAAGTTTATGATGTTGATCTTGGGGAAAGGGATGGGGGGGTCATTGATTTGCTGTAGCACAATAGAGGATCATCAGATGAATGCATGTATGAAATATCAAAGCGTTCCCTGTAAAGAAACAGAAGTTACAAAACATTTACCCCAACGTTAAGTTTATGAACATGCTAAGTTTGTGACCATGACCTTGGGTTAAGGGTTGGGTGGTGGGCTGTGGATTTGCTACAGCACGATAGAGGGTCATCTGAGAAATGCATGTAAGGAATATCAAGGCATTTCAAGAAAGGAAACAGATGTTATAAGATATTTACCCCAACGTTAAGTTTATGAATGTGCTAAGTTTGTGACCTTGGGGTAAGGGATGGGCGGTAGGTCATGGATTTCCTATAGCACGATAGAGTATCATCAGATGAATCCATGTAGGAAATATGAAGGCGTTCCCTGTAAATAAACAGAAGTTACACAACATTTACCCCAACGTTAAGTTTATGAACATGCTAAGTTTGTGACATTGACCTTGGGTAAGGGTTGGGTGATGGATTGTAGATTTGCTACAGCATGATAGAGGGTCATCAGATGAATGCATGTATGAAATATGAAGACATTCCCTGTAAATAAACAGAAGTTACGCAACATTTACCCCAACATTAAGTTTATGAACATGCTACGTTTGTGACCTTGACCCTGGGGTAAGGGTTGGGTGGTGGGTCATGGATTTGCTACAGCATGATAGAGGGTTATCTGAGGAATGCATGTATGAAATATCAAGGCGTTCCATGAAAGGAAACAGATGTTATAAGAAATTTACCCCAACGTTAAGTTTATGAATGTGCTAAGTTTGTGACCTTGACTGTGGAGTAAGGGTTGGGTGGTGGGTCATGGATTTGCTACAGCATGATGGAGGGTCATCTGAGGAATGCATGTATGAAATAACAAGGTGTTCCATGAAAGGAAACAGAAGTTATAAGACATTTACCCCAAAATTAAGTTTGTGGATGACGCCGACGCCGCCACCGCCGTCACCGTGGGGGGTATGCCATAAGCTCTTCTGCACTTCGTGCAGGTGAGCTAACAAAAAGAAAATTGAAAGTAACAATTTTTGTTCAATTCTGACATATGGGGCCATACAAATATTGTAACTGATTCCCACCAAGCCTGATACTCACTCTTACTGTCTGTAAACTCTATGATATAACAGCCGTCGTCCGTTTCCTCAACGCGGTTCGACACGAGCGGCCCGCCCACAGAGTCCTTCTCGAAGTAGTTGGCGACGGCCTCCTTACTGCGGACCTGGTACTCACTGCTGATGACGAGGGAGGATGGGGGCTGTACCTCACACACGTCAACCAGCGCCCCGTCCAGCCGCCGCATCTTCACGTTGTACTTCATCTTCGGCATGTCTGGCCACAGAATACGGGGTTCAGACAAGCGACTTTACTAAGGCATTCACGACAATTGAAGGCATTGGTCCCGTTGTACATCTAATCTAATATTTTTGCTGGTAACCTAACCCTTTCAACCCTAAACTAGAAATGGACGCTTGTCGACAAGCGCATGTGTATCCCCCTCCCCAGATACACAAGTAGTTTGAAAAAAGGGTGTTCGAGTTATGCTCCGGAGACAAAATCAGTGACGGAAAAACAAAGGGAGATAACTAAAGAATTAGTGATGCAAGAGTTGTCATTCTTGCGGGACACACCTTTAGGGTCGTGGTCTATGCATGTGTGAAGTTTCATGAAAATATTCCAAAGGGTGTTCGAGTTATGCTCCAGACACGAAATCAGTGCACGAAACAACAAAGGGAGATAACTAAGAAATTAACGACGCAAGAGTTGTCATTCTTACGTGCGACACACCATTGGGTCGTCTTCTATGCATGTGTGATGTTTAATAAACTAGAAAATGTGTTCATAGAACACGGATGTCCCACATATCGCTTTGATAATGAGGCCAAATTGCAAGTCAAAATTTTCTTTTACCTGAGCGTTAAAGTTTTTGAAGCACCAAGTATGTGACCTTGACCCTGGGCTTGGTGGGGGCAGGACAAACGTGGATTTGGCACAGGGCGGTAGAGGACCATTAGAGCAATGCATATATGAAATATGAAGATGATCCATGAAAGAAAACAGAAATTATAAGATATTTACCTGAGCGTTAAAGTTTTTGAAGCACCAAGTATGTGCCCTTGACCCTGGGATTGGCGGGGGCAGGACGAACGTGGATTTGGCACAGGGCGGTAGAGGACCATTAGAGCAACGCGTATATGAAATATGAAGTTGATCCGTGAATGGAAAGAAAAATTACAAGATATTTACCTGAGCGAGAAAGTTTAAAGTTTTTGAAGCACCAAGTATGTGACCTTGACCCTGGGATTGGTGGGGCAGGACGAACGTGGATTTGGCACAGGGCGGTAGAGGATCATTAGAGCAATGTGTATATGAAATATGAAGCTGATCCGTGAAAGAAAACAGAAATTATAAGATATTAACACGAGCGTTAAAGTTTTTGAAGCACCAAGTATGTGACCTTGACCCTGGGCTTGGCGGGGGCAGGACGAACGTGAATTTGGCACAGGGCGGTAGTGAACCATCAGAGCAATGTGTATATGAAATATGAAGCAGATCGGTCGAAGGATGAAGAAATTATGAGACATTTACCCGAGTGTTAAAGTTTTGTGACGGACGGACGGACGGACGGACGGGAGGACGGGACGCACGTTCCTACGAATGAATACTTGTTGGGTTTTTACTGTATAAAAATACCCAACAAGAGTACCCAACACTATCCTAACCCTACCCAATAAGATCCCCGTACGCTTACAACAAGTACCCATTCGTGTGTGCAGACGGACGGACGGACGGACCGGACGGACGGACGGACGGACGGACGGACGGACGGACGGACGGACGGACGGACGGACGGACAAGGGTAACACTAAATGCCCCCTCCACTATCATGGTGGGGCATAAAAATATTCCAAAGGGTGTTCGAGTTATGCTCTAGATACAAAGTCAGAGCACGAAACAACAAAGGGAGATAAGTAAACAAGAATTCCGCGGAATCAGATGCCTCGCCTTTTCCCGCCTTGACCTCGAGCCTGGGCCCGAAAGCAATTTTCACTGGCCCGAACATATTATACAATTATTGACTAGTGAGCCATAGAATATCAGATTATATTCTATGGCTCACTAGTCAATAATTGTTTTATTATATGATAATAGTCTGTATATAGCACTTACGACCTTATGCTACTAGACAAAAATTGAAAAAGAATTTGAAAAAAAAAAATTAAAAAAAAAAATGGAAAAAAAAAGTTTAAAAATTAAAAATAATAATGCTTGCTACTGGAGCCCAGAATTTTTTTTTAATAGTCCTATATTTATTTATCTACATATATCTGCACAGGTCCACATAATGCCACAATATTTTCAACACAGTTTACGGAAATGTAATATACAAAAATAAATAAAACTAGAAAAAGTCGATGGCGCGCCATCGCAATATACCCACTTTCCCCAAATGTTAAGTCCGAAAGGGGGAGGTAATCCATGATGGAGGGTCGGATAAAAAATCCGAATTCACTTTGCGCATCAGCACATCAAAACGAAGCTACGAACCAAATATCAGACGCGTAGGTATTAAGGTGAAAAAGTTTTTCGACCTACGAGGAAAAATAGTGAAATTCTAAGTCCGAAAGGGGGAGATAATCCATGATGGAAGGTCCGATCAAAAATCGGAATTCACTTTGCACATCATAACGAAGGTACATATCAAATATCAGAAATGTAGGTATTAAGGTGAGAAAGTTTTTCGACTTACAATGAAAAATAGGGAAATTCTGAGTCCAGTCCGAAAGGGGGAGATAATCCATGATGGAGGGTCGGATCAAAATCCGAATTCACTTTGCGCATCTGCACATGATAACGAAGCTACATACCAAATATGAGGCGCGTAGGTATGAAGGTGAAAAAGTTTTTTTTTTCGAGTTACAAGGAAAAAATGGGAAATTCTGAGTCCGAAAGGGGGAGATAATCCATGATGGAGGGTCGGATCCAAAATCCGAATTCACTTTGCGCATCTGCACATGATAACGAAGCTACATACCAAATATCAGGAGCGTAGGTATGAAGGTGAAAAAGTTTTTCGAGTTACAAGGAAAAAATGGGAAATTGTGAGTCCGAAAGGGGGAGATAATCCATGATGGAGGGTCGGATCAAAAATCCGAATTCACTTTGCGCATCTGCACATGATAACGAAGCTACATAGCAAATATGAGGCTCGTAGGTATGAAGGTGAAAAAGTTTTTCGAGTTACGAGGAAAAAATGGGAAATTGTGAGTCCGAAAGGGGGAGATAATCCATGATGGAGGGTCGGATCAAAAATCCAAATTCACTTTGCGCATCTGCACATGATAACGAAGCTACATAGCAAATATCAGGCGCGTAGGTATGAAGGTGGAAAGTTTTTCGAGTTACGAGGAAAAAAATGGGAAATTCTGAGTCCGAAAGGGGGAGATAATCCATGATGGAGGGTCGGATCAAAAATCCAAATTCACTTTGCGCATCTGCACATGATAACGAAGCTACATAGCAAATATCAGGCGCGTAGGTATGAAGGTGAAAAAGTTTTTCGAGTTACGAGGAAAAATGGGAAATTGTGAGTCCGAAAGGGGGAGATAATCCATGATGGAGGGTCGGATCAAAAATCCAAATTCACTTTGCGCATCTGCACATGATAACGAAGCTACATACCAAATATCAGGCGCGTAGGTATGAAGGTGAAAAAGTTTTTCGAGTTACAAGAAACGTGACGGACGTACGGACGGACGGACGGACGTACGGACGTACGGACGGACGGACACCCGTGACGAAAACAATATACCCGTTTTTTTTTACAAAAAAAGTGGGTATAATAATAATGCTCGCTACTGGAGCCCATAATTTTTGTTACTAGTCCTATATTTATCTACATATATCTGCACAGGTCCACATACTGCCACAATATTGTCAACACAGTTTACGGAAATGTAATAATGTACCTGTATAAATTACCTGTAATAAGTTAGTGGTCAGTTAAAAAATTGAAAAAGAATGTAAAAAAAAATAAAAAAAAAATGAAAAACAAAAAAAAATAAATTAAATTTAAAAAAAATAAAAGAATAATGCTCCCTACTGGAGCCCAGAATGTTTTTTAATAGTCCTATATTTATCTACACATCATATATACACAGGTCCACATATTGCCACAATATTTTCAACACAGTTTAAGGAAATGTAATATAATCATTTACCTGTATAAATTACCTGTAAGTGGTCAGTGGTCAGTTGCACATGCTAGCACATGCACAGGTGAATAGTCTGTATATAGCACTTACGACCTTATGCTACGAGACAAAAATTGAAAAATAATTTGAAAAACAAAATGAAAAAAAAAAAATGGAAAAAAAAAGTTTAAAAATAATAATGCTTGCTACTGGAGCCCAGAATTTTTTTTTAATAGTCCTATATTCATCTACATATATCTGCACAGGTCCACATAATGCCACAATATTTTCAATGTAATATCCAATGTAGTAATTTACCTGTATAAATTACCTGGTCAACAGTGGTCAAGCACTGGACATCTGCACATGCTAGCCCATGCTAGCACATGGTTCTCCCAGTCTCTATTGTTCTCTCTACAGGTAAGGTGTACAGAGCACACGAGAAAAGGTGTACAGAGCAGACGAGAAAACAGGTCTTCATGTATTATTGTCCAGTTTGTAGAGTGCGCAAAACAAAAAAGGGAGATAACTCAAAAATTAGCTACGCAAGAGTTGTCATTCTTGTGCGCGACACACCTCCGGGGTCTATTGCATGTGTGAAGTTTCATGAAAATAAATTCCAAAAGGGTGGTCGAGTTATGCTCCGGACAGGAAATCAGTGAGCGAAAACAAAAAAGGGAGATAACTAAAAAATTAGCTATGCAAGAGGTGTCATTCTTGTGCACGACACACCTTCGATTCGTGGTCTAATTGAATGTGTTAAGTTTCATAAAAATATTCCAAAGGGTGGTCGAGTTATGGTCAATCAGTGCGCGAAACAAAAAAGGGAGATAACTAAAAAATTAGCTATGCAAGAGTTGTCATTCTTGTGCGCGACACACCTTCGGGTCGTGGTCTATGCATGTGTGACGTTTCATGAAAATATTCCAAAGGGTGTTCGAGTTATGCTCCGGACAAGAAGTGTCTGCGGCGGACGCGGCGCGCTGTCAAATCCATAGTATCCCCCGACGGAGTCCGGGGGATACAATCACTGGAATGGACTGTGATATGTTTATTTAAGGATCAATCCAAACGTTACAAAATGATTTTCAGACTAGAGCATTTATAAATTTATAAGGGGTGTTTTGTTTTCTCTAAAAAAATATGAAAATTACTTGCAAAATGTCCAGATCCTGATGAGACGGCTCATCTGCATCTACACCGTTTGCAAACACTAGAAAAGAGGACTGTAGTGTTGAAAGGGTTAATGATCAACAGTGATCAGACGGTACTTCGTCTTCAGCATATCTGCTAATGGACAATACAATAATTTATTACACTGGGCCAGTGTCATTTAACTGTTTGAATGAAGGACACGCAAAATTGTCATCTGCTTTTGTTCCATATTTTGTATTCCATCTCGATAAAAAACAGCACTGTCGAATCATGTTTTTGTTCAGATAAATGGAAAATAACTAGGTCATCGTTATCACTAAGCTAATCTTCTCGCTGTCAACCTTGATAAACGAAAGGCGTTACTAGCTCACGTACATACGGCTAGGAAAGATAAGGCTAGGAAACGTGTGGGAATTCCCAACTCGGGTTTCCTACTGTTTCCGAGCCAAACCCTGGCATTATATTTATCAGTAACAGCTTATGTTTACAATAATTGATTGTCTTTGTCCCCTTGTACCCTCACATATTTTTTTCCTGGTGGCCTAATCAACACAGAGAACAAGGGCATCGTTATCACTGAGTTAATCCCCTCGCTAGAAGCCTTGACAATAAAACGAGTTATTCTTACAAACAAACAGGATCTGCACCATTATGGATATTTTCGGTTACTTAAGATTCAAATACACAATCATACCGGACACATGTTGCCTGGTTTGCGTACAAATGTGACAAGACCCACTCAGTGTGTAGTCTATATTGTGCATTGATGCCGTCAATGACCTGCAAACGGGGTAGATCCTGAAGTGCCAGCTCAACGAGCCGTCTCATCAGGATCTGTACCAGTTGTGGACACGTTACCTGGTTTGCGTACGAACGTGACGAGAGCCTCTGTGCGGTCCATGCTGTACAGGATGCTATCACTGACCTCGGCTGGGTGGGCGATGGACTCGAGGTACTGGCGGATAGTCTCCGTGGTGCTGCGTGGGTGCAGCCCCTTCACGAATACCCGCGCCAACGGCCCCTGGTACCCCACACCCACGTTACCTGTAATCGCTGTAAGTCGTATAACGCCATCAAATGGGGATTATACCCGTAGATGAATTATGAAACAATAGTTGGTCTAGAAGCTTAATTTTGTGCACAACTGTGGGTATTGGCAAGAAAGTCATTTGATAAGGCATGTTTATCATGAACGATGATTGTATTCACAAAGTAGTGAATTAAAACATTGTCATTGTCTATGTAAACCCATTCCTTTCGGAATACACCTTTATGGGTGTGAAATTTATTAAATATTTTATATTTATTTTCGTTATTTCTCAATGAAAGTATATGTTGTGATTTTCAGCAAACATAATGGCGTATCCACAGCATGAAAAGGCTAAAAGATCTGTGCCATTGTATGACAGGAATGACAGTATGAATGTGGCAGTGCTTTCATTAGCATCGATTTTCCGGAATTGTTTTTTACTTTTATCAAATTTGAGGATTTTGTATAGATGCAGAAATTTCCGGAATATTTTGTCCATTTTCGGCGAGTAATTCAATTCCAATTCCTGTTTAACACTGAAGTGGTGTGCATACCAGAGATCACACCAAAAAATAGTTATACACAGTTTCTATATGAACATACGTGTCTGTGACTGGAGAAATGACGCTTATGGCATTTGATTTCAGTTTAGTTTATGATCAATAGCATATTCATACAACTGGAAAAGAATATATACGGTTTGTTATAAGCATGACATGTTTCTACTGAGTGGCGAACAGTGCAGACCCAGATCAGACTGCACAAAAGATAAAAGCCAAATTTCTCCCGTCACCCATATGTTTGGTTGTGGTTGTAATCGAGCATCGTTGACAATGTAGACCCTTTGTGGAATTGTAGGTTGATCAGTGGCAACATCGTACACACGTCACAAGTGTAATTAATCCCTCTTGTTAGCTACCAGGGCCCTATTTCACTAAACTTTGTACAACTAAAATGTTCGTAAGTGTAAATTTAGGATCGTCTGAAAATTTCAATTGATGGATTTACATTTATTGAGCATAGGTTGCATATGCAGCCTATGCTCAATAAATGTAAATCCAATAATTGTTTACAAGAAAACAATGTTAATGTGAAATTTACAGATCATAATTTTGCACTTACAAACATTTTAGTCATACAAAGTTCAGTGAAACGACCCCCAGACTCTTGAACACCAAGGAACCATGGAAAAACAATGCGACACATGCACATTTCTTAACTTATTTGACCTGATAAATAGAATACAATGCTATTGTCTTTTGATAACAAGTGTATCAAGCTAGGAAACGTTAATAATTCTTAGCCTTGATTGATCAAAAGTTGCTAGCCGAATATTCTCTATGTATAACCAGGTACAGTGAAACCTCTCTAAATCGGACACCCTGGGAGGTCCCCAGGGTGTCCGGTTCAGACAGATTCCACTGTCATTAAGCATTCCATGAACAGTTTTTGTAAATTTTTAATCATGAACAGACACGACAATGAAATAAATGACAGTGAAACCCATCTAAATTAAACACATACCTCGCTGACCGTAAGCCGGTCGCTGGAACATGGACGTGGAGTTGGCACTAGGCTGTCTATCGTACTGCTGAGACATGACGTTCTGCTGGTAGGCGACGGGCGAGCGGGCGCGGTACTGCCCCATCGGCTGGTATGGCAGGGATTGTTGAGTGCGCGAGTCCATGCCCGGCGACTGGAACCGGTTCTGGTACTGGGTCGGCATAGATGGGGTCAGCGTCGGCGTCAGGTTCGTCGACTGAGTGGGCTGATTCGTATTGAAATACGGATTCAGGTTAGGATTGTTGTTGAAGTTTTGCCGATGTACATCTGGCTTGTAACCACTTTGTTCGAACCTGTTTTCATCAATGTTGTCCTTGGGTTTGTAGTCCGGCTCAATGCGTCGAGCAGATGGCGTTGGTTCGTTTAACTTGTTTTGTGTTTCGGGAAATTTGGACGTCGGTTCTTGTCTATTCTGATTCATGTTTGTGTTGAATGACTGCATCGCGTCGCCAGGCATGCTGATGGGGACACTGGGCGTGACGGTGGTCTCCGCGGGCTTCACGGGGCTGGGGGCCTTGGGCGGCTCCGGGACCACCGGCTTCTCCGGGGACGCTGTCAGTTTCTGGATGGACTCCTGCTGCTTACGGAGGGTCTCCTGGTGCTGCTGCCATGAGTCTGCCTTCCCCTGGGTCCCCGGCTGGGAGGCAGGTTGGGCCGCGGGCTGGCTGGCGGGCGTCGTCTGCCGTGTCTGGATCTGCACCGGCGTCTGGGGGCGGTACTGGGGCGTCACCGTCTGCTGCGGTACGATCGGCTGGTGCACGTACTGCGCCTGTGGCCGAATCTGCACCTACAGACAAGTGTATAGATTTCAGGTTCAGAAGGCATTAATGGTAACTGTTTTAGGAGTCGAGTACACTAGCTGAACAAGATTAAAGTGATATGTTCAAATGTGAAAATAATCAAGTGGTATGTCTGTAAGCATATCAATGACGAGACTGGTCACGAATGCATTAACCCTTACAATGTTGAATTAAATTTTGTTGTGTGCTGTTATTTTCCATTTTTCGCATTAACAGCATCCTTTGACAAAAATGACAGCAGGCGACAGTTTTTGTTTCCCACATCTAAGAGTTAACCCTTTCAACCCTAAGGAACTGGAATGGACTGTGATATGCTAATGTTCTGACCAATCCAATGGTCACAAAATGATTTTCAGATTCGTCCATTTATGAAAAGGGGGTGTTTTTGTTCTCAAAAATATTAAAATTACTTTCAAAAAGTGCAGATCCTGATGAGACGGCTCGTTACGAGCCGGCTCATCTGGATCTGCACTTTTTGCATAAACCGATATAGTGGGATTTCGGGTTCAAAGGGTTAAGTCCCATTTCCCATGCCAGTCACAATGCCATGGGTTGTCTACCTGATGCTGTGACGTATGAGGCCATAGCTGGTACTGCTGGCCGACAGTGTACGCCTGCTGGATGGGTTGTGGGTTCGATGATGGCTGGGCCTGGAATATCGGCTGCGACGCTGCTGCTATGTTCTGGTCATGTGACCGCGGAGATTGGATCTCTGGCGAGGCCGACGGGAAATAGTTGCGCTGAGGAGTCGTCTCTTCTTGCTTGGCTGTGAGGGACGATAAACATAATGTAAGATATACACAAACTCTAGTTGCAATGTTGTGCTTAGAGTAAGCCCAAGAAACATTTGCCCACCTCAAACCACCAATGTCCCCTAACACTTTCAACACCACAGGCCTGTATAGTGGTATTAGCAAAATAGTGTAGATCCATATGAGCCAGCTCGTATGAGCCGTCTCATCAGGATCTACACTTTTTGCAAGTAATTTTTAGAACAAAAACACCCTATTTTCACAAATTGACTAGTCTGAAAATCATTTTGTGACAATTGGATTGGTTGGAAAATTAACACCATTCCAGTGACTTAGGGGTGAAAGGGTTAAAATATAAGAATCTCCCATTAACTTATACTGGGGAATGAATATGAAATTGTCCCCTTGTGACCGAGACAACACTCATGTTGGCACTAAGGTGAAGCAAGGGCATATTTAATTCCCTCGCTGGCAGCCTTGATAATAATATCTTTTTTTTAACAGTTTTTCTTTACAAACAAGGTGAACATAAGTCCTCAGTGACCTTGGGCGGTCGGACATGGGTTGTTTGCAAAACAAAGCATCATCCCTAGACACACATTGTGGTAAAATATTATCAAAATCAGTCAAGTGGTTCATAGTTATTGAAAAATGGAAAGTGTTACTAATGCACGCACGTACGTACATACTAACGCTATATCCCCTCTTGCCTATCAGTGAGAGAATAATTCAAATTAGCAGCCAGATCACCCGAGACTCTCAGTGAGAGCAAAAAATAATAGTAGCCAAATTTGCACTCAGGTACTATCTGATTCAAGTTAGCCTATGTCGAAAAGGGGGTGATAATCCATGACCCGAGGGTCAAATAAAAATAGAAATAAAGTAATTTGACCTTGACCTTGATGTATGAAGTTTGAAGTAAATCCGACTTACCGTTGCAGAGATAATGAGAACCCAAAAACGTTAACGCAAATCTTACGGACAGACGGACGGAATGCAGAAAACTATATATCCCTCGACATACTTAGGTTATAAGACAGGTCTATCATGTGTGACAATCACGCACCTGCGGTTTCTGTATCACGACCAGCCTGTTCGTGCAGGTTCTGTTGCTGTTGTTGTTGCATCTGCATCTGCACCATCTGTTGTTGGTGTAGCCAGAGTAGCTGTTGATGGTACATCTGCATCTGTTCAGGCTGGCCCGAGTAGTTGAGTGCCAGCTGTCGGAACACCGGCTGGTTCTGGTGGACGAGCAACGGGTTCTGTTGCTGGATGGTGTGGGCCTCTGGCTGGGAGAAGGCCTGGGGCAGCGTGCACAGGCCACATCTGTTGTTCGGGGGTCTGCTGTGGGGTCGCCTGGCTGCTGGGGGAGTGGTCCCGCGTGGGACGCACATTTGTGCTGTCTATCTCATGAGACGGCTGCTGCCAGCTCTGCTGAGAGTAGGCCGGGGGGTGTACGGGCCACATCTGGGGCTACAATGCACACGCATGAATATGATGAGATGAGCCATGTGATTTTGTAGCTAAGTAGATGTGACATTTTTTCATGAATATTTTTTACAAAACGTGATATTTTCTGTAATTGATGTCGAAATGTGACAAAATGTTCAGAGCAAATGTGGATTAGAATTCCCCATTTGCTTTGACTACTTTTGTTTTACATTTGACGTCATTTACGGAAAATATTGTCAATTTTGTAAATATTTTCATGAAAAATCTCATTTCTTATCACCTACGTACAAAATCACATGGCTCGTCTCATATGCTAGTCCAGCCTCATAAGGATCTATATTGTTTGTACAAGCGTGGCGGCTGTTTGCGTGGTTTACAATGTAAAGGCAAACAGTGCAGACCCTGATCAGACTGCACGTTAGCCAGGCTTGTCTGGGTCTGCACTGGTTGCAAAGGCCTTAAAGGTACATGCCCAGTCAGTAGGCACAAAATGTTCTTTACAGGAATTAAATAAGTGTAAACTTGTGTCACTATTCCACCAGTTCTAAAAATTACAAACTATTTATTTTACTGATAGTGACTCGCGGTGGCATCAGACTATTTCATAGCCAGGCTTGTCTGGGTCTGTACTGGTTGCAAAGGCCTTAAAGGTACATGCCCAGTCAGTAGGCACAAAATGTTCTTTATAGGAGTGAGTGAGTGAGTGAATAGGGTTTAACGTCCGCTTTTCTGACATAGAGGTACAAGCCTCAGGGAGTCTACACGCAGACGGGTCAACGGGGTCGAGTCCCGTATCCACCTGTCCGAGGGGGGTAAATCCCAACTTCAGAACTCAATATTTACAATCAAAATATATATTCAGTCCTGAAATTAGAACAACCTGATCTGGTGCCAGGCCCTCGCCACACCAGCATCATTTATCCCATTCCCTAAAAGTAATAGGATTAGCGCTAACCTTACTTTTATATATGGGGCATAGCCTGACTCAACTCTCACATACAAGAAAGCCAAAAATGTACATGAGGGCCAAATCCGGTATAGTGGGTTCCGGAAAGTATGAACACAATCGTTAAGCCAGTTTAATCGCCTTTTACGACAAGCAATGGCTACTGCAGCACTATTCTCAGGATCAGTTGATCCCACCCCGGTGCCTGCACGGGGCGTTCTTTATAGGAATTAAATAAGTGTATAATTGTGTCACTATTCCACCAGTTCTAAAAATTATGAGTGCCCGCTATACAGATATAATCATTTAGTAATATTTAATTTACTGATAGTCACTCGCGGTGGTATGAGGCTATTTTCTTAAGCAAATGAGGCATGATATTTTTTAATTATTTATGCTATGGTAATTAAATGCGCAACCTGAAAAAATAATATTTTCGACAGATTATAAAGTATGATCATTGCACATCATAACAAGAAATACGTCTGTCGAACGCGGATGCCACCTGCAGCATATTTGAGAAACTGTGACAAAGTGGTTAACCGAAAAGTGTGACGGACGGACGGACGGACAGACGGTCCAAACACTATATGCCACCCGTTTCTTCGAAACCCGGTGGCATAAAAATAAATACAGAGAATAAATAGTAATGGCCGTTAATATTTAAGGAAAAACGTTGATCGCCCCTGATATCAGTGTGAAAATTTACGTCTGATGTAAAATGTATAATAATTCCAATCAATACGTGGGGGTAATGGTGACTAATGTTTATTTTGCCAGAAAATGTCTCAGATGATGTCTCTGATATAAAGAACAGTGTGTGCCTACTGAGTGGGTATGTACCTTTAATTGATTTTTAGGGCACTTAAAGGTACATACCCACTCAGTAGGCACACACTGTTCACAATACGTGTGGTAATGGTGAATTAATGTTTATTTTGCCAGAAAATGTCTCAGATGATGGCTCCGATATAACAAACAGTTTGTGCCTACTGAGTGGGCATGTACCTAAAAGTGCCCTAAAAATCAATATGAATATACAGATGATGACATGAACTAAGTATAGTTTATTATACAATGAAGTGAATGTATATGTACATGCATTCCATGAACGATAGAATTATTACCAAACATATTAATCCTTTTTTGTCGTCTGCTGTTTATTTTCTATTTTCCATTTTTATCATCAAAAACATGCTTTAACAGCACTTTAGAACAATTTACAACATGCTTTGACAACACTTCAGAATCATTTCCATTCCAATGGAAATGATTCTGAAGTGCTGTCAAACCATGTTTTTATTGAGAAATAAGGCAATATAAAAGCGACAGCAGACGACAATTGTTGTGAGTAGCGGTCTAAGGGTTAATACACAAAACAAGAGCTATTTGAAAACAGCATAGTTAAACTATTGGCAGCCTATTAGTAAAGACAACAGAAATTTCTAGAAATAATAAAGATATTCGTTTAATACTATTTAATTGCCTGTTAGCAGCTAAGGTCATTGTAGGCCGGTGAACGAAATCACATATTTCACCTGTAATTACCCTTCACATGCTCCCAACCTGCTGCCTGCAGTAATAATACATATTTCAGAGGAAACTTCCAAGTAACTGGGCAAAAGCATGTCAATGTCACTTAAAGGTCATGCATTTGACAGTGGTTTGTGATATATGTCACTGGATCATGTTGATGTGCATGTATGGTGACTGTGTATGCCTAAATGTAATAATGAAGATACAAACATGACCAAACACTTTAACCAAAGAAAATTGGAAGTAAATTGGCAAAGTAGGTCAAGGTCACTTGAAGGTCATGAGTTTGGCAGTAGGTTGTGATACATACCACTGGGCCATGAGTATGTGCCAGTATGGTGACAGTCGGCCTAATAGTATTGAAGATATAAACATGACCAAAAGCTTTAAACGGAAGACAATGCCGGTGTGACGACAATAGCACCCCTTATTCTGTGTCGATCATTAATGGTAACAAGTTATCAGATTTATGCCTAATGTTTGTATCCTCTGTAACCGTGTAAACAATGCAAAATTTTCTGATTGCCTAGAATCCATTCAAATAGCTACAAATAGTCCATATTACATCGCAACATACCCGGACTTAACTTCTTTCAGGTTATATTTGCAATAAACTGTCTCAAATACACAATGCCAACGGTGGAGTGATGCCGTCAAGATGAATTGATATATTAACTGATGGAAAATTTATTTCAAAATTTACACACACCTAAAAACATATTCCGATTTCCATTTACAAGAAAGGTGTACATGTATCGTTTTTACAAATTCGAAAATATCCGCAAATGGTGCAGATCCTGATGGGACGCCTCGCTACAAGCCAGATCATCAGGATCTACACAGTTCGCAAACATTATGATAGTGGTCCATAGTGTTGAAAGGGTTAAAGTAACCACAGTAGTATAAATAAAATTTTATTCAAGCTGACAAATGTACAACAAATACATGTCATACAGATAATAGTTGGATGTGAAAGCCATATCAGTTTAGTTTAAAATCAAAATATTGTACATACATATGTATAGGATCATTCCACAACAAAAATAACTACAACAGAAAAGCTACAGTCCCACCTCCCCTAACGGCCACCTCCCAGCAACGGCCACCTCTCTTCAACGGCCAGTTTAAACTCCCCCCGTTAGAATTTAACGTTATTTTACCTCTGTCCAACGGTCACCTCTCTTCTCCAGCCAACGGCCACAAAAAAACACAACAAAATCGTCAAAAGACCTCTCGAACGGCCAACATATTTTTGCTAACGGCCAGTTGATTTTTTCATAGCAAAGAGTCGTAAGCTTCTCTGACCGGCCAACATATTTTTACAGGTTTTTATTCTGAACGGTCAATATAATTAATCTTGCCAAACGGCCACGTCAATTAAAACATGACACAAACCACCTCTCTGAGCGGCCAACATATTTATTATTGACAAACGGCCATAAACCACGACAAAAACGGCCTGTAAACGGGCAGCATATTTTTTTTAATGGACATTTTCGTATGCAAACGTTACCGTGAATCGCGTAAAATCAATATTCCTGTGTAGCCTACCGGCAGATCTAATCGAGTGTGCCGTATCTATCGGATACCTTCGGTGGTAATCGGTCGATAAAAGTTGTGTGTAAACACATGTCCAAGTTGTGTATTCGGATTTATCACCTGTCTGGCATCTGACAATGGGATTGCCGACAAGTTTGTCACCGTTTGAAGTGGATTAAACAAGCCATTTACCAGGATTAGGGTACTCAACACGGTCTGCTGACTGAATATGACACCATGTGACACTGCAAGAAAAGTGGGCTTATTGGGTTTGTGACCAGTGTAGCTGTAAATTAGTCTGCTCAGTGTGTTCACTACATGTTTTTACACAAAATTGGATTAACAATAGCATGATTATAACTTTGTCACACAAATGCAGATCCGAATCCAGACTGCAAGTTATTCTGATCAGGAGCTACACATGTCAAAAACTGAATGAGCCCAGTTTGTCATTATGAATGCATAATTGTTATTGGTCAATTTGAACATTTAACATGTTTAATAAATTGTTATTTCTCAAAATAACCATGATTACTATTTTGTCTTCTTCAATAACATACTAACAATGACAAATGTATTTGTTCTATAGTAAATAAAATATAATACTATAAAACATATACAATCCTAGTTGTTTCTATGTTCATATATCAGTATAAGCAACTGAGAAGTTGATGGCTGTTCATTGATGGCTGTTCGTTGGTGACCCTCTCCACAACAGCCACCTCTCTACAACAGCCACTTTTAGTCCTTCCGGCTGCTGGCTGTTGTAGAGAGGTTGGACTGTATATGCCCTGCATGCCTCACATAGGGGGCATAAACACAAGAACACTATATGCCCTCCCGCCATTTCATGCCGGGGGCATAAACGAGGATGGCCGCGGCCCACATGTCGAGCCCGCCGAGGCATTTGATGGTCTCAGAGTGTCTTTATTTTAGTTTGATGCCCAATAAGCATACAAAGTTTCAAGCACATCTGACTTACGGTTACAGAGAAGTATGTGAAAACTTTAACACAAATTTTGACAGAAACTTTAAGGCAAACTTCCAAGTCATTTGACCTTGAAATATGGGGCACAGGGGACGCATGAGTGGGACACAGAATGAATATATGGATGATGACTAATAAGCATATGAAGTTTCAAGTCAATGTGACTTAGGACTGCAGAGATATAAGGTATTTAAAAACTTTAACGCAAATTTCGGAACGCAAAACTTCTAAGTCATTTGACCTTGACATTCGGCACAGGGGTCGCATGAGTGGGATACAGCATGAATATATGGATGATAACTAATAAGTATATGAAGTTTGAAGTCAATGTGACTTAGGACTGCAGAGATATAAGGTATTTAAAAACTTTAACGCAGATTTCTGAACGCAAAATTCTCAGACATTTCACCTTGGGCACAGGGGCCGTATGAGTGGGATACAGCATGAATATATGGATCATGACTAATAAGCATATGAAGTTTCAAGTCAATGTGACTTAAGACTGCAGAGATATAAGGTATTTAAAAACATCAACGCAGGTTTCGGATGGACGGACGGACGGACGGACGGACGGACGGACGTCATTGTGATCACTATGTCTCGCTTTCTGCAAGCGGGCTTGACAAAAACACACCGACACACTATGTATGCCGTGCTTATAGTAAATACAGCTGATTCTCTTTATCTCAATATTGCTTATCTCGATATACCTGCTTATCTCGATATATATGCGTCCGAGGTCTCGGCCGAATTCCCTATATAGATCATGTATTTTACTCCTGATGAATCGATATCGGAAATGTCGATATTTCGGTTATGTCGAAGTGAAAATCGAGTCCCGATAGCATATTTCCTTCATATTTGTATTCTGAACGCGATGTGAAAAATAAGCGCCTGGCACCACCAAGTCTGATTCAGAGAGATTATCTCGGGGTAAGTTTTCACATGTCTATAGAATTAAAAAACACCGCCGCTAAAATGTGTTAAACGTTGCACAAACATGTTAAATTAATTCACTGGAACAATAATTAATCAATGTGATAACGGATCACTTTAACATGAAGATGTTGCAATCAAGTCAATTGACATTTCTTAACGCCGATTTGATTCAACTTGGGTCGAATTTGTTTGTGGCCGACGAGTCTAGGTCCGTCATGGTTTGGGGGCGAAATGCGGGTCTTGCATTTTGCGATTGAATAATAACATCGTCAGAAAAGACGGCGAGCGATGACATTTAGATGGAACGCTTATTGTGTATTGTGTATGATTTGCAAAACAAATGTTGTGTACTGGAAATTGTGTCATGCATATGCGATATATTTAGTAACAACGCAAACATTTCGTTATTAGAAAGTGAGCGATTTATGAAAACCTGGAAGTAAAGTAAAGTGGGTATTTTTGAAGCTATTCTGTTCACATTTTTTCGAGAATAGTCTGAAATTTTGGCGAATTTTTATCTCAAAGTTCGGATATGTCGATATATTTTGCTCAGTCCGGTCAACTTCGAGATAACGAGAATTAGCTGTATATAACAATCATGTATAAAGATACAGCAAACACAAAGGTCTCACAGGACAGTTGGCAGCTACGGTCACAAAGGAGGTGGAGGATTTTCTATGTATTTCAGCACTGACCCTACCAGTTGAACGAGTGTGTGTAGAACTAGAAAATGTGTTCGTAGAAGACGGATACCCCACTTACTGCTTTGGGTATAAACGGCCTTTGTTAAGAAAAGTTTAATCGGAAATGGAGATAATTTAGAATTTGTCACAGGGCAGTAGAGGACCATTAGAGCAATGCGTGTATGAAATATGAAGCAGGTCCGTGGAATGAAAAATTATAAACATTTATTCGAGCGTTAAGATTTTGACGCACAAAGTATGAGACCTTGAATCTGGTCTTAGCGGGGGCGTGAAGAACGTTGATTTGTCACAGGGTAGTAGAGGACCATTAAAGCAATGCATGTATGAAATATGAAGCAGATCCTTGCAAGGAAACAGAAATTATAATACATTTACCCGAGTGTTAGAGTTTTTGATGCACCAAGTACATGTATTGGACCTTGACCCTAGGCTTAGCGGGGACGTGACAAACGTGGATTTGTCACAGGGCAGTAGAGGACCATTAGAGCAATGTGTGTATGAAAAATGAAGCAGATCAGTGCAAGAAAACAGAAATTATAAGACATTTACCCAAGCATTAAAGTTTTGTGACGGACGGACAAGGGTAACACTATGCCCCCTCCACTATCGTGGTGAGGCATAAAAAGGTAGAGCAATGTGTGTATGAAATATGAAGCAGATCAGTGCAAGGAAACCCGAGCGTTAAATGTTTTTGATGCACCAAGTATGTGGCCTTGACCCTGGTCTTAGTGACGGCAGATACGTGCAATGCAACAGAAATTAGAAGACATTTACCAGAGTGCTAAAGTTTTTGATGCACCAAGTATGTGACCTTGACCATGGGCTTAGCGGGGGCGTGACAAATGTGGATTTGTCACAGGGCCGTAGAGGACCATTAGAGCAATGTGTGTATGAAATATGAAGCAGATCCGTGCAAGGAAACAGAAAGTATAAGACATTTACCCAAGCGTCAGAGTTTTTGACGTTCCAAGTATGTGTTTGTTTGTTGGGGTTTAACGGCCTATCAACAGCTAAGGTCATTTAAGGCCGGGTCAATGGGTTTAGTACTAAATCCCATATATTACCTGTACAAGTACATGTACATGTTCAAGTACATGTACAAATGGGGGGAAAATCCCAAAATCAGAACTGAATATTTACAATAACAAAACTATATATTCAGCCCTGAAATCAGAATAATCCTGATCTGATGGCAGGTCCTCGCCACACCAGAATCACTTGGCCCCTCCCAAAAGCAGTAGGATCAGTAATAATCTTACTACTTTTATAATGGGCAATAACCCAATTCAACTCCCAGGTAACTAAAGAGCCAAAGATAAAAACGTACCTGAGGGCCAAACCAGGCAAATTGTGATTCCTATAAGGAGGAACCCATACCGTTAATTTACGCCGTCTCATTCGCCCGACCACCATCCACACCAAGTATGTGACCTTGACCCTAGGCTTAGCGGGGGCGTGACAAACGTGGATTTGTCACAGGGCAGTAGAGGACCATTCCAGATCCGTGGAAGGAAACACAAATCATTTACCCGAGCGTTAAAAGTTTTTGATGCACCAAGTATGTGACCATGACTTTGGTCTCAGCGACTGCGTGAAAAACGTGGATTTGTCACAGGGCGGTAGAAGACCATACGAGCAATGCGTGTATGAAAATGAAGCAGATCCGTGCAAGGAAACAGAAATTATAAGACATTTACCCAAGCGTTACAGTTTTTGATGCACCCAGTATGTGATCTTGACCCTAGGCTTAACAGGGGCGTGACAAACGCTGATTTGTCACAGGGTAGTAGAGGACCATTAGAGCAATGCATGTATGAAATGTGAAGCAGATCCGTGCAAGGAAACAGAAATTATAAGACATTTACCCAAGCATTAAAGTTTTTGATGCACAAAGTATGTGACCTTGACCCTGGTCTTAGCGACAACGTGACAAACGTGGATTTGTCACAGGGCGGTAGAGGACCATACGAGCAATGCATGTATGAAATATGAAGTAGCTCCGTGCAAGGAAACAGAAATTATAAGACATTTACCCGAGTGCTAAAGTTTTTGACGCACCCAGTATGTGACCTTGACCCTAGGCTTAGCGGGGGCATGACAAATGTGTCACAGGGCCGTAGAGGACCATTAGAGCAATGCAGGAAACAGAAATTAAAGACATTTACCTGAGCATTAAAGTTTTGGACGGACAGAAGGACGGGACAGACAGTCTATCGTGGTGGGGCATGAAAGTAGGTTTACGTTGGGGAATGTGTATTTGTGAAATTATTTCCCATTTCAGAAAATTCAAACAATTCAAATTTTGGGCATTTTATGCATGTTCAGGTAGTGAAAAATTGGGGTGGTTAGGACTGTTCTGAAACCAGTTTTAGATGCCGGTCCGGCATCCGTACTCATGGAACATTTCATATCGACACTTGCATGTCCTATATTTTCATGCATGTACCTCAAATTTGACACCCAAAAATAGGTGGATGGAATAATTTCAAACAAGTGCAAATATAACCGACTCTGCTCACGGATGCACCAGACCGCAGCCTGGACCGACAAATCAAAACTTTAATGCAAATCTTACGGATGGACGAACGGATGGAACTATTAAAACTATATACCCTTCGACAAACTTTGTATAAATAGTTAAGGATCTTGCTGCATTTTTTAGTGTCTCATGTGCTTTTAAACAATTATCACAAGGGCCACCCGAAATTATTTAGATCAGTAGTACATGTAGTTTGCAAGTGTGAGCCGATATCCGCTACAAAGACCGAGCTTTCTGTCATGTGAAGCCAAAATAAAGAATGGTTGTTGACAAAAATTACATGTATAACACTATTGACTTTATCATTCTCAGCACTGTTGAACATGGGTGCTAAAGATATAAGCAGAGAATCTGGTTTAAGTGCAATGCACAAGTCGATTAAGTATCTAGTCTAGGTGTAATAGACAAGGTGGTTAAGTATCAAAGAGACCCACACATCTAGTCTACGAGTTATAGACAAAGTACATGTAGTTAATTATCAGAGATACACACATCTACTCTAGTCTAGAAGCTACAGACAAGACAGTTAAGTTTCACAGATGTCCACAAGCTATATACACGGTAGGTTAACCCTTACACAGCTATCTTAATTTTTTTGTCGTCTGCTGTTTATTTTCTATTTTCCATTGTTGTCATCAAAAACATGCTTTGACAGTACTTTAGAATAATTTACAACATGCTTGGACAGCACTTCGGAATCATTTCCATTGGAAATGATTTTGAAGTGCTGTCAAACCATGTTTTTATTGAGAAATAAAGCAAGATATAAAAGCAACAGCAGAAAACAATTGTTGTGAGTAGCGGTCTAAGGGTTTAGTATCTATTCTCGGGTCTGTAGACAAGACAGTTAAGTATCACAGAGGTCCTCACATCTGGTTTAGGTGTCATAGACAAGACAGTTTAAGTATCACAGAGGTCCACACATCTAGTCTAGAAGCTATAATATACAAGTCAGGTCAAGTATCACAGAGGTTCACACATCTAGTCTAGGAGCTATATACCAGTCAGTTAAGTAGTACTGAGGTCCACACATCTAGTCTAGGAGCTATATACCAGTCAGTTAAGTAGTACTGAGGTCCACACATCTAGTCTAGGAGCTAAATACAAGTCAGCTAAGTAGCACAGAGGTCCACTCCACACATCTAGTCTAGGAGCTATATACAAGTCAGTTAAGTAGTACAGAGGTCCACACATCTAGTCTATGAGCTATATACAAGTCAGTTAAGTAGTACAGAGGTCCACACATCTAGTCTAGGAGCTATATACAAGTCAGTTAAGTAGTACAGAGGTCCACACATCTAGTCTAGGAACTATATACAAGTCAGATAATTAGCACAGAGGTCCGCACGTCTAGGAGCTATATACAAGTCAGTTAAGTAGCACAGAGGTCCACACATCTAGTCTAGGAGATATATACAAGTCAGTGAAGTAGTACAGAGGTCCACATATCTAGTCTAGGAGCTATATACAAGTCAGTTAAGAAGCACAGGGGTCCACACATCTAGTCTAGGAGATATATACAAGTCAGTTAAGTAGTACAGAGGTCCACATATCTAGTCTAGGAGCTATATACAAGTCAGTTAAGTAGTACAGAGTTCCACACATATAGTCTAGGAGCTATATACAAGTCAGTTAAGTAGCACAGAGGTCCACATATCTAGTCTAGGAGCTATATACAAGTCAGTTAAGTAGTACAGAGTTCCACACATATAGTCTAGGAGCTATATACAAGTCAGTTAAGTAGCACAGAAGTCCACATATCTAGTCTAGGAGCTATATACAAGTCAGTTAAGTAGCAGAGGTCCACTCCACACATCTAGTCTATGAGCTATATACAAGTCAGTTAAGTATCACAGAGGTCCACAAGTCAGTTAAGTAGCACAGAGGTCCACACATCTAGTCTAGGAGCTATATACAAGTCAGTTAAGTAGCACAGAGGTCCACACATCTAGTCTAGGAGCTATATACAAGTCAGTTAAGTATCACAGCAATCAGATGATATATGCTAGTATGAGAATCTCACCCGTATGTAGCAAGATGCACACTTGATTCACAGAGCAATGCAGACCAGGTGGTTGGAGCATGCACGTTGAGCCCACCAAGGTATTGTCAGTGAAACACAAGACTACAGACACACAGACACCTGGACATCATGGTGATCACTATGTTGCGCTTTCCGTAAACGAGATTGACAAAATAGCCACTCAGGCAGCTATTCCCAGAGCAATGACAAAGCCATAGGCTGAATATTTGCAATAAATAAGCCTCTAACTTATAACATATGTAGGAAGTCACCATCTGAATCTGTCAGTCACGCTAAAAACACAGCTACATGTATATTAGTCTGTAGCTGAAGGTTTACAAAATAATTCCCAAATGGGCAATGAGTCGGACATGCTGTTACATCCATAAAATATCAGATTGAAAGATAATCAGCCGGTGGAAGTAATCAATAGTATCTTATTGTAACTATAAGGTCATGAAGCTATCTGCGCCTAAAAATTAAGTTTGAAGCAGCTCTGCATCCCAACCTAAACCCAAACTAGAGAAAGTGAGCAGGGTCTCACGTATACCCCCGGCCACCGCCTGGACCGACAAATAAAAACTTTAACGCAAATTTCTATGTAATTTAACCCTTTCAACACTGGAGACCTATTTCCTAATATTTGCAAACAGTGTAGATTATGACGAGATATTTTTTTCATTTTTAGAAAATGACCCCCTTTTCTGCGTAATGAAACAAGTCTCAAACTTAACATGAAATAGTCCATGTCAGTCACTTAGGGGTGAAAGGATTAACTTTGCAGGTAGCTCCAAGTCTTCTTACACCTTGCTACAGGGTTATTCTCACACCAGCTGTACCTGGGAACTTTGTTGTTGTTGTAGCTGGGAGCTTTGTTGTTGTTGTTGTTGTAGGTGGGAGCTTTGTTGTTGTTGTTGTAGTTGGGAGCTTTGTTGTTGTTGTTGCAGGTGCTGCTGCTGCAGCTGGAACTGCTGCTGCTGGTACCAGACCAGGGGACTAGTGACACTGTGCCGTGACGGCGCCTCCACACCAGTCTGCATGTGAACGGCTAGCGACTGGGATGGCTGGGCATTGTCATCACTCATAGTGTCATCTGAGCCCATGATTATAAAACAGTATGTACTCAAACCAAATTATCAAAATTAAGCAGTTTGAAAGCATGACATATTGTTTAACCCTTTCAACCCTACAAAACTGGACTGGACGATCCAATCGCCACAAAATAATTTTCAGACTAGTCCGTTTATACCAGATGGCCGCGGCCTGCATGTCGAGCCCGCAGAGGCATCTGGTGATCTCTAGGTAAGATATTTCTGATGTATAATGACCTTGGGGCACAGTTGCTGCATGAATGGGACACAAAATGAATATTTGGATGATGACCAATAAGCATACAAAGTTTCAAGCAAATCTGACTTACGGCTACAGAGCTACAGAGTATGAGAAACAAATACTTTAACGCAAACTTCTAAGTCATTTGACCTTGACCTTGGGGCACAGGGGCGGGCATGAGTGGGACACAGAAAGAATATATGGTTGTTGACCAATAAGCATACAAAATTTCAACTAATAAGCAAATGAAGTTTCAAGTCAATGTGCCTCAGGACTGCAGAGATATAAGGTATTTAAAAACTTTAACGAAGATTTCGGACAGACGGACACACTGTGGTATACTTGTGAATCCACTTGCTTGTGCACCTATAAATAGTCTGTGCACAAGAAAAAGTGATGCACAAGTACCTCTTGTACTCATGAATTGATCCACAAGTATACCTGGCTGAGTACATCTGAGTCCGTCCGATGCTGATAGTCGGATACTTTGCCGATGGATATCTGATGCTTGTGCACCAACTTTCGTGACATGAACCACAACACCCTTGTGAGATGAAATAAAATAGCCTGGGTGCACAAGAAAAAAGTGATGCATAAGTATATCTTGTACGCACGAATTGATCCACAAGTATAGCTGGTTGAATACGGTCGGACACACGGACACCCGGACGTCATTGTGATCACTATGTCTCGCTTTCTTAAGAAAATATGAAAAATACTTGCAAAAAGTGTAGATTCTGATGATCTACACTGTTTGCAACACAGCTATAGACGACTGTAGTGTTGGAAGGGTTAATTTTGAGTTCAAACTTTGCTTTAGAGGTGATATAGTTTCATATACATGTACATACATGCAAGTAACGTACAGATACATTTTCATGATTGTAGTATATACTATCCTACGAGCCATAAAATATATTGGTATCAGCAATGCAAATCGTGTAATTCAACTCCAGACTGTAGTCTTCCGCATGTAATTTTAGATGGTGTATTACAAATACTCTAACATTCATTACATCTTTGTGTGTGAACGACACTGTACGAATAGGGAGTATACATAATTATTTTTTTACGAAAATAATTATTTTTGGCCAATATAATTTTGGGACATACCGTATTCATTCTAATAAACGCCCGGGCGCTTATTAGAATCATCGGTAGGTCACAAGTCGGGGGTGGGCGACTAATAGAGGCAATGGTTTTTTGGCCGAGTAAAAAATGTCAAAAAGTTAAGAAAACGATTGTGCGTTAAACCGTGACCAGTGTCAACGCCGAATAAGGAAATCTACACGTAAATGAAAATGCTAGGCAGAGCTCTTAAGGTGCGTAATTTAGGGGGAGTGCTTCCCTCCTCCATCGGGACATTTGTGAGGGGAAGTGGCCTTGAAATTCCATGTTCCTACAGAATATTTGGACGCAAATAGCGAAAGGCACATTTCCGCGCGTTAAAAATGGAAATACGGAAATTTACAGTTTGAAAGGTATGTCCATTTTTCTTTCCAGAGGAGGCCATGGGCGTTTATTAGAGGTCCCAATTTTTGTCAAATCGGGCAGAAAATATTCATTTTTTAGCACAAAAATGGCGGATGGGCGTTTATTAGAGTATGGGCGTTTATTAGAATAAATACGGTACCTCAAGTCGGAGTAAAATTCCATAATTTTTTCATATTACATTTTGGGACAGTACTTTTTCAGCAGTATGTGAATCCATTTAGAATGTGTACGATTATTTGGTAGAACAAGAAACATCGATATTCTGCATTCTTAAATCCAGCAAACATGTTGTTTATAAAAAAAAACAAATGGCAAATTAAATGTACCAGGGGAAGTACTGTGGCTAAGTAAACCATTCTTACTGGCGTGAAACCAGTTCGTTACTACATCATAGACTTGTTGTACACACTTGTAAATTATGTCCCTGGACCAATTCTGTCAATTTATTGGCGCGCTTAACTACCGGTAGTTACCAATTAAGACTGCACCTTTTTCAAAATCCACAGGCATCCGAAGTTGTGCTGGGAAAAGTTTACTGAAAGTCCATGGGAAGGCGTCCCTTGAGAGCGTCTGTACTGAATCGGGCTGGCAGTAAACATTTCTCAGCACAACTTACCACTCTAAAGTTGTGAATGGAAAAGTTTACTGAAAGTACGATTTTGGCATCAACGCGTCCCTCGAGAGCATCTGTACTGAATTGGACTGTCAGTAAACATTTCTCAGCACAACTTCTTACCACTCCAAAGTCGTGAATGGAAAAGTTTACTGAACATCCGATTTTGGTATAGAGATGTCCCGTAAAAATAGTTTAATAGACGCATCTGTACAGAATCATCTGTACTTCATACCCCTCAAAAAAGTTGTGCACGGAAAAGTTTACTGAAAGTCTGATTTGGTATACATAGAGACGTCTCTTGAAAACTATTTTAATGGAGGCGTCTTTACCAAATCTGGCTCAGTAAACACTTCCCAGCACAACTTCCGATCCTGCGATATAATTTTATATTCATTAACCCTTAGACCGCTACACACAACAATTGCCGTCTGCTGTTGCTTATATCTAGCCTTATTTCTCAATAAAAACATGGTTTAACAGCACTTTAGAATCATTTCCAATGGAATGATTCTAAAGTGCTGTCAAAGCATGTTTTTGGTGATAAAAATGGAAAATAAACAGCAGACGACAAAAAATAATATAGCGATTAAGGGTTAAATCAAGTGTACTGTAGTGTAGTTGGTCCCAGTGGTACGTCTTCTTCTAGTTTTGCGAGCTTGTAATGGACAACATATGCACCTGAATCTGGAATTACCTCTCTTATCACATGGCCGGTCATATAATTATGACATCAATAGTAGCCAGTGCAGCTCCTGGTTTGCCAGCCCATTCTTTCAGTCTGACAGGGAGCTATATAATTTGTTAGAAGCAGGACAAATGTTTTACTAGCTAGTTATCGTGTACAAACGTTGTGAATGTGCATATCAGTGTTCAGTCCAACTTGAATATCAAAAAAAATGTTGAACATTAAATATATAATTTTTTTACCGCCTGCCTCGTGTACCTACATCACCTTTTAATGATATGATACGTCAGTTCTTATGAACTATTTAGCTGTCTGTTTCACAAACTAATCTGGCCAGCCAGTACATGTATATCATTTCTGATCAGGATTTACATTGGTCGACATGCGCAACCAAACCCGATCTAAAAAGAGATAGAAAATTACTAAATTTTGTATGATGCTCGTTTATTTCACAAATTTAGTACATGTACAAACTTTCGTATTTTTTCTCTTGTACAATTTGATTGGTTCAGGGTCCTATTTCACCAACATTGCAAAGTATACTTTACTAGCAAAGTATACTTTGAGGGAGTAATCATTTATTTTTCCTGAAATGCATTATTTCATATAGAACTAACAAATGCATATATTTCATGATTAAAAGTATGCAGAATTATTATACTGAATTTATTACATTATCACAGCCATTAAATGGCTGTGATAATGTAATAAATTCAGTATAATAAAAATTAATAAATTTAAAAAAAAAATGAAAATTTCTCCCTCAAAGTATACTTTGCTACTAAAGTATACTTTGCAATGTTGATGAAATGGGCTACTGGTTGTCATTGATAAGAAAAGTTGCACAGGTGTAGGGTGTACTATAGTTATTTGATAGAAATGGGTCAGAAATAAAACATATCAAAACTAGAGGGTTGTTTTTCAGACAAAAACATATGTCCCCCCCCCCCCCACGCACTGCATGTTATCGGGGTTTGGAAAATTAGAATTTAAAGGTACATGCCCACTCAGTAGGTTATAATATAGGGAGACAGACAGTTTTGTATACTCTGTAGATATGACATTTTCTGGCAAAATAAACATTCATTCACCATTACCCCACGTATTGATTGGCATTATTATACAGTTTATATCAGACGTAAATTTCTACTGATATCAGGGGCGATAACCGTTTCTTTAAAATGCTAACAACCATTTCTATTTATTCTCGGTATTTTATTTGTTGGTGTGCAATGATCATACTTTATAATCTGGCGAAAATAGCATTTTTTTTCTGGTGACAAATTTAATTAGAATAAATAATTAAAAAATATCATGCTTCATTTGCATATGAAAATAGCCTGATATCACCGCGAGTCACTATCAGTAAAATAAATATTACTAAATGATTATACAATGTATCTGTATAGTGGGCACTTGTAATTTTGAGAACTGGTGGAATAGTCACACAATTATACACTTATTTAATTCCTGTAATGAACATTTTGTGCCTACTGAGTGGGTATGTACTGCTAAGGCAACAACATAATAATTGTAGCCACTTTGTTTTTCCTGCGTAAGTTAGCTATATATTACGAGACAATAAAAAAAAGAGAGATAACATAATGAACATATGCAAGTTTCACAACATATGCAAGTCAATGGCCATAACTGTGCCAATACTGAATTCACATAAAACAAGAGTGCCGCAAGTCACAAAATACACCCGTCGAATATGGGCCAAACAGCGAAGATGCAGAAATGTGAAGCTGTCACCAAGGCAAGAAACATTAATGAGAATTGGAAAGTCTATAGCATTATTTCTTCATCACGTTGTGCTAAACATGTACATGTATACTAATTTAGGCAGAGATAGAAAAGTAGAGTGTAAAGTAGAAATGATAGGGAATTGGATACAATAATGTAGGCATAAAAACACCAAGGTGCACATCTTCAATATGAGTAGAAGACGTGTGTATAGTTTCAGAACGATCGACTGAACGGTTTCGGAGGAGTTGCGTACACAAACTCTGTACCGTATATAGAATTGTATAGAAAAATGTACAAAATATGGCTAAGTTAAAAAGGTGATATTTTTGTTAAAAAATATTGTTTCGGCATAAAAACACCAAGGTGCACATCTTCATTATGTGTAGAAGACGTGTGAATAGTTTCAGATCGATCGACTGAACGGTTTCGGAGGAGTTGTGTACACAAACTATGCACTTTTTCTGTCAGCAGCCCGCCCAGCGGTAAAACATAATACGTACCGTTTTTTTAAAAACGGTCGTATAAAAACCAGGTGCACAACTTCACATAGTGATGAACATTCCTGTACAATTCTGCAACTCAAACACTTTTGGAAATACAATCATTTGTGATGGACAGAATTGCCAAAACCCCAGGGCACAACTACACATGCTGATTAACATTCCTATACAGTTTCATGCCTGTAACTCAAATACTTTTTGAGTTACCCGCGACACGAGTTAAAAATCAGCAATTTTCACTAAGTCAAGGGCCATAACTCTGCCCATACTTTATGAATCCACATCAAAATTGCATCAAAATGACCAGATACACAACTCCACGTGTTGATAAACATTCCTATCAGGTTTCATGACAGTAGATCAAATAGTTTTTCAGTTATGTGCGACACAACTTGAAAATTGCCACTTTTCACTAAGTCAAGGGCAATAACTCTGTGAATACTGGATGAATCCACATCTAAAACCCCAGGTGCGCAACTTCACATGATGACAAATATTCCTATAAGGTTTCATGACTGTAGCTCAAATAGTTTTTCAGTTATGTTCAACACAAGTTGAAAATCGCTACTTTTCACTAAGTCACGGACCATAACTCTGTGAATACTGGATGAATCTGCATCTACAACCCCAGGTCACATGATGACAAATATTCCTGTAAAATTTTGCGACTAACTCAAATACTTTTGGAGAAACGCGCGACACAAATTTTGTGATGGACGGACACATCAAAATCACCAGATGCACAACTCCACATGTTGATAAACATTCCTATAAGGTGTTATGCCTATAAACAATACATTTTAAGTTACCGGCACAAGTTAAATATCAGAATTTTTCACTAAGTCAAGGCTCATAACTCTGCCCATACTCTATGAATCTGCATAAAAGTTTCAGGACTAGCTCAAATAGCTTTTTAGTTATGTGTGACACAAGTTGAAAATCGTCACTTTCACCAAGTTAATGGCCATAACTCTGCGAATACTGGATGAATCCATATCTAAAACCGCAGGTGAGCAACTTCACATGATGACAATTATTCCTGTAAATTTCGCGACTCACTCAAATACTTTTGGAGAAACGTGTGACACAAATGTGGCACGGACAACCATGCCAAAAACAATACCGGTACGTCTCCCCATATATGGGGGGAGATATAATAAGAGATTTAAGTTGAATTCTAGATAATTTAATAATTGAATATTCAAAATTTGCAGAGAATATTTTGTGTAATGTTAACTCCATATATGGAGAATAAAACATAATTTTGTCAATTATAATTTATTCGTGTATGTAAAAATAAGGCGAAATTTTGTGAATTTGTTGTTAATTTGATAAAATATATCGCCAAATCCTCATATTTATCCACTCTCCAGTCTCACGGTTCCGTCAAATATGTGCTGAGTGTACTGTACTTACAACAATAAACCATATGTATGTGTTCATTAAGTACTGGTATATATGCGGATACTGCCAGCAAATAAGTGACACTATACATGTACATGTATGCTGTAGTTGGTAAACAATAACCACATTTTGATGCGTGCTACGGTACATACATGAAAATTGGTCTCTTATTTGCATATTACAATAGTATGCACATTTTTATTGGTAGAAGCATCTGCATAAACACTAACATGTACTGATCACATTCATAAGCAGAAATGCATAGAAGCACTGACCAATGTATTTGAATGGGGGAAATGTTTGCTAAAATACATACGAGAATGGCAGAAAAGAAAACTGCTTAAAGTTGCAGGTAAGTCGGGGCCAAGTCGAAAGTCCTCGCCTGAAGTCGCTTGTGAAAACAAGTTATGAGCAGATGTTGCAAATTTCTTGATTTACATGTACTGATTCAATATAAACAAAAATTTGAATGTACAAATGTATGCGACTCGCGATTGCAGGGAAAGGCTATAGACAGCACCGTAACTGCTACGGACAGTACAGGAGGTTTTGCAGTTTTGTGCCAGTAACCACCAGTTTTGATGAAAACAAGTAAATATGACCTGCCGGCACGTCACAAATACCCCCCACAAATAATGTGACCTGTGGGCAAAAATCACAAATGCCCCACCTCCACAAGGTGGCAGACTGAAGAAATTCCAGCAAACTTCTTAACTGGACCCATCGGATGGGCACATAGTCCAACCACTATTGTATAGTCATCCACCCGGTAATAGACAGCACTCCATTTTCGATTCATGTTATGTTTTAAAGTGGCTGTGTATCAGATTTAATTATCAGTGTGTTATGCTTCTTCGCGAAACTCGTCGGACATGTCCGGTAAAATCGCTGCCGGTCCGACGGTAAACCAAATGGCCGGACTGAATGTCTGATTATAAAATCTTCAGGTAGGCAAATTTCTGGTTTTATGACACTAGCTAGCCATACATGATTGATAAACTTAAAAGCTCTTAAATACCACACAATATTAATTTCATTTTTAGAAATGTTGTTTTGGTCTTGTTCTGCAAAGTTTTGACAGTTTCGCGGCGACTGAAATACTCTCATTTACACATACATGTACATTTTTTGGATCGGACACACCAAAATTTAGAAATTTTTCCAAAGTAATACACACCATTTTTTCAGAAGAGACCAGGGTTGACACATCAACGGTAGATTTGTATCGGTTTTCTGAACATATAGGACATATGGGTGACCTGTAAAAATAAATAGTTTATTATTGATAAAAACTATAATGTTCCTAAATATGGAATTTATATTTCCCACTGGTGCCCTCGCACTTAGTAACCATGTGCCTTATGAAGATGCACATACACCGTGTGTTAAGGTACAGGTGTGCAATGCTGATCATGTTTTGTAATAATGCTTTTGAAGCGTTTCAAATGAGCTTGTGTTTGTTTCTTATGTGCTGCAAAGCAGTAGTCATTGATAACATGAATCTTTGCTATAGATCTGTGAAAGAGCTGCACCACAACTACAGTCTGTTTCACGAAACATACCCAAATTTTAAGGATATAACCACAATGTAAAAACAGTATTGTTTTCAATATAAATATTAAATTACAGCAATATTTAAGAATAAAACGTTTTTTATTTCATGAAATTTGGTCAAATATTGATTTTATTACGCAAAATTATTTCTCTATAGGAATTTAACATGGAAGGAAAAAGATAGAGGAGGAAGCAAAAAAAATAAAATATTTTGGAAATTGACCCTGAAACCGGACGGGATACATGTAGCTTGGAAATTATCAAACTTTAGAAAACAAAAGTTAAATTTGAAAATTGATCCGCTATTTCTAAAATTATGCAAGGAAACTTGTGGGAATTCATCCGACTCTTGAGTCGAGTACACTGTGGATCATGCCAATATCAAGAACAAAGTAATACATATCTTAACTGACTGTCAGGTGGCGATACAAGCTTCATGGGTTTAGTACTAAATCCCATATATTACCTGTACAAGTATATGTCGGTCGGACAGTCCCAAAAATAAGAACTGAATATTTACAATCAAAAAACTATATTCACAGCCCTGAAATCAGAGTGAGTGAGTGAGTGAATAGGGTTTAGCGTCCGCTTTTCTGACATAGAGGTACAAGCCTCAGGGAGTCTACACGCAGACGGGTCAACGGGGTCGTGTCCCGTATCCACCTGTCCGAGGGGGGTAAATCCCAACTTCAGAACTCAATATTTACAATCAAAATATATATTCAGTCCTGAAATTAGAACAACCTGATCTGGTGCCAGGCCCTCGCCACACCAGCATCATTTATCCCATCCCCTAAAAGTAATAGGATTAGCGCTAATCTTACTTTTATATATGGGGCATAGCCCGACTCAACTCTCACATACAAGAAAGCCTAAAATGTACATGAGGGCCAAATCCGGTATAGTGGGTTCCGGAAAGTATGAACCCAATCGTTAAGCCAGTTTAGTCGCCTTTTACGACAAGCAATGGCTACTGCAGCACTATTCTCAGGATCAGTTGATCCCGCCCAGGTGCCTGCACGGGGCCCCTGAAATCAGAATAATCCTGATCTCATGCCAGGTCCTCGCCACACCAGAATCACTTGGCCCCCTCCCAAAAGCAGTAGTCAGTAATAATCTTACTTTTATAATGGGCAATAACCCAATTCAACTGCCAGGTAACAAACGAGCCACAGATAAAAACGTACCTGAGGGCAAAACCAAATTGTGATTCCTATAAGGAGAACACCGTTAATTCACGCCGTCATGTTTGCCAGACCAACCACCCACGTCCGGATAGTAATGCAAAAAAACTGTATTATATAAATGGAAAATTCACTTGCAGAAATTTGTTGACACCTGCAAGAGGTAATTAGTAGCATAGACGGGAGGCCAAAGGTTGGAGAGGAAGACCTAAGGCCACATAGAGCTTTGAATAAGCGGATGACAGGCATACCAAGCTCAATTCACACAAGACATTAATTAATCCAAATCAGTCAAACATATGTGAAGTATGCAATCAAGGTACCTTAATCAATTGGACACTTCCTCTATGATTTTGACAGGTATACCAGTGAAAGGGACGTACTAAACAGACAGTTTTTTAGGTTTTAGAAATCCTGACCAATGAAGATATCATCATAGGGAATATCAACTTGAGAGTGTACTCCGGGAACATCAAGAGGGCAGGCAACTGATACATGCCTTCCTGAGATTCCTCAAGGATTCAGGAACGCTTTTAAATGTTTAATCCCTTTTCATGCATGCGAGCAAGTGCTTAAGCACATAGCATATTGCATCCCGAGACTTAGAAGCACAGACGTGACCATAGCTAGCGGAAGATTAGTGAAAGGATTAACAACAACAAAATTAGAACTAGATGGCCGCGGCCTGCATGTCGCGCCTTGGGGCGAGGCATGGACACTAAAAAAAAGAGATATAGTAGTAATTAGACCTTGACATTGGGCACAGGGGCCACACAGGAGGGGGGTAGAATGAAAATATAGATGATGATAAACACCCATGTGAAGTTTCAATGTAATGGGCAAAGCAGGTGCAGAGATATAGTATATGAAAAAACTTTAACCAAAAACTTCAAAGTAATTAGACCTTGACATTGGGCACAGGGGCCGCACAGGAGGGGGGTAGAATGAAAATATAGATGATGATAAACACCCATGTGAAGGTTCAAGGTAATGGGCAAAGCAGGTGCAGAGATATAGTACATGAAAAAACTTTAACCAAAAACTTCAAAGTAATTTGACCTTGACATTGGGCACAGGGGCCGCACGGGTGGGGGTAGAATGAAAATATGGATGATGATAAACAGGCATGTGAAGGTTCAAGGTAATGGGCAAACAAGGTGCATAGATACAGGGGTCGACACTCGCAGTGTCCCGGGATCCCTGTTTTGTAGGAGGAATCCCTGAATTTTCAAGAAAATCCCATTCAACATAATGTAACAATAGGGATGTCCATGCTGCGGAATCCCTGGCCCAAAAGTTAGTGTCAAACCCTGTAGATATAGTACATGAAAAAACTTTAACCAAAAACTTCAAAGTAATTTGACCTTGACATTGGGCACAGGGGCCGCACGGGTGGGGGTAGAATGAAAATATGGATGATGATAAACACCCATGTGAAGTTTCAAGGTAATGAGCGAAGCAGTTGAAGAGATATAGTATAACGAAAAACTTTAACCAAAACACTTTAACCAAAAACTTCAAAGAAATTTGACCTTGACATTGGGCACAGGGGCCGCACGAGAGGGGGTAGAATGAAAATATAGATGATGATAAACACCCATGTGAAGTTTCAAGGTAATGGGCAAAGCAGTTGCAGAGATATAGTATAACGAAAAACTTTAACCAAAAAGTTTAACCGGACACACGTACGTACGCCAAAGTACCGACTATATCGCGATTTCCGCAAGCGGGCGCGACAAAAATGTCCTCATGATAAATCACCATTTAAAATGGCAAAATTTACTTTTTCGTAATAAAATGACAAAATTTCACAAAATAAAAATAAAGCTTATTCTTAAATTTTGCTAAAATTTAATATTATCCAAAAAAATAATATTGTATTTGCACTGTTTATATAAACGTAAATTTTGGGCAGGTTTCCTGCAACGAGACGGTAGTGGGTTATTTCAGATTATGGCAGATACAGCCTAGTTAAATTTAGCATGGAATTTCCTTGAATTAATGTTTCCTACATCAAATTTCTAACATGCAAATGCAATAGCCGACAAACGTATACAATAACAAGTTGCAACTTGTCTTCATACAATATCCATTGATATATATCAACTTTTTTTGTGAAATGCTTCTTCGGAGACTAAGATACAGATGGCATTCTGGAAGTCGGACATCGTCCATTTCGCACACTTGCAGATTATAATTATCTCCCCTGTCGAGAAGCACAGGGGGGGAATCTGACCCGTTTTCCTATATAATTTAATAATTTTTTAACGCATCAAACAACTAAATTCCAATCGCTAAATCAAATATATAATGTTAAATGGTCTATAAAAAAATATTCTTATCACCATTTAGTATTTTGGTAGCTCAAAATGTGAAATATTCTGGCATAAAAATGATGTATTTTAGAGCAAAATGTATCAAGTATACCCCAAACATATCGGGTCACGTGACTAGTGATACGTCACGCCGAATTCCAGAATTGGAGTCACAAGCTGCATGTTTTCCGCAACAGGTTTTTCTATATCGCTACAACACGCTATACAGGGATCCTCCAGATTATTGGACAAAAATGGCTGTTTTGTTACGATATTTTACTTAAAATAGCAGCTACGGGCATAAAATTTTCACAGAACAATCGTCGGTTCTTGCTTTCTCAACGCATGGGAACTATTTAGCAAACTGTGCCATCTTTCTCACTTAAAATTGGATCAGATCATCAGTCGTAATATTGCCCCAAAATTAACATCGACAATCAATTATCCGGACAATGTATAACCGTCTTATAACTTGTATTCTCACCTTAAAATCATAATTTTATCGCCTGAAAACCAGTATAAACAGCATTGTGTTGTTTTGCAGAAAACACAATCACCATTCGCTTCTTGGAAAACATCGTATTTATAGAATGTATTGTATTTATAGAACAACTCTGCAATGACGTAATGGGCGCACTCGATTGAGCTCTTCATAATTTGGTGGAAATTCCGCGGTAATGATCGTTTCGTACACTGGTGTTTTCGCACCTGTCGATTTTATCCACGAATGAATATATGGGTGTGAAATGGTGTGTAATGGCTTGGGTCCGAAATGGCTTGGGGCGATTTGGCCTTGAAACAATTATTATTTGTTTTTGAATAAGTAGCTCTTCGTTCTTTTTCTATCATGATACATTTTCGCATTCCTTCCTATCTGCTCTGTATTGTACATTGTGTATTAAACAGTCTGAAAATGATATTGGAGGAATGCATCGTATCGTCTGCATACTTCACACAACAGAGTATTGAAACACTCTATAGGGGGCCTCAAATTATGCGCATGCGCAGCGACAGATACAAGCCCCCCGCGCGACGTTTGACGTTGTAAACAACTTGTGGACATAGTGGGTGAATGTTTTCGGCAAATTTTACTAAAATGTTTACCTTGGCGATATATTATTCACACTGGCATGGAAACAGCAAGCACCTGAGTGACTTAGATGTGTCCGTTGCAAAATCGGATCAAATGAATGCGTTTAATTAACAGCTATTTTGATTTTTCCGATAAATTGATTGTCCGGATAATTGGTAGGACCCCTGTACAGTAAACATGCGTAATAGCATTTACACTTCGCACACTAAAATATATAAAAACCCTGCAGGGCGTGGAGGTTCATACTTAGCTATATTGTTATTACCATACAGGCACGTAGCTGCATTAAGGCACTGCAGGCCCGGGCCTGCAGAATTTTTGAGAAAATGGAAAAAATAATGTGTCAGAGTGCATCATTAAGCTTCTAGTTTCGATATTTTTTTCAGGGGAGGGGGTATGCCCCCAGACCCCCCTAGCATACTCGCACCAACGGTGCTCGAAGTCGTCAACCTAATAAAGTGTGAATGAGAAAAAATTCTTAGGTCACTCTTAGAAAGTAAACAAAGAACGGTTCAAACGCACATTTGGAAAGACTGCTCCATCATAACTATTATCTAATGCAGTGTAATGAAATGGAATTAGAGCTATGTACTCAGAACTATGGAGACACAGCCACCTTAATAATTTTTGAAAGACCGGGACACCAGGGGCATACAAAATGCCCCGAGCGCCGTGCTCCTTTTTAATTATGGGGTGGGGGTGGGACACATAAACTATTCCTCTAATAACTATGGACTACAATGCATTATTGTTTTTGTTAATCCTTTCGCTAATTTGGCTAAACTGAAACTGGCACGAAATTATTGACGAGTGGGTGGGGTAAAAAGATTAGTCCCACCGCTACACACGAGGCCGTAGGCTCGCAATCATTCGATATGGAAGCAAATGATAGAACGTATTACGATACTCAATAACATAAATGGCATCAATTTAGCTATAGCAAACACACGCTGTATATGTCGTACCGTTATTTACATTGAAATAATATTTGTCTGGAACTTTTTTGGACAAAAGTTGTGTTCATCGATCTTATTTACGCATGCGCATTCATCGCCGGTTTTGGGTTAAGTTTGTAACTGTTAAACATACGCGATATTATTATTATTATTATTATTATTATTACTAATACTTCCGTATTTATTATTATTATTATTATTATTATTATGATTATGATTATTATTATTATTATTATTATTATTATTACTTATTGAACATATATGTCATTTCAACAGGTAATTACATGTGTAATATATATTTACTCAGTAATTTAGAATTATGAAATGGAATATAAGTATGCACATGTATGTTACTAGTAATAGGTATTGTTTGTACATGTTTTTGTGTGAAAATAAGAAAAACTATAAACAGAAAAATATTAACAATAAAATTACTTTGTAAACTAGATACCACGTATGGCCAGGCCCGTAGCCAGGATGAGGCAGACAAGGCAGCCGCCTCGTCTCAGATTTTGCCGATTATTTTAATTTTTATTTTTTTTTATGATTTTTACACTCGATCGTTTTGCGGTATGTTTGAATTTCTGTGTACATTAAAACTCGAAAAAGTCACTAGTCCAGCGTGTGTGTTTATATATGTAGTTTTTGGAGGTAAATATTTTGAAAATTCATATTGTATCCGCTGTATGCGATTTCAGGGCATTATATTTAATGCCGTATTCGGTGGTCTAAGTGCCAGGAAATCGCGTCTATGACGATTTAGATGTCAACATTTTCTTGGGGCAGGACCCCCAAACGCCCCGCGTTAGCGGTGCGCGTCGCGCTTCGCTCTCGCTTGTTAAAAATATTTGTTTCGCCTCGTCTCATTTTTAGGTCTGGCTACGGCCCTGATGGCACAGAATAAACATTGGTTGCTGAATATAAAATTACATAGATGGTCTACATAATATACCAAACTATATGGACCCAATTTTAATATCAGCTAACATACTAAATGCAGTAACGAACTGTGATATATTACCGGGTTTTCTGTCGAATCACTCAGCTGTCACAATAATCTTAAATATATGTGATATAGTCAGAGAAACTGTGGGAATTGGTTAAAGGAACAATAAGAAACAAATCAATAAAATAGTAATGCAAGCAAAATAAAGAAACATGAACGTGAAAGAGAAAAAGAAATAGGAATCGAGATATAACAGAATGGAAAAAAATAGCAGAAGTCCAAATAATCAAGACATAATAGATGAACTAAATATTAAAAAATAGACTTAAATAAATAATTGACGATAAAACGAAAGGAATCTGACTGCGACCAAAAGCTGAATGAATAGAAGGCACTGAAAAAAATGCGAAATACTTTTCTAACTTCGAAAAAAATGAGATCTGAAGATGATAAAACACATATTATTAATCATGTAAACAGTACTATATGCATATTTATAGTAAATATAGTAATATAGATTACGAGAATAACAGTTACTGTAGTTTCTCAGAACCAAATCTAAATGAAAATGAAAAAAACAGTCATGTGAGGGTAACATTAACGAATATGAATGCAAAACAGCAATAAAAGAAATGAGAACATGAAAATCCCAAGATCAGACAGAATATATAACCGTTGAGTCTATAAATTGTATTTGAACGATATAAATGATTACTACGTAAAATTAATTATATGAAAATGGGTCTTTAACAGAACTACAAACGCAAGGAATAATAACATTATTGCAACAAAAAAAGAGAGCACAAGAACAAGATAGAAACATACCTTTAATGGATAATTGGAGAACAGTATCGCTTTTAAATGTTGACTAAAGGTAAGAGGATTAAAAAAAGTATTAACCACATTCATAATGTCAATCAAACTGGATTTATATAGGGTAGATATATTGGGGAAAATGTACGAATACTTATGGAAATAATAGACGAAACTAACGAAAACAATACATCTGGTTTATTTTTTTTTCTGATTTTCAAAAAGCATTTGATAGTCGTGATCATAAATTCATAATTAAATGTCTCATGATACGACCTTTCATTTTGGTGAGTCGACCACTAATACAATGGATATCACTATTCTACAATACATGTATATGCAAAAACTTGTATTTCAAATAATGGTCACTTATCAGATTTGTTTGAAGTGAATAAAGGCGTCAGACAAGGCTGTCCAATATCAGCATATATTGTTTATTATATGTATACATAGAGCTACCAACAAGACAAATACACGATACTGACGATATTACAGGCTTGCCAATAGGTGGTGATGAAATAAATCAAACACCATTTACAGATGATGCAAGCTTTACACTTGATGGTTCAGAACGATCTCTAACGAACTAACAAACACTTTAGATCAGTTCTTAAAATATCAGGCCTCAAATTTAATGAATCAAAATGTACTGTGTTAAAGATATGATGTCTTACACATAACCGACCCACACCTGTGTAATAATAATTTATATACATGGTCCAATGATAATGCCTTAACACTTGGAATAATATTCACAAACAGTCAAAATAAAATGCATGAACTGAATCTAACACCAAAAACTAAGTCATTCCAAAACTGTCAAACAAACTGTAAAAAAATGTAACCCGTCATGAATATGTAAAATAACTGTACTAAAGGCTTTCGGGCTACCTAAATTAATATACCCGTTTGGCGTTAACGGTATTTGAAAATCCAGCAGACGAAACTATCAAACAATTAAACGACATAATGTATGACATTCTATGGGATTGTGAGCCAGATAGAATATCAAGGAAAATCACAATCCAAAATTACGAATACTGCGGACTAGAAATGATTAAAGGTACATGCCCACGCAGTAGGCACAACCTGTTCTTTATAGGAATTAAATAAGTGTATAATTATGTCACTATTCCACCAGTTCTAAAAATTACGAGTGGCCGCTATACAAATATAATCATTTATTAATTATCAATTTACTGTTAGCGACGCGCGGCGGTAACAGTCTATTTTGATAATGTGCGGGGACGACGACTTTCACATCACGGCTTGCGGTGCGCATGCGCAGCATACTACGCGCACCAGTAGGCTTCCCAATATGTAAACAAGAATATCAACATGTCGAAACGTCCAGGACGGAAATTGTATGAAACGGCGTCGGCGAAATGTCTGAGGGACAGGCAGTACAGAGAGAGAGTGGTTAATATTGGCGACCATATCACCAAATGGAAAGAGTTACGTGGATATTTAGATTTGGACTCGAATAGAGATTTTTCATCTCAACTTCAGATACTTCACTGCGCATGTCAAAGATGTGATATGATTGACCGTGTCACGTGACGCGTATTGGTAAAAATAGCACAAGGTCGGAAAATACCCTTTCTGGTCGCGACATATAAAATGCGATTTAACACCAATTAACACGCGCCGTAATTAAAAATAACTCGTTAGTGGGTAAACAAATGGCTCATATAAGGCATGAAAGAAACTGAAAAGTAGTAGTACAGTGTAACCTGCTGCGTGGGCATGTACCTTTAATATTCCTGCCTTCATAAATTCATTGAAATGCTCATGGATAAAACGTTCATAAGGTATACAAAAGTATTTGAAAACAGCACACAACAACGCGCTTAATAAATATGAAGGTGATATCATATTTAAAAGCAACTTAACGCACACGATGCACTAACATTTATAAAGAAGTTTAACTTTTCAATGAAATCATAACCTCTTGGTGAAAAATACATTTTAACCATTTAACTACCAACACATCAAATGAATGTTGTGGCATAATACAAACATAGACAAAACATAAGATCATATACTGAGCAACAGTAGAAACGTCCCACCATATTCAGGGAAAAATTGGTGGAAATATATAAGGATGGTGGTACTAAAACCTGTACAAAAAATGAAGTTTAATCACTTGTGAATCCATATCAGTTGACAAAATTTTGTTGCGATGAAAAGATTTCGAGTGACATCACGGCGAATTCGGGAGGGGTCAAAGTAAAAAATCTGATTTTTAAAAAAAAAATTAAAAAAGTTAATGGCTAGATGATTTCTCTCTAAAAAAACGTCCACTGTATTATGTATGATTAATATCGTGTGTGGCCACCATTTGCATGAATACACGCCATAATTATACGGCGCATGGACGTGACGTAACGCAGAATTAGTGGGTTAGGCAGATTCCTCCATTTTTGTTGTAAAGCCCGTGTCAGATCTCGAATGTTGTCAATTTGGTGGTTAGCCCTCGCCTTACGACCCACCTCATCCCAGACGTGCTCGATTGGATTGAGATCAGGGGAAACATCAGGCAATGGAAGGACATCGACGTTGTTACGAGCCAGTTGTGATTCTGGCTGTGTGTGGGCATTGTCTTGCTACAATGTTATACCAGGGACGTGGTGGCGAATGAAAGGCATTGCATGAGGAGCTAGCACCTCAGCAATGTAGCGCTGTGCATTGAGATTGCCCTGTATGACCACGAGCTCAGTCTTACGGTTCCCCATGATCCCACCCCACACCATTACACTCCCTCCCCCGAACCTGTCCCTCTCAAACACACAGCAATCGGCGAATCTCTCGTTTTTGCACCTGTATACGCGTAGCCTACCATCTGCATGGCTGAGTGTGAACCGAGATTCGTCAGTAAAGAGAACTCGGTTCCACTCAGCCCGTCGCCAGTTCAAATGACGTCGCGACCACAATAACCTAGCACCACGGTGACGTCGCGTCATTCTTTGACCGGTATATGGGCGTCGTGCTCTGATTGGCTGCTCGTTGCATCGCAAGCGCCTACGGATGGTCTGCGCTGACACACCGTATCTCCTAGCCGTTACGGTGGCTGGCAAACGACGCTGACGTAAGTGGGTTAACGTGGTGTAGCGGTCAGTCCTAGCGGTGGTGGCACGGGGGTGACCGGGGCGGGGACGATCGTTAACAGTCCCAGTCTGTTGATACCGGGTCACAAGCCTCTGTATGGTCTTCCGACAGCAGCCGATCCTGCGGGCCACGGCACTGGCCGTCATTCCCGCGTCCAGCATTGCCTGATTTCTTTCAACTTTAGACAAGCGTGGCATGATGAAAACAATGAAAAAGTAAAACGTTTTTCAATTTTCGGTTTAGCCTGTGTCGCGTGTCGTGACGTTGACTGAATTAATTTATCGAGCACAGGTATAGCTCGCACGTTCAATAAGTGGAAATAAACGTTCCGGTTGGTGACCGTTTTGAACCTCGTGTATTTGGTGGAAACTTAACACGGGTGTATTCACAAAATGACCAGTGTCTCGCATGTACATTCACAGAATGTGTAACATAAACATATACAGAGATATATTGGTTCAAAAAGTGGGACGTTTCTAGTGTTGCTGAGTATATTTGATAAATAATGGTATAGCAAGGGTATACTGTACGTGAAGCACATATATGATTTCAGAATAAAAAACATGTTAATCAATAACATGGATGAATGTTATATTGCAGGACTAAAATTGTGTAACTTGAATGTCCACTCGCTTATTTTTCCGTAAATACTGTTTTCGAATACTAAATCACATATTGACAGATAAAAAGAATTAAAAGTATATATTCAATTTTCACATGTACAGTCAATTATTTATTATTACTAATCTATTTTCCTACCGACTTGTTTCAAATAAATAGAAAATGTTTGGACTTGATTTTAAAAACTAAAGATGTTTTCCAGAATACAATCGTTGTTTTGCCAAATGGGGGTTACGTCGAAGCTTGGTCCTATATGTGGCTGTGACTGGAGAAATTGGGTTTGTGTGATTTGTGACCAGTGTAGGTAATCAAATATAACACTCCTGTAGTCTAAATACGATCTAGATTGCATGTTAGTGTGTTTTAGAATGCCGAAAAGTGCAGATCCTGTTCAGGCTTTCAAGAATGACAGTTTGACAAGCATAGCACCAGATCCATATATGCACCTGACAGCTCTGATAAGTGTCTACTCTGTTGCCCATCTGATTTAGCCTGATATATAAGTACTATCGGGAAAAACATAGATTGTAACCTGATGATGTAAATATAAATAAATGTATATACAGACTGGCATCCTACAGCTGTTGAAAATTGCAAGTATGTATGTCCATTTTGTCACCCACTGTCGCATTTCAGTATGTAGTTTGTAACTAGGTCATTCTTATATTTTGACAGTACGGTACAGTCCCATATATTTATATCAGCATCCTAATAAACTGCCGTTTTAAGTAGTCTGTTGAACTATTACGTGTAGTAATCGTATTATGTATACATTTCAGAATTACTACTGATACGTCATATACCCACGTGACCGCAAAGGGAAATAAATGTGGTAAGCAAAATAAAGGGAAGTTAGTTATGAAGTGACGGCTGGAAAAACTGGCTGTCCGGAATTTGAAATCCGTAAAAGAACGGCACACACTGGTCGGATTACTGTAAACAAAAATTGTAAATATATAAATGATGAATACATAAGTGTATCGGGAAAACAGAAGCTTGTTATATCTCCTTTAAGTGCAAATTAAAACCATCAAGTTTATGTGAATGTTGTCATACCACCGTTGACTCTAACAAACATATGTTTTGGGAATGCACGACCATACAACTATTTTTGTCCGACATCAACCAATTCACTCTGACAAACACGCAGGCTGGAATACAATATGAACCTAACCTATGAACATGCAGATATCCTTTTATAACCTGAAAGTCGCATGCAAAAACAAATCCATTCTTATCACATGAAAACCTTGGTATGCCGTGTCTTACATGTGTAATAACACCTGGAGCGAATTTAATTGGCTGACCGCATCACATTTATTACGTATTCGTATTATACGCCAACGTTATGTTAAATTATTAAAATGGAGGAGTTCCAAATGACGTACGTAATGGCGCGACAAAGCAACGATGTTTTGACGTTGACGTCATCATGTTTTAAACGTCATTAGAGGCGTCCGTGACCCATTAAACTTATTGCAATTGTTATAAGGTGCTCCCGTGAAGTGCTTACAAAAAACAGGAACCTATTATATGGCATATTTATAATATTTGTTGTTTTTGTTTTTTTATTAAACTATTTATCACATTAAAATATTGTTATTCTGAGCTGCAACCCATTTCATACATGTGATATGAAACACGTGTAATAAACCATAGAGCGAATTTGATTGGCTGGCCGCATCACCATAATTATGTATTCTTATTTTGCACCAGGGTTATGTCAAATGAATACAATTGCGCACGTTCCAAATGACGTCCGTAATGGCGCGACAAAGCAATGCTGTTTTGACGTTGACGTCATGATTTTTGAAAAGTCATTAGAAGCGTCAGTGACTGGTTAAAAATAATTAAATTGTTTTAATATCCTCTTGTTTGGTAATATTATGTGTCTACAAAGAACATAGAGGATATTTGTTTTCTTCAGTGTAAGATCGAATTTTATTTCATCGAGTGGACGAAAAATGTCGGATTTTCACGAGTGGCGAAGCCTATTATATGGCATATTTATAATAATTTTCTTGCAATGATTAAAACTATATTGTCTGGGGAGATTTTTTAACGAAATGCGGAACTAGTCAATGGCGTCTGCTCACTGAAACGTATTGGATATCTCCACGTTGGCCATTCTTTGGCGAGTGAAGTCATGTGTATGCACATGTATTTGTAATTGTGCAATTGTATGCACCTCGCCAGATGCTCGGTGAATAATGTGTGAGTGACTCGTTTCATAAATCTCATATCAAATGTGAACTCATTTGAGATCCTCTATTTCTCTGTGTGGAGATTTTCGAATAGGTATGAACATAGTCAATATCGTCTGCTGAATTAAACGCATTAGATATATCCAAGTGTTCTGCTATTTGGAGGCTGACGGCATGTGATAAACATAATCTCAAACTCGTTTCCATTTGATTTGAAATTTATGATACTCGTCTGCAATTGTGCGTGACTCATTTCATAAATCTCATATCAAATAGAAACTCGTTCGAGATCCTCTATTTATTAGTTTTATATTAAAATGTAAATGTACTACAACTCGACCATCATTTCAGCACTTTAACACATACCTTAAACAAGCAATAACAATAGTGGAAACAATAGCCACTATTAGAGACTAACTATAATGCGCAAAGGGACCCCCCACCCACCCCCCCCCCCCCCACCCCCAACATTAATTATGTTGTTAATTTAGTCCAATTGCCCCAATCTAATAACCACAATGTCCTATAATCGCTCCTATATATACTATATATAAAAAGTTAATTGTTAAATGCAGGTGTATACTATTGTACTATATATCCCGTCTAAGTTCCAACAGAACTTCATATTTTTGGTCATAACTCGATCGATGTTGCCACTACATGTATAAAATAAAATGTATCACTGTACTCTAATACATGACATGTATGTTTGGTATTTGTACATGTAACAAAGAGAAATAAATTTTCAAAAAAAAATGACTAGTTTGTGGTACAGCAATATAGGAAATACATTACCTATTTATTTCATCCGCATATCCCCCACGGATAGCTATAGTGCGAAATAATATAGATTTGTGTTTAAATCGAAAGCAAATCAGTTTGTGTATGAACCTACACGTTCACATGATCATCATCACGTGTCAAGATAACTGTATTTTAATTAACAAGTGTGTTTCATGACGTCTTCATTCGTAAATTATACATACAACATTTCCGACACATATAGTTTCGATGTTATAATGGCTTGTTAATATAAAACACAAGTATTTAGAGATACGTGACTGCAAATTAGCTGTTTTCTGCGAAAATGCCATCGACGGACACGTACGTGATTTACTACATCTGACTTTCGCGCAAATCAGCTCACACACTCTTACGCTACGGCTCTTGAAATTGTTCACGTTGAACTAATTTAGATACTCGGTTACATTATATTCTTACTTTTTTTACAACACGGTTTATAACCATGCAAAATACGTTTCTGACGTTACAATAATGACAAGTATGTGTTTATCTCTCGACATAAATGGCGAAATAGCCCTATAAAATGGTGCGTTTGGTTGACATAGATCATGTGCAGCCAATAAGGCGATACAAAACAACAAATATTGAACATTTGAGACATCATCGGGAACACAATGCCCTTAACATTGCTATACAAATGATTACTATTAATTGTTCCGATTCTTTTTTTCACAGGCAAATGTCTGATGGATTCAACATTTTGTATTGACGTTACATGTTAACTTGTTGTTTTTTCTGACTGTCTCGAATGATGTATCGTATATTCGATATGTGTTGATTCGCTGTATATATGGACTGTTCTGCTTCCACGGCCAGTCAAATTCAATACGACAGTATCTCTTGTATATGATCTTCGTTTCTTTCATCAATTAAACAGTGTTGTTCTACTTTATTTACAACAGATAATTTTAAATGTTGTATTGAACATGACTGGAAACAGAACCGTATTAACGTCCTCTTCATTATGCTCAATTGTCAGTCTGCGGATAAGGGCTATATATCTGCCATACTGTATTTGCAACCACTGAATATATCAACATATTAATTAACTGTGTCATTTACTCAGTCCCATCATGGTCTGCACTGATAGCCATTCAATCAGTGAATTATACTGAATTTACGACAGCCAATGAGACTGTTTGTAGAGTGGTCGTGAAACACCATCATGATTAGTTGCAATAATTGTATTAGTTATTTTTTTGTCAGCCAATGGCCAATTTATCATTACCTTCCTAGTGTAAGGTACACTTTATATTAATTACCGTATTTATAAAACTGACAGCAGTTATTTTGCAGTCTGTTTAACATATGAGTGTAGGTGTCTGGACGGTATACTTCATTAATAGGTTCAGTGAATAAGCAAAATACGAATATCTTTTTTGTTCACATAGGGTAACTCGCCCTTAAGTCGAACGGGTTATAGTAATTTCCGGTTTTCCGTTCTCGCGCTATTACCGATGGGTACGCTATCACGTGGCGAATTCAAATAGGTTGCCATCTCTGATATTATTTGTAGGAAGTCTTTGTCTTTCAGGTGCATTTGTGCATGTGAAAAGCAATGTAATCAAGCGTTTAATCTATATACCCGTGAGTCGAACAATTTCGCCCATGAAGCGAACACATTTGCCATTGAAACGAACATTATATGTCCTATGTGTAAACACACGTTTTGGTACCATCAAAACCGATCATCACGTCCACATTTTTCTGTAAAAGGTTGTCATATTAATGCAGTATCCTTTAATAAACTACATATACTAGTTATGTGGACATCCACGTTGTTGTTATGGTAAACTGTAGTAAATTTAAAGTTGGGGTGTTTTATTTCTCAAGGTTCACGCTGTATAAAACATAAAACCATAAACCAATACATGACCCGATCGATGGTCATATGTAACGCATTTACACAAGTTAACTGCGTAATCATATGTAATATCGGTATATACATTGGTATACGATGGTGTGGGAGATGACTGGCAGTTACGGAACTGTATGGGGTCGTGTGAGGTGTTGGGTTGTTTCGCGCTATATGTATGATTAGGTATGGGAATGTCGTTTCGCCCAGGTTTATATGTATTAATATAATATAGTTGTCTCGTTTCAGAACCACATGGTAAGATTTATTACAACAAATGAGTTGCAATCTTTTCAGCATGTCTGCTTATCATGATTATGCTGTGGTCTCGTAGTTATTGCATCCCACCCTACATCACATCGATACAAGAGATGCAACGTATTAAACTGGTTGGTATTAAACTGGTTGGAATAGGAATGAATTGTAATGCGGCAGGAACTAGACTGGTCTGATTATATTCGCTATATAACTACGCGAAGAAAGTGCATAATATATACCAAGCAGTCGCAACGGAAGTAAGTTTACCAATTTCAAAATGAACACATTATTTTGAAGAAAAAACGTGTGCAGTCGAGAATTGATTAATAACTACGCTGGCCAACATATCGGTATGTAACAAATACATGTAACACACGGCGTTAATCTGTAACTGGCCTTTGCATATTTTCAAAGTATATTGCCGCTTTAATTAAGTCATTACCAAAATGATTCCCTAATTGGTGGGCGGTTTAAAGGTGCTAATACATGTATATGACTGGCTTCTGTATAATGTCAATTAAGCGATATAGCCGCCCTAAATAAGTTATTGACTATAAACTACACATCATAATTCATTTCACCTTATATACAATGGTCTGGCCCACAGGGGATAGTGTGTACTTAATCACACCCAATTACATGCAAATTCGCTACGAATAATATCCACACCTATATACTTACTAAAAACTACATGGTAACATGCAGTGGCTGATATTCTCGGCCTTTCCCAGAGAGGTACCGGCTTTTAGTGTTAACCTAAAAGCCAGGCGGAAGTTGATTTGCATTCTGGGAAGTCATCTGGAAGTTGTTGTTGAATGCCACGTTTGACAAGTTCTGAGTTACAAATTTGACAGAATATTTAGGTAACGCTGAACATGTACACGCCACAGGCGTAAACTCATACGAGACATAGCACTGTTCACACGTACTGTCAGTTTGAATTGCAATAAATAATTAAGGAATATATGTGTGACCGGTGGATGTGAAACGGACCAAATAATTGATCTTACTTGGAAGTTGGTTTTTTAGTTGCTTTACTTGTCCTTTTAATATCTACAAGAGCTAACTTTATTCATTTTGTTATCAGCATCTGATCTCGAAGACTTGCAAGATATTTTTTTTACTACATATCACATGACTTGCGGAAATTACTGGCTGCTATGTGTTCTCTGGTTGGTTGGTACAGTAGCGTAACCATTTGTCGGGATTACCCCCGCCTCCGGAATTTTCGTAAACCGCATTTGTCTCTAATCACGGAAACTTTGACAGTCAGTTTCCCGGACATTTTTTACACAAGACACCTATCTGTAAAATGGAGAAAAATATTCCACATCGCCCTTGGTCATGTAAGGTTTTAATCAAAATTGTTAGAATACCTTCAAAATGTTGTATTTCGGCTATTCCCACTTTTTTCCACTCATAAACATCATTATTGAAAAAGATTTACAAAGCATGGTTCTGTCAGTCTGCGTCACTGGATTCTTTAGCCATTTTGAGAACATAGGCACTTTATGGGAGGAACGAAACCGATGTGTTAATGACTCCTATCGCAGGATGTATAGTATACGAGAAGGTGGGACACTCACCATGTTTTTGTTCTTGTTGTTTTTTCAACCAACGGACGGACGTGACGTAAATTAGGCTACCTTTGACTGGTTTCGTGATTTATCTTGCTGTTCATCAGCTGTTTTTGTGCCAGATCGACACTGCCTGTGTTGACATACAACATGGAAAGTCACATTAACATGAACACATGGCAAGAAATAGCGCATATTAATGTAATTTACAATATTTAATTCATGATTACCTATTCAGATAAGTGACAAAACAAATCACGAAACCAGTCCGTACTTCCGTTGGTTGAAAAATGGTTCCCAACCTACATGCGGATTAGTAACTTACAATTAGCGAGCCGGTCAAAAGTAAATGAAGTTACTTCCGTTGACTGAGATGATGAATGCTGTCATTCCTTCTAGATACATAGAGATCATCAGTGTAACTGGATTATCACATCGGCTTTTTGTTCATCCCATAAAGCTCCTATGTTAGAGAAGTCGAGGTGTAAACACAGACTGGTAGCTGTCAAATTACCAGAATAGTGCTCATTATACTGGGGTGTCTTATATGAAAAACAATAAAAAAACTAACACAGAATTATATTTGATTGCACAGATGTAGATATAAACTCTGTTTTTAGTAGAATTTATTGTTCTGTTGATTATAAAAATGCTCAGAATAATAGAATACAGTTTGTAGATTGTTGTTATCTTGTTGTTGGTATAAATCCTGCCTGTAGTGTGCACCATAATGAATATGGTAAAATAGCATGTACCACAAATGAAAATCAAACGTGATCTGAAAGCATCTTGCATCGGCCCTCTTGCATTATGGTTATTAGCCTTGTGATAATATTATTGTCATTTATGACTGGCAAAAGAAATGGTGGGAAATTGTTTACTGTACACGCCTCTGATAATTTAGATAAACATTTTTTACTCTGATCCGATGGTGCGCCACACTACAGGATGAGAATAACCCAACAACAAAAATCAAGAGTCTACGGTCACAGTCTATTTTCTACAAGCGCCTGGATGATACGTTAACAAAATGGACGACATGGAAAAAAGCAGGATTTTTAGATAAATCTGGTTTCATAGCACTTTTACGATAAGTTTATTGTTTTAAAAAGTTTTGAATAATTGTTTGTGTATGCTTATAGCTCTAGTAACTGGCCAACGAAGGCTTATTATCCAGAACCTAGGTATATCTACTGTAATTTACTCACGAGCAGAGCCTGCCATAGGTAACCAGATTCTGGAAGTCAGACTTCGTCCATTTCGCGTACCTGCAGGCTATAATTATTACCCCTGTCAAAGACCGCAGGGGGAAATCCTATATAATGTAATCATTTTTGAACACTTCAAACAACTAAATTCAAATGCAGATTTATAATGTTAAATGGTCATTAAAAAATATTCTTATCACCATTTAGTATTTTCGTAGTTCTAAATGTGATATATTCTGGCATAAAAATTATGTGTTTTAGAGCAAAATGTATCTAATTACCCTCAAACAATCGGGTCGCGCTGATTTCCAGAATGACCAATCAGAAACTGTCTTATCACTGCCATTCACTGGGTATATTTGTGCGGATCGTGTGGCCAGTAAACGCAACATGTCGACCGTTTGTCTTCAGGCAAGATGCTGATAAGTAAATAAATGAAGATAGCTCTTGTAGGTAGATTTTGATTGTATTTCCAAGATTTTGATTGTATTTCCACATTTGACATTGATAACCATGCACAAATAACAGGGTTCCTGGCCTTCACACGCATTGGTAACTTGCAATTAGTGAGCCGTTCAAGGTAAATCTTAATGACATCAATTCTGTTGGTTGAAAAAATAAACAAAGATGGCGGCTAGTTCCGAGTATGTAACTCTAATTACACGGCATTACATTAGTGTTATGACAGAGTAGTCTTTCCAACTTTGGAGAGAGTGACCTAATAATTTTGCTAATACACACTGTATTAGGTGAGTTTATGATAATCGTTTTGTCTTCTATTTTAGAATTTTTTTTCGTAAACAATATAGCGAAGTATGAACATCAACACTGCATATTATAGCTATATTTTAGTGCGCAAAATGGAAATGTTTTTCCACAGTCATACCGTTGACTGTGGTGTAGCATAAGCAATATAGTGCAATATAGTGCAACCTATTGCCTATAAAGCGGAAAACGTGCATCTAGTTACGTACTGGTTCAGTACATAGTACATAGCTCTAATTACATGACACAAACATTATGATGGAGTAGTATTTCCAAATTTGCACTTGAAGCGTTCTTTTCTTTGTCTACATATTAACCATTTACTTGTCTCAGTCCGAACAGGTCAGGCAACTTACACTGTCACCAATAAAACTGGTGGTGTTGGGGATTATTTATAGTTGACTGATGTATTACACATTGTCTGTGACTGTAACTGGAGAAATGTGGCTTAGGGAGTTGTGATCAGTTAGCTCCTGATGGAATAGCACAAATGTGTAGCCTGATAATGATCTCTATTGCTTATTAGACGAATAACGGGTAATTCATTGATGAAATGGCGAACAGTGCAGATCATGATCAGACCGTGCTGATTCACAGGTTGATCTGGATCAAGCCATTAGCCACATTCTCCAGTCACAGCAACATCTTTGAATGGCCAAATTTACATGTGTAGTAAACTTCATTCAATCAATCTTTCAGAGCAATATGAAGGTGAAGGAAATTGAGCGGACGGCCAACATAGCCTGGTCGCCGGCCCAGCTACACCCAATATACATGGTGGCTGGTACTGCTGCCCAGCAATTGGACGCAACATTCAGGTATCCACACAATATAAGCTGGGTTGGCGCTACTGGTAGCCGCAGCAGCCAGTTGGCTATAAAAGTAGCCGTGGGTGGCAGGTGGGAGCATGCGATGGGTAATTTAACGATAGGGTTTCATCCTTACCGGATTCCGACTGGAGACCTGGTTTGGCCCGCACATACGTCTTTGGCATTTTGTATGTGACAGTTGAATCTGGTTATACCCCTTTTGTGAGTATTACGATTATTCGTAATCCTATTTTAGGGGAAGGGGCCAAGTGACTTTGGTGTGGTATTATTCTAATTTCAGGGCTGAACATATTTTTTCTCGATGTAAATATTCCGTTCTGATTTTGGGATTTTCCCCCCAATGCAACAGGTTAAAACGGGATCGAACCCGTTTGCCCGGACTTACATGACCTTATGCCGTTAAACACCAATAAACAAACAAAAATTTGAGAAATGGACATGTTGGCTGCTTATTATATGAAAAAAGTACTATACAAATATTGGAGCAAATTTATAGCAGTATCAGTTGATTTTGTCTACTATTTTCAAAATCCGGGTACCGGTACCAACCTCGTTTATGGGTCAGTGGAAGATGGAGGCTAACTCCTCATGGAGTTCCACTGACCCCTTCAATTATTTGTTCTGATTTGTTAAAACAAAAGAACCATGTTGCTGCTTTAACTGTTTAATGGGACGCCTACCTTTCAACATTTACCGGTATAACTGCTGTAGTTCTTGGTCATGTACTCAATAGGATTAGAATCTAATCATTTCACTCTTAACAGACAGCCTACTTCAGTGACTGAATGGTGAACAATTTAAATCCCGATCAAACTGAGCACATGCACATGATCTGGAGCTACACTGGTCACAAATGTTTTCAAACTCCACGATGTAAATGCTGAATATTTCAATTTCCCCCTGAGCAATATAGTTCTATCATATCACCTGTTGCAGACATTAAACCCCATTCATTGAATCCTAACTGAATTGCTATTTAGCTTAAACTACAGTGCGACCCCGTTAGTACACGGAAGTCCGGCGACATACAACCTTCCGTGTTGCTTATCCGAACCGTGCTATATCCGTTCTCGCCCAAGACGCATCATAATGTCAACAAAAAATACATGTACACTGTACACTGTGACTGTGAATGAACGACGTCGCCAATGCCTATAATATGCCATAAGTTTTCACTGTTATCTTCGCATGTAATAAATATATTGAATCCAAGAATTGTTATGTTTTATTTATTCATCATGTTCATGTAGAATGTAGATCTACGCAGGTCCGTGCAATCCATTATTGTAAACGCGTGTAGAAAAAAGTGTAATGATGACGCAATGACCCACTGACCGATATCCTGTTCCATCAGCTGCAACGTCACGGACAAGCTCGTGCGTTGCAATCTGTGTTTACTCATATGGTGAGCACAGGTGGAAGACTCCGACCTATGACACCCAAATAAATGCCTATTTAAAATATTCCATTATCCCACCCACCTGGTATCGTACTGTACATGACGTTAATAATAGAACGAGATCAAGTGGGTGGGGTAATGGATATTTTTGTAATGGTCATTTTCTTTGTGTCACACGTCCGACTATTCCACCTGTGGGTTTGAGTACAGACCTGTATAGACATGTTTTGCCCGACGTGTTATAATATTGCGCCAGTTCATGAGGTAATCAGGCTTTATCACGTGAGATTTTCGACGAAGATGAATCTGATAATAGTGTCTTTTAGGGGATGGGATAAACGATGCTGGTGTGGCGAGGGCCTGGCACCAGATCAGGTTGTTCTAATTTCAGGACTGAATATATATTTGATTGTAAATATTGAGTTCTGAAGTTGGGATTTACCCCCCTCGGACAGGTGGATACGGGACACGACCCCGTTGACCCGTCTGCGTGTAGACTCCCTGAGGCTTGTACCTCTATGTCAGAAAAGCGGACGTTAAACCCTATTCACTCACTCACTCACTGATAATAGTGTACATTTTCTGTAAACGATATCGAATGTTGACAAATATTAAATTAGTAATTATTACGCATTTGCTCTGAAAATGTTATCAACTTTCCGATATATTTGCAGAAAAAAGTCAAATCATTCTCGGCGAAAATCTCAGTTATATAATAAAGTTGATTATCTCATGCACTGGCTCAATTATGACGTAGCGAAACAAGGCCAGTTGTCACGTACACATTTTTGTACATGCGCCGGGGGCGTGGGCAGTGCTGTAAGAATTTAGTTAATCTGGGTCGAGTTAATCTGCGCGACTGATACGCGATCGCCGATTGGTCAGCCTTTACACCTAATTAATATTCCACCAATGGTGAGCGCGAACGCATGCCGGAAAAATTAAATCAAGCACATAACAATTAGCACTGCTTTGTTCTTATTCCCAGTTTGCTCAGATTAATTTACGAAATGTGCAAACGTGATCAGCTGCACATTCACATCGGTGAGATAAAAGGAGGCTATGCGTCCATAAAAAAAAAAAATCGTCCATTTTGGGTCTAATTTGGCAAAGAATCGCAAATTTAACACGATTTCTGACAATAGTCGTGTTACAAATTTAACACGATTTTGATAGACAAATAGGAAAAACATTCGGGAGCCAAGGCACAACCGTGTACTAACCGAAATCGTGTTATAGTGAAGCGTGTACTAACGGGGTCTCACTGTATGTCATTACATGTTCTACCAGCAGCCCCGGAGGATGGGAGGGTATGCCTAATTTAACAAACAAACCCATTGTTAAGGATTCCCACCTTAGCAATGACTTACTGGGATTCACACTTGCGGGCCGTTTCACTAAACTTTGTACGACTAAAATGTTCATAAGTGCAAAATTATGATAGTCCGTAAATTTCACATTAACTATATTTATGCCCCCGCCACCGAATGGTGAGGGGGGCATATAGGTACGTTACTAACGTCCCGAAACCTTAACGCTCGGGTAAATGGCTTATAATTTCTGTTTCCTTGCTAGGATCTGCTTCACATTTCACACACGCATTGCTCCAATGGTCCTCCACCGCCCTGTGACAAATCCACATTCGTCCCGCCCCCAACCCCCGCTAAGCCCAGGGTCAAGGTCACAGACTTGGTGCGGTCAAAACCTTAACGCTCGGGTAAATGGCTTATAATTTCTGTTTCCTTGCTCGGATCTGCTTCATATTTCACACACGCATTGCTCCAATGGTCCTCCACCGCCCTGTGACAAATCCACATTCGTCCTGCCCCCGCTAAGCCCAGGGTCAAGGTCACAGACTTGGTGCGGTCAAAACCTTAACGCTCGGGTAAATGGCTTATAATTTCTGTTTCCTTGCTCGGATCTGCTTCACATTTCACACACGCATTGCTCCAATGGTCCTCCACCGCCCTGTGACAAATCCACATTCGTCCCGCCCCCACTAAGCCCAGGGTCATGGTCACAGACTTGGTGTGTTTGAAACCTTAACGCTCGTGTAAATGGCTTATAATTTCCGTTTCTTTGCTCGGATCTGCTTCACACTTCACACACGCATTGCTCCAATGCTCCTCTACCACCCTGTGACAAATCCACATTCGTCCTGCCCCCGCTAAGCCCAGGGTCAAGGTCACAGACTTGGTGCGTTTGAAACCTTAACGCTCGAGTAAATGGCTTATAATTTCTGTTTCCTTCCTCGGATCTGCTTCACATTTTACACACACATTGCTCCAATGCTCCTCTACCGCCCTGTGACAAATCCACATTCGTCCCGCCCCCGCAAAGTCCAGGGTCAAGGTCACAGACTTGGTGCGTTCGGAACTTTAACGCTCAGGTAAATGGCTTATAATCAAATATGCCTCGTTTTCTTTGGCTGCCAGCGGGGCATTCGTGTGCCGATAGGCCACATTTCTAGTTTCTTGTAAGCATTTATTGGATTTACATTTATTGAGCATAGGCATATGCAGCCTATGCTCAATAAATGTAAATCCATTAATTGAAATTTACAGACGATCCTAAATTTGCCCTTACAAGCATTTTAGTCGTACAAAGTTTAGTGAAACGTGGCCCTGGTGTAGTAGGGGTGTCTAGCACAGAAGCGGAACAATGTTTTTCAATGTTGAACATGTTTATTGTAATGTTAGTGCTGAATGTACAGTGCTCCCCCATACATATGCATTCCTGTCTGTATATGACGTTACCGTTGAACGGTCTTGCTGTTGAACGGTCATGAAACCACAAACAATCAATCTGCCATATTCGCAGTATGGTCAGTCTCTTTTATACTTGTGTGCACATGAATGTTCTGTTGATGTTGGTGGTGTATTTGTGATTAGGACTGGAGAATCAGGCTTATGAATTTTGTGTAGATCATCCAGATCAGTATGTTCATCCGCACAGTCAGATCAGGATCAGTAATATAGATTGATATCGGGCTACAGGAGTGTCCTATATTATCAGGAGCTACACTGGTCACAAATCCCATGATAAGCCCCATTTCTCCAGTCACAGCCACAGTTCACTACCTGGCAGATGTTGATGGATTGTGATTGTTTCAGCACAACTGCAGCCCTTGAACTATACAGCCTGAACCTGAGTGATCCATCACTGGACATGCCACTGGTGGCCAGCTATCAGTCGGACTGCAGGTAAGCCCGTATATCTGTCATATCTTTGTTAATACCGCAATAACCCTAAATACTTGGACACCATTTAAAAACTATATGATAAAACACATTGTATCCAAATACATTGTTATTGTTATAAACTAATGCAACCATACTAACCTTTCGTATTGAGAGACTATATATTTACAGTGAAACCTTTCTAAACCTGATACCCTGGGAGGTCCCCAGGGTGTCTAGTCCTAGAGTGGTTTCACTGTAAATCAGTATTTTGATCATTCTGAGCCATGCGATCACGAACAGACATTATCACCTGAGATAAATGACCAAGAAACTCATCAAAAATAAGGTCACATGTGTTTCCTTAGTGTCCGGTTTAGAGAGGTTCCACTGTATACAGAATAAGTTGTGTCCGAATATTTAGGGTTATTGTGGTAATATCAAAAATTGGTAGAATTTACAGAGCACACGCTGAGTGGAATTCCACATGTGCTCTGAAATGTTTTGTCAACTTTCGGCATCAATTTTGGAGCTTTTCATATTTTTATGCTGCTGGTCTCGGGTAGAGCCTGGAAGCATATGCATATAATTCCAGCACAAAAATAGTCTCTGTCCAAAATTTATATCCCAGTAAACTCCCACGCCGAACTACTTTCCGTAACCGTGAGGCACAGTTAAAATAATTCTTAAGCAAACGGAAAATAAACACATTTTCTTGATGAATTTATTTCAAGTGCTGGAATTATAAGGAATGAATGGCCTTTTTGTTGAATTTATCGGGGATATAAACTTGGAAAAGTCGCGGGAATACTGGACGAGGCCTTCCGGCCTTCGTCCAGTATTCCCGCGACTTTTCCAAGTTTATACCCCGATAAATTCCACAAAAAGGCCATTCATTCCTATAGTAGTGCTTGCTTTGATTGTGTATCTCCGAGTATCCGTCCATGGTCCGGTTAAGAAGTTTGTCGGAGTTTCTCAATTCTGTCAATCATAACTTCTATATGTCTTGAAGAATTACTTTAATATTTCAAAACATCATACCTGTGCACAAATGCCTATCATCCATGCTGCCCTTAGTATGACCTTGACCTTTTTCCTTCACAACTTGGCTTAAACACAGGGGTGGGTATTCTCATGAATTATCCTGAAATCAGAATTTGAACTTCCTGATAATTTCAGAAAAATACTGATATTTCAGCATTGCAAGCACCCTTTTACACATTTGTGGATGCAAAAATAGGTTTGTTTGGCCATTTTCAGGATTTGGCATTTGGAACTGTTCCTACCTCTGTAAACTAAACTGGCAACAAATACAATGGTTCCCTATTTCACCAGCCATGGAACATTGGCTAGACTGGCCACAAATGCCTTAATCTGCATTTCTCAGTCACTTACCAAACACTATACTGGTCACAAATGCCATTACCCCATTTCTCTGTCAGATGAAGAGCTAGTCTGGGATGGCATTAGCTCCATTTCTCCAGTGACAGAACAGGAGCTAGACTGGCTGCAAATACCATAAGCCACATTTCAGGTTCCACAAAGTAGCGTGGGGATGCCACGAGACGAGTGCCACAGATCGGCCAGCTGGTGTCATTGTTGCCGGTGCTGACGATGGGAAACTGCTCGCCTACAATGCGGCCAAGCTGATCAACAATGACCGAGATTGTCTCATGTTCAAGAAGGATAAACACAGTGGTGCTGTAAAGGCCCTCGACTTCAACCCCTTTCAGGTTTGTGCCAGAAGTTATTAGTATTTTAATTGGCACTATTCATCTGGGGCCCGTTTCATTAAACTTCGTACGACGATCGTCTGGAAATTTCAATTGATGGATTTACATTTATTGAGCCTAGGCTGCATATGCAGCCTATGCTCAATAAATGTAATGGGGAAATAATAATTTTGTTTCCAAATTCTTCAAATGAATCCTTATTCGTTATTTACCCATAATCAAAAAGTTAGCAGAACACAAAAGTTTGTCAATAATTACAGAGAGACATGGCCCCATTTGGTCCCGTCGAAGTGCGGTGATGAGTTTGTGTTTTGCAAGCAGTGTAATTGTGATTTTTCGGTTGGTCATGTTCGATTGTAGAATTCACATTGACAGTAAAAACACAAAGAATTTAATACATGCATCTTAAGCACAACCACAAATAATATTCAGAGATCCTTTTTCAAGGCACCAGTCACTGAATCTAATGAATTAGATAGACCCTATCCGAGACACTTGAAAAATGGTTAGTTTTGAAAATAAAAAGCACCACAACTTGCTTCAACCAATTTCTTAGCGAGGCTACACTGAAATGGACGAAATCCGCAACCTACCAGGCTCTAAAAATGATGTAAGTATGCATATAAGTGAGTACTGATTTGTGTTCCTGAAAACATATGTGGTGTTCTTGAAAATAGCCACTTTTTCTCTCCATGTTCCTCGTGTGACCGACATGGGGTTGGCAGCTCTGCAATTAATTAATAAGTAATTGATCTAAAACGCTTTAGTAGCAGTAGGAATGGTTTAATGATACAACCATGAAGCCATTTAGATCCTGGTCAGAATTCACAAATGTGAAGAGATTCTTACTTGATATACAGTTTGGGCCATTTTCTCATGTTCTGATAGTTTACATGCTGTTTGCAGACAAACTTGCTGGTATCGGGCGGAGCAGAATCTGAGATATTTATATGGGATCTCAACAATCCAGAAACACCGATGACTCCCGGGGCTAAATCACAGGTACATCCCAGTTCATAGTCGGTGGATCATGCATACAAATGATCATTTGGTATTGTATCTGTGCTTCGTGTATTCCTGTCTGTATATGGGGCTGTAACTGATAAAATAGTTCGTATGGGTTTTGCGACCAGTGTAGATCCAGATCAGCCTGTGCATCTGCACAGTCTGATCAGGATCTGCACTGTTCGCCATTCCATGGATGGGTTGTGGCATAGGGAATAGAGAACACCTGACTTCCAATCCGGAGGTTGTGGGTTCAAACCTCGCCTTGGGCATCAAAAAATACTTTCATATTTCCATCCCACTGGTCTGTCGGATCAGACTTTAAACTGTGGTCCCATCTCTATATGACCTTAGTTGTTGGTGGGATGTTAAACCCTTTCACTTTTCTGTTCGCCATTCCATCAAGGAAATGCCCGTCCTGCTTCTAGCAAGCAGTATAGATCGTTATCAGGCTAAAGGAGCGAGCTATGTTATCAGGAGCTACACTGGTCACAAATCACACGAGCCCCATGTTTCCAGCCTCAGCCACATATGACTGTTCAAGCAGTAACAAACCCCATTCAATCAGTCGGTGGTAAGGGTGTTCGTGGGCACTGAATATCATCGCAATTTTATAGTCTAGACTGATTGTACAAAATATATGGATAATCTTATGCATAAAACCATCATGAAATGACATCGGCCGTCACTAGTTGCAAGTACATGTATTGCAAAAAAACATACAAAAAAAACTAAAAGGAAAAAAATTGGTGGTCACAAATTTAGTTGGAGCTGTCTGTATATGACATTGCTGTTAACATGAGACGTCAGTCAACCAGTCGATCTATCACTCCAGCATTCAGGTGGGTTTGGAATAAATCAGGATTTCTGTGTGGTTTAGCTTCTGTAGCCTATTTAACCAACATTGCAAAGTATACTTATCTAGCAAAGTATACTTTGAGGGAGTAATCATTTATGTTTTCCTAAATGCATTATTTCATATAGAACTAACCACTGCATGTTTGATGATTAAAAGTATGCAGAATTATTATACTGAATTTATTACATTATCACAGCCAAAATGGCTGTGATAGTGTAATAAATTCAGTATAATAAAAATTAATAAATTTATCCTTAGATTGAAAATTTCTCTCTCAAAGTATACTTTGCTAGATAAGTATACTTTGCAATGTTGGTGAAATGACTGAAATCGGCTACAGACATGTTAACATCCTATTACTGTTGTGTGTTTGTGGGCCATTGTGTTCCATTGTGCTCTGTGTTGGGCAGCCGGCGGAGGATGTGGCCTGTGTGTCGTGGAACCGACAGGTGCAGCATATACTCGCGTCCACCTTCGCCACCAAGTGTGTTGTCTGGGATCTCCGCAAGAACGAACCCATCATCAAAGTCAGCGACAGCATGTCCCGGGTATGTACAATCGTGGCCTTCACCATGAGAAGAAAGTATACTGTTTGTTAAATGTTTCACTTTCAGATTATTGGCAAACAGTATATATCCTCATCAAACTGAGATGTTAACTTTGGTTAATTTTACGAAATTCCACTGGTGTGGCGAGGACCTGGCACCAGATCAGGATTATTCTGATTTCAGGGCTGAATATATAATTTTGTTATTGTAAATATTCAGTTCTGATTTTGGGATTTTCTCCCCATTTGTATGTGTACTTGAAAATGCTTGTACATGTAATTTATGGGAGTTAGTACTAAACCCATTGACCCGGCCTTAAATGACCTTAGCTGTTGATAGGCCGTTAAACCCCAACAAACAAACCGAAATTCCAACATAGATTTAAAAAATATCCACATTCTCTCGGATGTTAACATTCACAGACCAAAATTGATAAAGTATAAGTTTGATTATGATAGGATTCTTATAACAATATTCCAATGGTAAAAGTTTTAGGTGGGAAACCACTCTCAATACTTTAATTTAATTTTTATGTATGCCACCCTGTTTGTCTGTCCGATATTTGCATTATAGTTTTTGGCTACCTACTGTCACCCACTGTGCCCAAGGTCAATTTCTTGTTTTAGTAGTCTGGCAAGGTTGGGAATCTATTGCTGGTGCATGATTCTGTTGATAATTGCCGATTTATAGATCAAGTGCAAGTTGGTGTGCTGGAACCCGGAGGTGGCCACACAGATGTGCCTGTCCTCGGAGGATGACCACACCCCTGTTATACAGCTCTGGGACCTCAGATATGCCACGTCACCCGTCAAAGTATTAGAAAACCATCAACGGTATGCACATTGTTATGCTTTAACCCCTAAGTAACTGGAATGGATTTTGATATGTTAATTTTGCGAACAATCCAATGGTCACAAAAATCATTAATAATTACTTGCAATAAGTGCAGATACTGATGAGACAGCTCGTTACAAGCCAACTCATTTGGATCATGCTTCTAACAAGCCACCAGGCTACAGGAGTGTGCTATGTGATCATAAGTTACACTGGTCACAAATCCCATAAACCTCATTTCTCCAGTCACAGCTGCAAATGATGTAAAAACTGACAAATCTTTCAAAGCACATGTGGAATTCAATTAATGGGTCCATTCTTGCCAAAATTGGAATATTAAGCATGACGTGCTGCTCCACAGTCCATCTTACTCGCTGTACAGCGGTATATTCAGTAACCTATATATAAGACTTTCTTCCCCACAGCGGTATATTGAGCATGGCGTGGTGCCCGCAGGACCCAGACCTGCTCCTCAGCTGTGGCAAGGACAACCGTATCCTCTGCTGGAACCCGAACAGTGCCGTACAGGGCGGTGAGGTCGTCTACGAACTACCCACCAGCCACCAGTGGAGCTTCGACGTCCAGTGGTGCCCCAGGAATCCCAACGTTATATCCAGTTCCTCGTTCGACGGTCACGTGACGGCGTTCTCGCTCATGGGCGGTGGACATCCGATACACCAAGGGGATAGGGTACGTAGTAAGCTAGTCTGGCGATCATCAGTGTTTTTGTGAGTGTGTTTTGTATTGTAATTTCATGTTCACTGAGATAGTTTAATTTTCAGTTCAGGGCATGCTTTCTTGGAAAGTTTTACGCTTGGCAATAAACCGTTTACTTTCAAGCATGTACTCTATTCTCATGCTCAAAGTCAGGATGGTTGATTGGTCAAGGATGAGCTGGGCTCAGTCTCATCTGATCAAACTTTGTGGTACGCATTGATGTCAGATTTTCTGTGACTGCTGTTCTCCATATAAATATTATACATGTGTGTAAATTTGTATGAAAGTGTGATGCGCTAAAGGTCAGTGTCACCATAAGAATGCAACAAACTATCGCTATTGTGAGCTATTTTGTTCTACCATTTTCTATAGATATATCTTAATGTGGCCGACTGGAGAAATTGAGCTTATGGTCTTAGCTGCCAGTGTAAACCTAGATCAGTATGCGCATGCACTTGTGATTTCAACGTCATTGATCTAAAATGTTGTATGCATTTTAAAAAATATTTATAAAATGAAAAAAATTTGGGATACATTGATATTTTTTGTGGCATATGTCTTTTAAAAGATGCACATGTTCAACTGTTGTCATGAAGCCCAGTTTTCGCATGGCACGAATCACCCACACACTGATCATGGTTTGCAGTGTTTGCAATTTAGTCGTACTTCCAACAATCAATGATTATCTTTACTAGAATTCAAGTGTCCTAGCAGAGCAGGAGCTGCACTGGTCAAAAATGCCACAAACCCCTTTTCTCCAGTCACAGCTACATATATTCTTGCATATTTTATCAGAAAATAAAGAAAATTGACGGCCTGTTAAACACGTACTTTGAGGTATTTTATGGAATATCCTTGTAGCATAACCAATATTCCGACCTTCCTACTTGATTTAGTAGCAAAATAATTTCTCCCATAGTAGCATACTGCCTGTCTAGCATTGCCTATATGTATGTGACTGTGACTGGAGAACCGGCTTATGGGTTTTGCGACAAGTGTAAATCCAGATCAGCCTGTGCATCTGCACAGTCTGATAAGGGGTTGCACTATTCGCCATTCCATCAATGAAACACACGCCATGTTCCTAACAAGCAATACAGATTGTTATCAGGCTATATGAGTTTCCTATTTGATCAGTAGCCTATTTCACCAACATTGCAAAGTATACTTTTCTAGCAAAGTATACTTTGAGGGAGAAATTTTCAATTTTATGATAAATTTATTAATTTTTATTATACTGAATTTATTACATTATCACAGCCATTTTGGCTGTGATAATGTAATAAATTCAGTATAATAATTCTGCATACTTTTAATCATGAAATATATGCATTTGTTAGTTCTATATGAAATAATGCATTTCAGGAAAAATAAATGATTACTCCCTCAAAGTATACTTTGCTAGTAAAGTATACTTTGCAATGTTGATGAAATAGGCTACAGGGGCCGCACTGGTCACAAATCCCATAAGCCCTATTTCTCCAGTCACAGCCACATAATCCTTTCATGCAGTGTGATCCCCAGTTGACAACTTCGTGGAACAGCCTCATCTTTCCCTGCTTGTAGAACACAACAAACTGCAATATCATGTCCAGAGTCTGATAATAAAACTGAGAATCTTCTCGAAATACGATTTGATTAAGAATTGAGATTTGAGTTTTTGATGTTCAGCAATGTTTAGTTCGTTGACCACTACTATGAGATATACAGCTGGTAGTGTTAATCATAACTCAAAATGAGGGTGTAATAAAAACGAGCCGTCTCATTAGGATCTGCACTTTTTGCAAGTGTTTTTCTTATTTTTAAGAACAAAAACATCCCCCCCCCCTTTCATAAATGGACTAGTCCAAAAATCATTTTGTGACTGTTGGATTGGTTGCAAAGTTAACAAATCAAAGTCCATTCCAGTTACTTAGGGGTGAAAGAGTTAAACAATTAACAAATCTGATGGTAATATGGACCACCAGAGCTGTTATATTTGTTTGATATTACACACACAAGCATGTCTAAATCCTTAATCCTGCATTAGCACCGCTACCAGCACCAATATTTTCTGGCGATGGACAGACACTATATATATTCATATTAAAAGGAATATATATTCACTTTTTAATCAAACACATTGGAAAGAATTCACTATCATGCTTGTATTGGTTATATTGGTTGCTAAGCAAGGAATGTTCTAACTTTTTATTTATTTGTTGTCTTTTTCTCCCAATTTATTTTGTTGCCTTTTGCATTTATACTTATTATCCCATCGTGTAATGAAAATGGGACATAGGGATGCAAAAGTCATCTGTCCACTCTGTTCTGCTATAACCTCTTTCGTATCAATGATTGGCATGAAACTTCATGTGTATGTTTATCATCATCCACATTTAATTCCCGCCCCCCACCCATGCTCCCACCGTGCCGAAGATCAAATTACTTTGAAATTTCCAGTTCAGCAGATACATGCTCTGTTCTCCATTCCTTATGAACTACTGGCATGTGCATGTTTATCATCATCCATATTTTCATTCCTGTTGGCCCGGCTTTAAATTACCTTAGCTATTGATAGGCTGTTAAACACCAATAAATCAAGTCAGTCAAATAATTCCCTTCCCTACCCATGCCCACCCAATTACCACAGTGATGGGATACATGCCACTGGCTGCGGTCTTGTCTGCTCCTGGGCTGCTCTGTTAGCCACTGACCATGGGAAGTTATATACAGTGGAACCTCCCTAAACCGGACCCTATGTAGACGATTATGTTGGTAATTTTGATGGGTTTCATTATCATTGAACTCCGATGGTGCTGTCTGTTCGCGATCATGAACGGCTGTATTGGAGTGGTCACATACCTGGGCCCGGTTGCTCAAAACATCCGTTAGCTTAACGGACTGTTAAATCCTTAACTGAATGGTTAAAATCTCTGTTTTAACAGAGATTTTAACCATTCAGTTAAGGATTTAACAGTCCGTTAAGCTAACTGATGTTTTGAACAACCGGGCCCTGATTATCAGTGGAGCATCTCTAAACCGGACACCCTGGGAACTTCCTAGGGTGTTTGGTTTAGAGAGGGTCCACTGCAGTAAGCTGCATGCACGTGGGTGTTGGTATTTATGGGTTGCAAAACATGTTGGTATTTCCTCTGCTATTCATTTTCTCTAAGTAACCTGCATGTATAGGACAGTGTAAAAGACAGTTAATGCATTTATATATATTATATATTTACTTACTTTGCAGACCTTTTCATATCCATTTCAAAATCTTACCTTTATTGTCCTAGATACATCTACATAAATGTGTTGCCCTCTCATATAACTAACTACGTGTACTCCTAGTATGATGGTTGTCATAACATGTCACATTTACTATGTCGGCTCACACCAGAACCTCTGTCAGAGAGTTAGTCAAACAGTTGTGTTTTTATATCCAAACAACTTATATGTCAGCATATGCATATTCTATCATAAATTGATGTTCACCTGATGTAATTTTATTATTTTTATTGATGCCACATTGTATATTCTGGTTGGACACAGGTAGGCACATTTTCACAGCTTTTCAGATGAATGTTTTCTTATTGGTCCAGTGAAATAAATTTAATTCAATTGCCCTGTAATGATTCCAGAATTAGCTGTACAGCATCCAATTTCAAAAATAGTGATATTTTCAGAATGTTTAATAGTGACTGTTTGGGGCATTTTGACCCTTGAACCATACTTAACCCTTAGACCACTACTCACAACAATTGTCGTCTGCTGTTGCTTTTATATCTTGCCTTATTTCTCAATAAAAACATGTTTTGACAGCACTTCAGAATCATTTCCAATGGAAATGATTCTGAAGTGCTGTCGAAGCATGTTGTAAATTATTCTAAAGTGCTGTCAAAGCATGTTTTTGATGATAAAAATGGAAAATAGAAAATAAACAGCAGACGACAAAAAAAATAAGATAGTGGTGTAAGGGTTAACTATTGGAATCCCCAGTTATGTATATGTTGATCCTTACTCAAGATCATACATTTACATGAAATCTATTTGTCCTGGACGACATCTTGTGATATACAATTTTCTGCATGTTTTGACATGAATTATCCTTTTGTGTAAATAGTATTTATCACAAGTGACGGGAAAAAAATCACATGACAGTATATATATATTTATACAATGATCAATAGACTATCAGATTAGTTGTTCCCATCACCTAGGGTATTTATTATATTTTGTATGTACATTCTACCCATGATTCCTTAACCTCTACATCAACATCTCTGTAACAGCTCCTGATTTATATCCTAAATAATTTTAAATCCTTTCACCACTAAATGTCTGACTTAGACCGACATGTATCCATGATAATGTCAATGGTTCGTTAAAGAGTCGGCTCATCTGGATCTAACGGTACAGTGTTTGCAGATAATGGCTTTATAGCATGTTTGTGGTGTTGAAAGCGTTAGTTTTTATGCCCCTGGTTTTGGTAGAGCCGGGAGGCATATAAGTGTTTGGAGTATATGTCCGTCCCTGTGTGTGTGTGACACTGTGTCGTTTGCCGGAGTTTCTCCAATCTGCAATTGGGGGATTTGTGTCAAATTTTACTGTTTGTTTAATATATTTAACCTCCACCTTTCCAGCAGCCAGTTTTGTTTCTTGTCATGCAATATAGATCGCTATCAGGCTACAGGAGTGTACTATTTGATTGGGATCTACACTGGCCCAAATCCCATAAGCCCCATTTATCCAGTCACAGCCGCAAATATGGCTACAAAAACAATCTGTATACAGTGGAACTTCTCTAAAACGAACACCAAGATAACGTCTGTCATCTTAATTTTTATGGGTTTCTTGGTCATTTATATCAAATGTTAATGTATGTTCATGATTGCAAAGCACGTAAATATGTATCAGAATGATCAAATGCCTGATTTACAATGGAACATCTCTAAACGGACACGCTGGGGACCTTCCTTACCTTGTTTATATGGATATTTCAGGTGGCGGAGTCTTTCAGCAGTTCGGACCCGTTCTCCCAGGGCATGTCCCAGCCACAGACCCAGAATGTAATGCCCCTACAAAAGCCTCCCAAGTGGCTACAGAGGCCCGTTGGTGCTACCTTTGGCGTAAGTTCATTTACAATATTGCAGTTAGTTGTTTACTTGGTAACAGCCATTCTTGGACAGAGAATGTTCTCCAATATTTTTGTTTCTGTTTAATTGGTGGTACGAATTAATTGCCGTTCTGCCAAATTACTATTTGTTTCTGTCAGTGGCAAACATATTTCACTGCAATCCATGATATTTCCCTGTCTTTCATAGAAATCTGTTCTAGCTGTTTATCCACTTTTGACAGAATTTACCCTGCACATGAAATATTGGTGTGACAAAATAAAGGACAGACCAATATGGTAAACTTCTTTTTAAAAGTTGTAATTTGTATTTCATTATGTTCGGCCTATAAAGTAAGCAGATCTAATCTTTTCTTGCAAATGAATTGTATACCAAATATATATGTGCAATTTTCAATTTGGCGTCATTTGAGAATTAAGTCTTTCATTGAAGGATCTTGTAGGTTAGGTCTATAACTGAGGGATAGTTACCACTCTATGATCTTGGCTAATGTTTCCAGTTTGGCGGCAAGCTGGTGTCGTTTGAGACGTCGCGTGCGTCGCCAGGCAGCAGCCAGCCGTCGCCGCGACAGGTCCACATGAGCCAGGTTGTCACGGAGACAGACCTACTGACTGCCTCCCTGCAGCTGGAGCAGGCCTTGACCGGCGGTCAGCACGTTGAGTACTGCGCCATGAAGGCCGCCAACTGTACAGACAGCCAGCAGGAGAACGTATGGAACTTCCTCATGGTAAATATTCAGTTCTGAGTATTGGAATTCGACCTCATTAACACGGTCTAAAATTACCGTTGCTGTTGACAGGCTGTTAAGCACCATTAAATCAAATCCTCATGGTGAGTCGGCTTATTGTACACAACTGGTATTGTCCCACCCACTTAACCAATACAGTGCTGAATAAAATTTCTCATCAAACCATGATTTGGCAGCACTTCAGAATCATTTCCAATTATAATTATTATTATTTCCTTTATAATTATTTCCATATTGGCTGATACATGTATCTCCAATGGAAATGATTCTAAACTTCTGTCCAACCATGTTTTTATTGAGAAGGAAAACAAAGTTTAAGACAACAGTAGACGACAATTTTCGGTTCCCGCATTCTAAGGCTTAATGGAAAGTGAGGCATAGCTTTCCCGCAGCGGCATCATTGTCAACAATTTTGGACTTGCAAACAAATTTGCATATCTCCTGATATGTTCGTCAGATCTTGACCAATTTTCATCAGTATTTTCCATATGTTCTTAAAGAATGGTTCATATTTCGGTGTTTTATGGGTCATCTCGTTATCTCCGGAAGTTTGGGTGCATTGTTACCAACATACAATTTTCGCCACCTCCCGCGAATTACTCGTATATAATTTCAGCACAATTCCCTAACATTTGATTGGCCCGTAGCAAGTATCTGTCCAAAATTTATATCCCAGTAAACTCCCACGCCGAACTACTTTCCGTAACCGTGAAGCGCAGTTAAAATAATTCTTAAGAAAACGGAAAATAAACACATTTTCTTGATGAATTTATTTCAAATGCTGGAATTATAAGGAATGAATGGCCTTTTTGTGGAATTTATCGGGGATATAAATTTGGAAAAGTCGCGGGAATACTGGACAAGGCCTTCCAGCCTTCGTCCAGTATTCCCGCAACTTTATACCCCGATAAATTCCACAAAAAGGCCATTCATTCCTATAATAAATACGGTAATACACAGGAGAGAAACAGACCCACGTACGTTTTTAACCAATAAAACAATTATTATACCCCCGGCATACAGGTATGTTGAAGGGTATATCGTTTTCGTAATTCTGTCCGTCCGTTCACGTTAAAGTTTTTGGGTACCCATTATCTCTGTAACGGTAAGTTGGATTTACCTCAAACTTTATATACTTCCTTATCATCATCCATATTTTGATTCCATATCACAACCATGCGGCGGCCTATTTGCCTCGCTAATATTTGCGTTAAAGTTTTCGGGTATACATTATCTCTGAAACACTAAGTCGGATTGACTTCATATACTTCCTTATCATCATCCATATTATCATTCCATACCACACCCATGCAGCCTTTATTTTCAATGGTCAAGGTCAAATTAATTAGAAATTTGCGTTACGGTTTTTAAAATATTTGCCTTAAAGTTTTTATTTGTCAATCCAGGCGGCCTACGGGGGTATACGTGAGCCCCTGCTCACTTTCTCTAGTTTGTTAACCAATAACAATAAAACCGGTCCCAAACTGTTTTTTGAGATTAATGTGTTTGACCTGAACTGCCAATGCAAATCAAACATTTATATATCCTCTGAAAAACGTAAAATATTCTCGGATAGATTGCGGAGCTCTTTGAGCGGAGAAATTTGTTTACATAGCTGTGTTGACACATCGCGGGAAAGTGATGATAACATGCTTATCAAATCAAATGGCACATTACAAAACTGCCACTCGTTTATCTCCAGACAGATGCCAGAAAATTGCGCAATTGTATGGCTTTTAATGTCTTAAATGTAAGAACAGCTAAATGCAGTTCACATATTCTATCGGTATCAACAGGTTGATACATATCTCCTGAATCAATAGAACCAAAATTTGGAGTTTGTGGTTTAAATTGATGATATAATCAGTCTGAAAGCAACGCATGTTGTAAATTTTGTTGTCCAAACAAAAAGCTTACATTCCTTTGTATTTTGACAGTAAAAAAGAGGCCCAAATGTTTCAAACGGTGAATGTGTAGATAATATTGATTTCTGTCATATGTAATGTTTGAGCATTAGTAGTTGCACAAAACTATGTAAATTACCAAACCCAACAAAGTCCACCAAAATATCCATATGACACCAAAATAATGACCATGTGTTGTGTGATTTTCCTCACAATAGGTCACTTCTAGTAAAATTTGGATGTGTGTCTGTATTTAGCATGTGCATGTTTATTCCCCACATTGATGGGTAACCACCATGTTTGTTACCTACTTCTTTGTGGGTGGGTGATTTCTTTTGAAGATCTGTGAAATAAGTACATTTGAAGGTAGGTGAAAAATGAAAGTGAATGGGTTTAACGTCCCAGCAGTAGCTAAGGTCATATAGAGAAGGTTGGTGAGGGATGGGCCCTGGCCTAGGGGATATGACCTTGGACTTCAATACCGGTTGTTGTGAGTTCAATCCTCACCCTAGTGTGAAAAATACAAACATTGTATTTCCATCCCACTGGTCTGTAGAATGAGACTTTAAATTGTGGTCCCGTCTCTATATTTACCTTAGCTGTTGCTGGGAAGCTAAACCCATACACTTTCACTTTGAAGGTGGGTGAGTGCAAATTCTGTTCATGTACAATGTATATGTACAGTCAAACTTGTGTTAAGAGATCACTCAAGGGAACTGCCAAAAGTGGTCTCTTAACGGAGGTGGTCTCTTAATAGTAACAGCCATGTGGAGTGGGTACACGGATGATATATAAAAAAACAACACAGTGACAACACAGTCAAGTAATAACATGTATACACATATATGTATGTTTATTAAAGTAATAACATGTACAATGGAAAACATAAGTTTGAATACACTGCAGCTCCATTATAACGCAGTGGTCGGGGTCCAAGATTTCAAACCGCGATCGAATCCGACCGCGTTATAAAATTTCGGGACATGCACGGGTACTGGTACTGCACGGGTTACTGGTATCATTCGCATTTCGGTTACCAACTATTGCGGGAATTCCATTAGCAACGGACCCATATAAAATCATGTCATTTGAACAGAAGTTAAAGTAATTATTAATAATGCCTATGACATACAAACTTGTATGTATTAATGTATTAAACATACGAGTTATTTATAAAATCATGCTTATTACGTTGTATAGTGCTCGCGATAGACAGACGCTTATTACAATGTATACTACTCGCGATCAACAGACGCTTAAACGGATTAATTGGTAATAAATAATGCCTATGGTCACGTGTCCTGCCTATTCATGCGGTTGATACGTGCATAATCTCGGGATGTGGGGTCACGTGATCTATTGTTTACGCTGCAAGTCATATTGATGAATGAAATTTACGATTTTAAGCGAGATTGCCATACCCTGACCCAGATAATGCTGAAACACCAGTCTATTTATAGAACGCTAAATACACGTTTTATGGATTATAGCCACCGCTTATAGCCGTGCTTCGAGCCGTGTTTTCATGGGCGCTGACAGTTGCCGACGGTCGTTAAACGCGTCGTATTTTGACGGAATGGGCCGTATTTATACGGTCGCTGGTCGCAGACAGCAGGTGGTCGTTCATTGCAAGTACGTTATTATGGGAAATTCGTCAGGCGGGATTCAAACCGGTCGCTTACAGCAGGTGGTCGTTTATTACAAGTGGTCGTTAGCACAAGTTCGACTGTATTCATATAATAATCTTGAAAAATAAAAATCACCACAAACTACAATGAAATGTACAATAGGCATATGTTACAATTCTGCATGTTTTCTGCTGCAGGTGAATTTTGAGAAGGAACCAAGAGAGAGATACATACAGCTGCTTGGTTATGACAAAACGGACCTGGCTACAAAGGTAACGTGAATTCAATACCAGAGGTTGTGGGTTCAAACCTCATCAAAAATGCTTTCCGAGTATTTCGATCCCACTGGTCTTTTGGATGAGACTTTAAACCGAGGTCCCATTGCTAAATGACTTGAGCTGTTGCTGAGATGTTAAATTCACTTTTCTTTGTACTCCTGTCTAATTAGGGCACCACCAAAAAAAAAATTATTGTTCCCTTTTGTTACCACTGTGTCTAGCTGTATGTCTATCTTGCTGTCGCATTTGCATTGTGCGTTTCCATTCATCTGTCAGAGTTCCAGACAATGAATTGGGCATTGCGTATTGTTCATATTTTTTAAATCAATTGATTATTTCCAATCTTCAAGTGGGTATTTTAAAAATGTGATTTGTGCCATATATGATATGATATAATTTATATCACCAAGAGTTTTGAAAGATGCATTTCAGATTATATTTGTGATTATATAAATGAAGTTTACATATTGTTTCAATACCATGACCATTTTCGACTTTCTTGTTGCTTTAACCCTTTCAACTCTACAGGTCTGTATAGTGTGGTATTGGCAAAAAGTGTAGATCCAGATGAGCCGGTTCGCGAGGAGCCGTCTCATGATCTGCACTTTTTGCAAGTAGTTTTTCATATTTTTGAACATACAAAGGCTGCCAATCTCTCCAACTGTGGAAGCTGGAGTGGTGGGCAAGTGTGTATGTATTGGGCCATAATGAATGTATACCACCAGGTGTCGGAGCATACGAAGGCTGCCAATCTCTCCGACTCTATGGGAGCTGGAGTGGATGCTGATGAACTCGCACAGAAAATGAATCTCCTCGGCACTGGGGTGAGTCAATATTCCACTGGCATTGTCTGCTCATTTCTATATTGCTATTCCTCCTATCAAGTTATGAAATTGTAGTTTAATGAAATCAAGTTGGACATATTGTATTTGTCTTTGAAACAATTCCTGGGATATCGCTCCCGTGTCCTTTTCTCGAAAGCATTTCAGACAATGTGAAATTTGTACTTGATAGTTTCCTTAATATGCAATGGATTTTGATGAAATATGGTACAGCGAAAGTGTCTTCATGAGCTGCATTTGGTGGTCTCGGGACTTCGGCACTTACTTATGTCATTTTTGCGAAGACTCAATTTCTGTGTCCGTATGGTCAGCAAACACGGAAATCGATTCTTCGCAAAAAACGACAGCGGTTTTGGCCAAGTTACTGAGGCCACCAAATGCAACTTAACAAGACGCTTTTGATGTGCCATATTTCATAAAAATCTGCTACATAATAAGGACAATATAAAAGAATACTTACCTTGAATCTGCTACATAATAAGGACAATATAAAAGAATACTTACCTTGAATCTGCTACATAATAATGACAATATAAAAGAATACTTACCTTGAATCTGCTACATAATAAGGACAATATAAAAGAATACTTACCTTGAATCTGTTACATAATAAGGACAATATAAAAGAATACTTACCTTGAATCTGTTACATAATAAGGACAATATAAAAGAATACTTACCTTGAATCTGCTACATAATAAGGACAATATAAAAGAATACGTACCTTGAATCTGCTACATAATAAGGACAATATAACAGAATACTTACCTTGAATCTGCTACATAATAAGGACAATATAACAGAATACTTACCTTGAATCTGCTACATAATAAGGACAATATAACAGAATACTTACCTTGAATCTGCTACATAATAAGGACAATATAAAAGAATACGTACCTTGAATCTGTTACATAATAAGGACAATATAACAGAATACTTACCTTGAATCTGTTACTTAATAAGGACAATATAAAAGAATACTTACCTTGAATCGGAGGCGCTTCTGGAAGTTTCAGTAATTGTTGTTGTTGTTGTAACCACGAGATCGTGCACCTTGTATCTAGACTAATGATTATTGCAGGATAACTCTATGCAGATGTTGAATTTGGCCAGCAGTGGGCAGGCATCGCCAAGTGTTGGTTCTAAGGTAGGTTGTCTAGATTCTGGGGATTTACCCTGGGGTAGCCATACTTATTGCTGTATTGGCATGTGTACAATGTAGTGCCGATGTTTTAAGATGTATCCCATCGGCCGGTCAGATAAAATGGGAACCAATGGCTGTTGAATCAGTTCATTTGCGTTTTGGTCGACTGCTGAAAAAAGATCTTGCAGCATTTGCAACAATTGAGGGTCTATCGGGAGAAGGCAGCTAACTCATCATGGAGTTAGCCCCCTTCTTCCACTGACCCCTTCAATTGTAGTTCCTGATCATCTTGCAGTTACAGTTAGATTGGGATCTAATCTATTTGCTGTCAACAATTGCACTAATTCATTTGCTGAATGGCGAACAGCACAGGCTATGATCAAACTGCCCAGATGCGCAGGCTGATCTGGGGTTACGCTGGTTGCATATTTGAAACGCCATTTGATTTTGTACCCAAGAATGTACATGAAAAATGTTTTCAAAATTTACGATAGTTTCTGTAAATGACGCCAAAGGTTGACGAAATGGAATTATGCATTTGCTATGAAAATTTTGTCATCTTTCGACGTCATTTACAGAAAATATCACTGTTTCTGTAAATATATTTCCTGAAAAATTGCACATGTTCTTGGGTACAAAATCACATGTCGTGTCTCATATGTAAGATCCCTTTTCTCATCTAGGGGATATTTAAAGGCCCTGAACGGCTCAGTATTACAATTTTCTGATTTTTTCAAACACAAAAACATGTTTGGCAACTGATTTAGTACACAAAACTAACATATACTGCATAATAGATACATCTCAAGTCTTGAGATTTACATCTTAATCGCAATGTGAAGACAGCAAAAACTTGTTTTGTGTACCACTCAGTGCAAAATGTCAATATTGACAATTTCATTTCCGTAGCCCAATGGCTTCGGCTCGGAAGCGAATCGATAAACTCCGCCGCGAATAAACATCGGCCGCGAATCGGGCAGTTGAGGAGTTCACCCGAGCGTCTATCGGAAAATCGATCGGGCTTTGAAACACGCACCTGCTGTTTGTTTATCAACAAACATTGACATTTTCATCGACTACAAACTCATTTGTGTACCAAAATGAATGCAAACAGTTTCAAAGTGTGTGTAAATAGAAACCTGTTGGATTTATGTGTGGGAAAACCCAATAGGAGGCCAAATTCGGCAACTTGAGCCGTATAGGGGCTTTAAGCACATTAAAGCTACATGCCCACTTTATATCAGAGACATCATCTGAGACATTTTCCAGCAAAATAAACATTTATTCGCCATTACCCACGTATTGATTGGCATTATTATACATTTTATATCAAATGTAATTTCCACACTGATATCAGGGGCGATAACCATGTTTCCTTAACATGTTAACGGACATTACTATTTATTCTCTGAATTTATTTTTTCATGTGCAATGATCATACTTCATAATCTGTCGAAAATGTTATTTTTTCAGATGACGCATTTAATTAGTATAAATAATTAAAAAGTATCATGCCTCATTTGCATATGAAAATAGCCTGATTCCACCGCGAGTCGCTATCAGTAAAATAAATATTACTAAATGATTATGTCTGTATAGCGTGCACTTGCAATGATTAGAACTGGTGGAATAGTGACACAAGTATATACTTATTTAATTCCTATAAAGAACATTTTGTGCCTACTGAGTGGGCATGTACCTTTAAGAGTCATTTAATTAATCGTTCCAGTTTTCTGATAATTTTTTAAGGAGCAAGTGTGTATTGATGGTGACTAGACATTTTACTATAGCCTTGGGAAAGATATTTTCACATACCTTTTCTCCCACCTTAGAGTCAGCCCAAGTACAGATATGGACATGCCAATAACGATCCATGGCATCCGTTTTTAACAGAAAACCTTTTAATGGGTCACATTGAATCACTACAGGAAATATTTGCCATAGGAAACCATGTGACATTAGTCACATCATCTCTGCACTCGTGTGAAAAATCCGACATATGGCATATTCATCCGCCTAATTTGCATAAAGTTTTTAAACACCATATAGCTCCACTATTCAGATTAACTTACACACCTTTATCATCATTCATATTTTCATTCAGTAGCCTACCCATGTGATCCCCAATGTCAAGGTCAGATGACTCGGAAATTTGAATTGTAGTTCTGTTAACCCTTTCCCTGATAGAAACGACTTTTCACGCCTCTGCAGAAGATGTCTTGAAAACATTGTGGGAAAAGGAGAAATTGCTTGTAACAAGCAATTTCTCCTTTTCCCACAATGTTTTCTACTCTATCAGATAATTTAACCATCATATCACCCAGCATTTGATTCTTTTATTCAGATGTTTTCGATTTGGAAGAGTCGAAATATCGCAAAACAGGGAAAGGGTTAATATCGTTTGAACTGAGAGTTGTTGCATATGAGTTGCATATAGATCTACCATGAATATGTACTATGTGACATGTATCTGACTGAGTGTCAGTAAATGCAGCCTGGATATGTGTAGGAGGCACACACGTGTACTAGATTTGTGAAATGTTACAGCATGTTGGTTGGGTAGGTATAGAGTGTATTCTACTATATGCCAGCTTGGGGGAATGCAGAGAGCTTAGATAACATAGTCAGTTAAAGAATAAAAATTACATGCATTATAAAACTTGTTGAGCAAACATCTTGGAAAAAAACAAAACAGTTTGATTAAATGTGGCTGAGCTATGCACAGAAGTTTTGATTATTTGTTGGGCCGAACATTTTGCAATCAAGAGACCTACGTCATCCATTTTGAGACTATTGTGAACAGTTATTTTTGCTTACTCTATTATATGCCTGAATACGTATGTATGACTAGTTCGTCTGTGGCTTAACACATTCTCCCATTCTGGCTCCCGATATTGCTAACCAGGCGGATCGATGTAGCATGTCCCTGTAAGCTCTCTGTGCTAATCTGTTTCTATCATATACATGTATCATTGTCTGGATAAGATAACTATCATATGCATCTGAACATGGGATGTCATACGCTGTCATATCTCTTGTGTGTTTATTCCCCACCACAATAGTGGAGGGGGCATTTAGTGTTACCCTTGTCCGTCCGTCCTTCCATCACAAAATCGTAACACTCAGGTAAATGTCTTATAATTTCTGTTCCCTTATACGAATCTGCTTCATATTTAATACACGCACTGCTCTATTGGTCCTTTACCGCCCTGTGACAAATCCACATTCGTCCCGCCCCCAGTAAGCCCAGGGTTGAGGTCACATACTTGGTGTGTCAAAAACTTTAACTCTCGGGTAAATGTTTTATCATTTTTGTTGCGCCCCGCGAGCGGACAGCACGATATCGTCAACACAATAACTTACATGTGTCAGTACGTACGTTTGTCCGGGTTAAAGTTTTTCGATACACTATAAAATCCTCGGCGGGCGCGACATTCGTCCGCTCTCACTAAGCCCAGGGTCAAGGTCACATACTTGGTGCATCAAAATCTCCATTTCCATTTTAACTTTTCTAACAAAGGCCGTTTTATACTGTCAAAGCAGTAAGTGTGGCATCCGTGTTCTACAAACACATTTTCTAGTTTTATACTGATTCTAAAAAAGAGATGGTATTATCGGTAAAGATGTCAAATGCCGACATAAATATTGGAGCACGTGCAACATTCAAATTCTGTGTGGCTTTAATTTTTTTCGCAATTTTCAACATTGCTGAAGATGTTAAATGTAAACTGTATGAAATAGTTACATACTTCAAGCTTGCTCCAATAGCAGAATCATTTTCTTTGCTGGTGTACTGCAATCAACACGGGTGAACCCACAGCTCTTTCACTTGATTTTGTTTTCAAAAGCGACACGGCATTATATGTCCTGGCTTCACCCGTGTTGATAGCAGGCTACCAGCAAAGAAAATGATTCTGCTATTGGTTCAAGCTAGAAGTATGTAACTACTTCATACTTTTTACGTTTGAGATCCAAAAGATTTTTGTGCAGATTATGGATTTGATACATGTATTAATATAGTGCTAACTGTTTCATAATGTCTGTGGTTAAAATTGCTACACTATGTAGTTGGTCTGTTGGCTTGTGTTCAATTGTCCATTGTCATGCTCTTATTTATGATGTTGGTTTGTATGGAACGTCCTTCTGCCTGCTCATCTGTACTGGTGATTTATATTCAGGGAAATCTGGCCAGTGTTGGTGCTATAAATTCCATACAATTGAAATAACACATTGAATATGCAACCATTTAAATGATTGTGACAATTATCGCTTTATAATTCCAGCACAAAAATATTTACACAATTCCCTAACATTTGATTGCCCGTAGCAAGTCTCTGTCCAAAATTTATATCCCGGTAAACTCCCACGCCAAACTACTTTCCGTAACCGTGAGGCGCAGTTAAAATAATTCTTAAGAAAATGGAAAAATAAACACATTTTCTTGATGCATTTATTTCAAATGCTGGAATTATAAGGAATGAATGGCCTTTTTATTATGCCCCCGCTACCGAAAGGTACGGGGGCATATAGTGTTACCAGCGTCCGTCCGTACGTCCGTACCGTACGTCAGTCCCCGTACGTACGTCCCGATATTATATTCTTTAGTAACTTCTACATGGCTTCACATATTATGTCAATATTTATACACGTGATACATATGAACATCCCTTACACACTCCACCCCCCAGTACTTCGACCTTGACCTTTGGCCTTGACCTTTTCCACTTTAAATGTTTGCTTGGCACTTTGGGACAAATCTATGTGCACGTTTCTCAATCCTACAATAACTTCTCAATACTTTTGCCAATCGCTTAAATATTTATACACATGATACATATGAACATGCCCTACACACTCCACCACCCATTACTTCGACCTTCACCTTCACCTTTTTATGCCCCCGCAACCGAATGGTGAGTGGGGCATATAGTGTTACCGGCGTCCATCCGTACTCGGGTAAATGGCTTGTAATCAAATATGCCTCGTTTTCTTTGGCTGCCAGCGGGGGCATTCGTGTGCCGACAGGCCACATTTCTAGTTGAATTTATCGGGGATATAAACTTGGAAAAGTCGCGGGAATACTGGACGAGGCCTTCTGGCCTTCGTCCAGTATTCCCGCGACTTTTCCAAGTTTATACCCTGATAAATTCCACAAAAAGGCCATTCATTCCTATAATAGCCTCGGGAATCAGGAAATTGAATGCAGAAATAAATTTTTCATGCAAACATTCCGCCAGAATCACACTACCAAAAACGCTCACTATGTTTGCTCGACAATATGCTCCCCTTTGCAAGAACCTGGCTAAATCACTGATTGATATTAAGTCTTATTTGAGACAAGCCATTTGGATTTGTACCTTTTAAAGATGTGTGATTTTTCATGAAAAATATTTATAAAGATTGTGATATTTTATGTAAATGAGCTCCAAAGTTGATGAAATTTTCAATTTTGTCAACTTTTGATGTCATTTACGGAAAATATCAACCATTTTATAAACATTTTTAATGTAAAAATTGCATACATTATATTATTAGGCACAAAACTGCATGTCTCATTTACTGTCATTTCGGCTAATTCTGTGCATCGGCTAATGCACAATTAACGTCAAATTTAGCCTTGTGTACGTCATAATAAAATATGTGGATTTCGGAATAAACAAGCTGATTAATTGCTACACTGTGGCACAATTTTATCACATTCCAATAGTTTGGTAAAAAGTTATTCCGAATATAGTCAAAATGTGTAAAATCCTTTGATCCTGCTGTCAGATGGAAAAGCGGTCTTATTTAGTAAATTAACTGTTCAACTAAGAAACTAACCTGTTATGATGTCGCTGGATAGTTCTGCTTCAATTTTAATACCAATTTTGCTATGCTGATCCAGTATGCTGTTCACCCTTTTGTTTACAGTACCAGATGCACAGCATTAGCCGGGAAAAAAAATGTGACGTTCTCAACCAGGTTTTCCACCTCTTTTTTTCCCCATGTTAAATTTTTCGTAATAAAATCAATATTTGACAAAATTTCACTAAATAAAAAATAAGGCTCATTATTAAATTTTGATAAAATTTAATATTATCAAAAAAAAAATATTGGTTATATGGCCATAACATTTGGGCAGGTTTCGTGAAACAGACAGTAGTTTATATAAGCTTAGTAGATCCAGCCAGAAATGTTGGTACAGACTATATCACAGTGGATTGAAATTCCTTCATGGGTCCAATTGGCCCGGCTATACAATGTACAGCCATACTGCTGATATTGTAATATTCATAGTATAGTTGGGCCAGTTTGACCCATCTAATTGTGGAACTGGGACAGTTCAATCACCTTTGCTATAGCATGTGTTATATATACCCATTTAACCCTTCCTACGCTGTTGACGGAAATTGCCGTCTGCTATTTTTCATTTTTGCTTTAATTCTTAACAAAAAACTGGTTTTGACAGGTTTTTTTCGAGAAATATTGAAAATAAAACATTTCCAGCAGACGACAGCATTTAATTCAGCGTAGTAAGGGTTAAAGATATCCTCTATAGGGAGCATGTTCCCTAAGATACATACATGTGTGGGTAATGTACGTCACACACTGCTATTTTCATTTACATGTATTTCAGAATTACAGCAGCAATTTTGATGTGATAGCATATTCCGTTACTGTCTGTAGCAGTTGCAGTATTATTTCTAGTACATTTATATACCTTAAATGTTTTAACTTTTCTCAAAATAACTGAGATCTGCATCATAGACAGGAGACATTATTTCCAGGGTATCTGCACTTTATTGCATCAATATTCATCTCATAGTTGTGTATATGTTTACAATGTATATATGAGACACGTCTTGTGATTTTGTACCTTCGGACATCTGCGCAATTTCATTAAATACGTTTACCAAATTTACAATATTTTTCATAAATAAAGTCAAAAGTTGACAAAATTTTCAGAGTACATGCGGAATTATATTCTGCATGTACTCTGATAATTTTGTCGCATTACGAAAAATATTGTAAATTTTGTAAACATATTTAATGAAATTACGCAGATATCCAAAATCACATGACGTGTCTCATATGTAGCCTGCAGCAGCTCTAAATATCTGGTGTACATTGATTACCCACCATGTTTATACAATATGTATTATATCTGGATTTACATATGTGGTCGTGACTGGAGAAATGGGGCTCATTTCAAGGATTTGTGAGTAGTGTAGCTCCTGATTGAATAGCACACTGTTGTAGCATGACAAAGGTCTATATTACTTGTTGGAAGCATGACGGGTGTTTCATTGATGGAATGGCGAACAGTACGGATCTGGATCTGCACTAGTCGCAAAGCCCATAAGCCCTATTTCTCTAATCACAGCCACATATGAGATAGCCATGTGATTTTGTACCCTCGGACATCTGCGTAATTTCATTAAATACGTTTACAAAATTTACCATGTTTTCATAAATAAAGTCAAACGTTGACAATTTTTTCATGTACTCTGAAAATTTTGTCAACTTTTGACGCCATTTATGGAAAATATTGTAACTTTTGTAAACGTGTTTCGTGAAATTACGCAGATGTCCGTATGTACAAAATCACATGGCATGTCTCATATATACTACTGTGCCTTTGTTCACCAGTAGTTTACCAACAATCTTCACTGTGGTGGGTGTTTACCATCAATCTTCACTGTGGTGGGGGTGACATCCATAGCGGCTTCTCATTATTCTGAATTCTGAATTATACAACGCACTTTATGGATTGTTAACTGATCAAAGCAATATACTGTCATACATATTCATTTCCAACTGGCTGTGGACTGGAGCTAGACCCACTAAGTGTGTTTATATAACCATGATCACTGCAGCAACCTTGTGCAGTTCTGCTCCATCAGAGATGTGTTTGTGAATTTACTGTAACAGTTTCTTCATTGTTGTGGACTTGTTTATATTACATGTGAGTGATGTGACTCACTATGACTAGATAGCCTTATTTCGTTTGCAATTAGTGTAGTGCCTGAATATCAGCTAGCACACTTTCATGCTCCCTTAAAGGATCCGATGCAATAGGGGAACAGAATATATCCAGATCAGACTTCATAGATATGCAGGCTGCAGGGATTCCGCTGGGGAAAATAAAAAAATCGCCACTTCAAAAAATTGGTGATAAAAAATTACAATTTAAAAAAAAAAAAAAAAAAAAAAAAAAAAAAAAAAAATGATTTTTTTTCTCGAAAATTGTAATTTTTTATCGCCAATTGTTTATTTTTATCGCCAATTGCGAAAGTGGCGATCGCCAGCGGAATCCCTGGGCTGATCTGGAGCTGAACTCGTCAAAAACTCGGTAAGCTATATTCTTACAATGTGGGTCATATTTGCTAACCAAGATTTTAACAGGACATTTACTATGGAGACAATATTTTTTTCTAAGATCTTCAACCATCATTGCTTTTGCCATAGCCAGTAGAAACTACCAATATGCTCCACAAGAATTATTGACATCATAAGTTTATCTATTGATATACAAACTTGACTTGTCTCTGTGAATGGGTAAATCATTTTGAATAACAGAATGTCTAAATCTAATTCAGAAACAATATTTGGTGGTGATATGTGTGATGCTAACCTGAATTTTGATTCTCCTTCTGAGAATCAAAATTCAGGTTAGCATCACACATATCACCACCAAATATTGTTTCTGAATTAGATTTAGACATTCTGTCATTCAGCATTAATTTGATCAAGACTGGTCGGAATTTATGGACAACCTTATGTACATGATTCCAATGATCAAAACAAAAAGGACTAATTATCTTGCCAAGAATGTTCATTTATTATGAATTTCCCATGATATATACTCTCATGTTGTTGAAAATAAGTCGATGTGAAATAGGGGTTATGGACATTGTGGCCAGTATAGATTAGCGTGTGCCTTGAACAGTCTGGTCAGAGCCTGTACTGCTCACTATTTATTCAGTCTGTAATGCTTCTTTCAAATAGTACATGTCATAAAGGCTGTAGGGGTATGATAGCAAATCAGGAGTTTGACTGGTCACAAATGTGGATGTGGCTGGAGAAATGGGGCTTATGCACACTCCTGTAACCTGATATCTATCTGTTTTGTTAGATCTGTTGGATGCATGACGTTGTTTCATTAATGGAATGGCGAATAGTGCTGGCCTTGATCAGACTGCGTGGATGCGCAGGCTGATCTGGGTCTACACTGGTCACCAAACTCATAAGCCCCCACAGCCCCAAATAACATAAGCCCTATATCTCCAGTCACAGCCATGTATTTATATCTTCTAAGATGTTCCTTATCTTTCACTGTTTTAACAAAATCAATAATTAATAATTTAGAGAAAATTGGAGCTGCAGTATAAGGACCATGCTATGAGTCCAGTTTTCTGCCAGTATAATAAACATGTGCCCCCTTTGCATTACAGACTCCTGGCAGTCGAGATGATCTGAGCTTGTCGGACGGTGCAAACGCATTTGACGAGATTGCCTCTAACAAGACACAGTCACAGAAAAGTGACACACCACTGACCATCCCTTCAGATGATGGTGTGTAAATAGTGAATTAGAAAACAATTTCTTTGTCTGGCTCGTATGTGATGGTAGTGTGTACTGAGTGGTAACATGCCAAAGTTTAACCCTTACTACGCTGAATTAAATGTTGTCGTCTGCTGGAAATGTTTTATTTTCAATATTTCTCGACAAAAAGCTGGTTTTGACAGCACATGAGAATCGTCTCCAGTGGAGACAATTCCCATGTGCTGTCAAAACCAGTTTTTTGTTAAGAATTAAAGCAAAAATGAAAAACAGCAGAGGGCAATTTCCGTCAACAGCGTAGGAAGGGTTAATGTTCAATTTGACACATTAGCGGTTGAAAGGGTATAATATATATATGTTAAGATGAATCCATCCGTTAAAATTCATACCTCAACCCATTTCATGCTGAGGATATGTCGTTTGTTTGTGAAAAATTCTTTATATGTGCTCAGAAGTATATGTCGTGACCACCATTTGATTGTCTCATCGAGACGTTTCAAATGAGTTTCAAATGAGTGGTCACAACATATACTTTTATAGAGAAATAAGAAAAATAGAAATGAAATATTTAAAATAGTTCATACCCGTAAAGGTGTATTCCGAATGTAATGGGTTTACAACACACCTTTCTGGGGTTCACACCTTGGGCCGAGTGATCTGGTGTAGAAGGGTGTCTGCCATCTGATCACTGTCTTTCAGTGCTGTTCATTTTTATGACCCCGGTCTCGGTAGAGCCAAGAGGCATATCGTGTTTGGACTGTGTGTCCGTCCATCTGTGTGTCTGTGAGTCCGGTTGAGAAGTTTACTGGAGACATTTATGTGCCGACAGGCCACATCTTTTTGTTATTATAGTTCACTATAGGAATGAATGGCCTTTTTGTGGAATTTATCGGGGTATAAACTTGGAAAAGTCGCGGGAATACTGGACGAAGGCCGGAAGGCCTCGTCCAGTATTCCCGCGACTTTTCCAAGTTTATATCCCCGATAAATTCCACAAAAAGGCCATTCATTCCTTATAATTCCAGCATTTGAAATAAATTCATCAAGAAAATGTCTATTTTCCGTTTTCTTAAGAATTATTTTAACTGCGCCTGACGGTTACGGAAAGTAGTTTGGCGTGGGAGTTTACTGAGATATAAAATTTGGACAGAGACTTGCTACGGGCCAATCAAATGTTAGGGAATTGTGTAAATATGTTTTGTGCTGGAATTATAGTTCACTACTCGCTGCATACAGATGCATTCCCATCTGTAGAGAACATTGCTGTTGAACAGATTTAAAAATTTGAGCGAGCAAATTAATGAAAATATTTCTTTTCACTTGTAGATGCGGAGGGCCTGCTGAGCCAGGCGTTACTGATGGGCAACTTCGAGGCGGCGGTGGACATGTGTCTGCGGGAGAACAAGATGGCCGAGGCGATTCTCCTGGCCATCGCAGGCGGGCCCGAACTGCTGGGCCGTACACAGCGGCTCTACTTCCAGCGCACCAACAGTAATCTAGGCAGGGTGGGTAGTCTGCTGTCTATGTATGGACCTGGGGGCTTTGTAACTTGGAATTACATGGGGATGTAGAAAGTACCATGCTTGCAGGGATTCCGCTGGGGAAAAAAAAATCGCCACTTCAAGGATTTTTATTTTTTTTTTCTAAAATTGTAATTTTTTATCGCCAATTGTTTATTTTTATCGCCAATTGCGAAAGTGGCGATCGCCAGCGGAATCCCTGTGCTTGTGATATTTAGTTTGTGTCCGATTACGGAGGCTTGAACAGCAATTGTACCATTTATGAGCCAAGAACATCTTGATATAAATATGGTAAAGAATGCTAAGCATGGCACATGTGTTCTAATTCTATGTTTTATACAATGCAGTAAACAACATTTTCAGAAAGGAATAAACTTGTGTGCGTTGACCGATTTGACAATGCTGGCTTATTAACCTCTCTGAACATGTACCAAAGTATTTATAAAGTTTGTGGCCATTGGTACTGGAAAACTGCCTTCACTGTTCAGCATTCAGACGGTAAGATGGTTTCTGCTTTCCAATGGCCAGTTTTGATAATAATTGTGATTGTACATAGACACTTGTTTCAAATTTGGAAATGGCACATTATTAGTGCATCTCCCTCTGGGAGCTAGCATCCTTGTTAACCCGTTCAACTCTACTGACCAAATTGACAGTCAACATTTGCAAACACAGTAGATCCAAATGAGCCGGCTCGTAACAAGCCATCTCAACAAGATTTGTCAGTACTTTTCAGTTTTATAAAAATATTTGTCAAAAATTAGCATGAACTAGTCTATGCCACTTATTTAGAGGTATATGGGTTAAGAGACACATTCATGAGAGTGTACTGTGTATATTGTAGTTGATATCGGCCATTGTCACCCATGACTGGTCGCACATCGTCTCCACCTGTGACCTCGACAACTGGAAGGAAGCCCTAGCTGTGATACTCACGTACTCGCCTGCCGAGGAGTTCGCTGATCTCTGTGGTACGTACATACTTTAATCTTTTCAACACCACAGGCCTGTATAGTGGTATTGGCAAATAGTGTAGATCCAGATGAGCCGTCATCAGAATCTGCATTTTTTTCACATTTTTTGAGAACAAAAACACCCCCTTTTCATAAATGGACTAGTCCCATCCATTGATGTTACGGTTGTAGATACGCTGACTGGTAACCCCATCCATTGATAATGTTGTAGATACGCTGGCTGGTAACCCCATCCATTGATAATGTTGTAGATACGCTGGCTGGTAACCCCATCCATTGATAATGTTGTAGATACGCTGGCTGGTAACCCCATGCATTGATAATGTTGTAGATACGCTGGATAATGTTGTAGATACGCTGGCTGGTAACCCCATCCATTGATAATGTTGTAGATACGCTGGATAATGTTGTAGATACGCTGGCTGGTAACCCCATCCATTGATAATGTTGTAGATACGCTGGCTGGTAACCCCATCCATTGATAATGTTGTAGATACGCTGGCTGGTAACCCCATCCATTGATAATGTAGATACGCTGGCTGGTAACCCCATCCATTGATAATGTAGATACGCTGGCTGGTAACCCCATCCATTGATAATGTTGTATGCACGCTGGCTGGTAACCCCATCCATTGATAATATTGTAGATAAGCTGGCTGGTAACCCCATCCATTGATAATGTTGTAGATACGCTGGCTGGTAACCCCATCCATTGATAATGTTGTAGATACGCTGGCTGGCCGACTGGAGATAGAGAGGGGTGGGGACCTGGCCACCTATGCCAGCCTCTGCTACGTGTGTTCCGGTAATGTGGAGAGGCTCGTGCACAACTGGCTGTCCACGACCGACAACAACAACTCCCCACTCGCCCTGCAGGTATGGTCTATGTCTGAATGCAGTCGTACATGAACTTAGTTCTGAGTACATAACTCTAATGACCACTAAAGAGTTGTGCTCCTATTTGATAATTTGCGTTTTACGTTATTCTCATTTTCGCACATTTTTTACATAGAACTTCATGCTAAAGCTTCACTACTGCATTTGTTATATTGTTTACCTTCATAATATAGAGAGATAACAATTGCTATAGAGATACAGAGATAAATATTTATAAAAATGTGGGAGGATATCAAATCAGTTTGTGAGGTCAACATGTAAGGAAATATCATTTAACAGGCGAGCTTGTCCATTCTTGCTTGTTTTATCTTGCTGTACTTCATCCGAATATGAGTATTTCCAAAGGATTATATGTGAAGTTTTAGTGCGCGAATATGAAACCTTGTCCCACAAAGACATACCATTGATTGCAGTGCAACGCTCTAGAGCAACCCATTGCCTAGAAAGCGAAAAACGTGCAGCTAACATGAACTATGACTCTCCATGTGATAACTCGACTACCATCTATCCAATCTTCGCGATCTGAACCGTCTCGACAAGACTATTCAAATGGTGGTCACAACATAAAAATTTCATAAAAAAAGAAAAGGCTTAAGTATTTCCGTAATATTTCCTATTTCCCTATATAAGGTGCTGTGGACGATCCGATGCACTACTGTCCTCGGCCTCAGTTCAACAGTGCCTTGGATCGTCCACAGCACCTCGGGGCAATAGTTTTGACTTTTCCCCAAATGGCCATAAAATAACTTGTACCATTGCAGGACCTGGTGGAGAAGGTAATGCTGCTGCGGAAGGCGGTCGAGTATTCCCGCGGCCACGCCTCCGACATTGGCGCCGGCATCCTCGCCGACAAACTCAGCGGCTACGCCAGTCTGCTCGCCGCCCAGGGCAATGTGGATATCGCCCTCAAATACCTCGGTGACAGCAACGAGGTGTGTACTGTAGCACGTGGATTAGGGTAACAATATAGGGCTCTAAGAACGGCATATTCGGCGTTGACAGATTGTCCCGTTGTAACAAGAGTTGAATTAAATTTTTCCTGTGGAAAGTTTATTAACCCTTCAGACCTTACAACCCATAAAGCAAACATTTAAAAACACTGTAGATCCAGATGAACTGGCTTGTGACAAGCCGTTTCATCAAAGGTCTGCAGTGTTTGTCAGTATATTTCAGTCATTTTAAAATCACCCCTTATTATCCCCTCGCCGATAGACAAGAGGGGATATAGCGTTAGTCTATGTATATAAGAACACACGCATATGTAACTCCTTTCATTTTTCAATAACTCTTGGACCGCTTCACCGATTTTGATAATATTTGGCCACAATTTGTCGACCGCCCATGGTCAAGGCCCCTGAGGAGGTTTTTTTTTTTCTCTGTTTTTTTCTTTTATTATCAAGGCTGCCAGCGAGGGGATTAGCCTCGTTTAACAATACCAGTTCTTGTCTTATTAATGGAATAGTCGAGAAACTGGTATGCAAGTATCAATGTGAAATTCTCCGGTGTGAAAGGGTTAAATAATAATAAAGAATTCTAATATTGTCAGTGGTCCTGGCAGTTTGTTACCAATACTATTGTGTATTCCTTCTGTACCAGGCGGGCCTGTGTGTGTTGAGGGACCGCCTATACCAGGCCCTGGGTCAGACCCCACAGGGCATACCCGCTCCCCAGTGCCCCTGGCAGAAGGTGGCCGTGCAGCCCCAGCCAGCCCGCCCCGCCGAGCCCGCCTCGTCCTACCAGAGGACCGCCCAGACACAACCCAAGACTTACCAGGCGCAGGTAATGGCCTCAGTTATCTCCTTTATTAATACTGGTTTAGTCACTTGGATGTTTTTAACTCTTTTGCTAACCTAGTATTTTATCCAATATTGATAACCAATGCTACCTTCTTGATCAATGTACAGTGCTCTCCCCATACAGTAGCATTCCCATCTAATAATAACCTTGTAGTTGAAGGGATGTAAAATATATATCAATTAGCCGATCTTGCTCAAATGTCTGTCATTCCTTTTAAAGTAAATAGCACAAACTGCATCGTCAGTAGTTGTCATGCCCATGTAAATCTCATTGTGTTAATGACTGCAGTGAGTTCATTATTGAGATTAGAGCAGATTCCTATTGATAACACACGGATATAGAGTTGTTATTTCTCTCTTCTTGATGATCTATCAAATCATACACTGGACTGCCCGTTTTAGCTCGACTATTCAAAGAATTGGGAACACTTATGTTATCACCCTGACAATGGTGTTGGCATCTGGTTATGATTTTGGGCAACCTTCAACCCTTTCAACAGTTTGCAAACAGTGTAGATTCAGATGAGCCGGCTCGTGACGAGCCATCTCATCAGGATCTGCACTTTTTGCAAGCTATTTTCATAATTCTTTTAGAAAAAATAAACGCTCCCTTTTTAGCTCGCCTGCACGAAGTGCAGAAGAGCTTATGATACCCCCGGCGTCGTCGTCCACAAACTTAACGTTGGGGTAAATGTCTGATAACTTCTGTTTCCTTTCATGGAACACCTTGTTATTTCATACATGCATTCCTCAGATGACCCTCTATCATGCTGTAGCACTCAACCCTTACCCCAAGGTCAAGGTCACAAACTTAGCACATTCATAAACTTAACGTTGGGTAAATTTCTTATAACATCTGTTTCCTTTCATGGAACGCCTTGATATTTCATACATGCATTCCTCAGATGACCCTCTATCATGCTGTAGCAAATCCATGACCCACCACCCAACCCTTACCACAAGGTCAAGGTCACAAACTTAGCACATTCATAAACTTAACGTTGGGGTAATTTTTTTATAACATCTGTTTCCTTTCATGGAACGCCTTGCTATTTCATACATGCATTCCTCAGATGACCCTCTATCATGCTGTAGCAAATCCATGACCCACCACCCAACCCTTACCCCAGGTTCGAGGTCACAAACTTAGCATGTTCATAAACTTAACGTTCGGGTAAATGTTGTGTAACTTCTGTTTATTTACAGGGAACGCCTTCATATTTCATACATTGATTCATCTGATGATACTCTATCATGCTATAGCAAATCCATGACCCACCGCCCATCCCTTACCCCAAGGTCAAGGTCACAAAACTTAGCACATTCATAAACTTAACGTTGGGGTAAATGTCTTATAACATCTGTTTTCTTTCATGGAACGCCTTGATATTTGATACATGCATTCATCTGATGATACTCTATCATGCTATAGCAAATCCATGACGCACCGCCCACCCCTTACCCCAGGGTCAAGGTCACAAACTTAGCACATTCATTAACTTAACGTTGGGGTAAATGTCTTATAACATCTGTTTCCTTTCATGGAACGCCTTGATATTTCATACATGCATTCCTCAGATGACCCTCTATCATGCTGTAGCAAATCCACAACCCACAACCCAACCCTTACCCCAAGGTTAAGGTCACAAACTTAGCATGTTCATAAACTTAACGTTGGGGTTAATGTTGTGTAACTTCTGTTTCTTTACAGGGAACGCTTTGATATTTCATACATGCATTCGTGTGATGATCCTCTATTGTGCTACAGCAACTCCATGCCCCCCCCCCCCCCTGTAGAAAATCACCAACTTAGTGCGTTCATAAACTTAAAGTTCATACATGCATTCATCTTAATATGCTATATTATGCTATAGCAAACCCACAACCCACCTTGCACCACTGACCCCAATGTCAAGGTCCACCGCACGCCCCTTAACCCAAGGTCAAGTTATATAATATTCATGTTTTTTTATGCAACTGTGCCAAGTTTGAGTGAAGGCTGCCAACAGGCGAGCTTCGTTGTCTTCTGACAACTCTTGTTGTAAACGGACTAGTCTGAAAATCATTTTGGGACAATTGAATTGGTCGGAAAATTAACATATCAAATTGTCATCTTGGGTTGAAAGGTTTAATACTCGTAGGTCTACTGCCACCATTCTTGCACAATAACATGAGCCAATGATATGCAGCACAAACCAATGTCAAACACATGATCTTAAAGAGACCGTGAACAACTTTTGCCATATTTAAAGATTGTTTGGTAATTGTTTGCCATAGTTGACCTATGACGTTCTCAGACAGCTCTTGTTGCTTGCGTCATTGTATCCAGTACTGTCCATGTGTGTTCCAGGCGGGCTCCACTTTCAACACGGTGACGACGGGCAGTGTGAGCCAGCCCAACCAGCAGTACACGCAGCAGTTCGCCAGTATGAACGGCTACACTGCCGCGGCCCCGTACTCCACCCCCACCCCCGTCATGTCGCAAGCCTCGGCCGTCCCCAACAAGGGCTCGCTCGCCCATAAATACCCGTCCTATTCCCAGCCCGCCACGACTGCATACGGCGGCACGGCGTACCAGGCCGGCACGGGCCAGCCCGACTACAACCAGTCGTCACAGGCCCAGGGTTTCCACGCGGGCTCGTACATGACGCCCACCAGTCAGCCGTCGGGTTCACCCACCAACATGTACCCCTCAGCCGGACCAGGTATGTACACAATACTGGTGGTACAGACATTGAGGCTTATTACTTTTATGAAGTTCAGCTTTGCCCATATACACTGTTCACCATTTAAAGGCAATGGGGGCTAAATAATAGATTTTTAGAAATATTTTGGAATTTGTCGACCGATTTTCAAAATCTAACTTGTTTTCTTAGTTCCATTTCTGAGCTATCTCGCCAGGTTTCAGAGACAATTTCCAATTTCACTCCCCACACCCTTTTTGCCCCATGTTAAATCGATGTTTGATGGAATTTCATCAAATAATCTTTTTTGGGGAGGGTGTTTTTTTGCTATTGATGAAATAGTACTTACATTTAAATATTTTTCAGACTAAATGTGTTTAATAGCCAAAAATTTGTCTGTAGTGTTGTACAAGTTGTGACTGTATTGTAGGTGGGCCGTTCTCCGCCCAGCTGCCCGCCTCCAACTCCCAGCTGCCCCAGCAGGCCTATACGGACACGAAGCACAGCTGGAACGACCCGCCCATGGTGAAGCCCAAGGACAACATGAAACGCCAGCTCTCCAACGAGCCGCCCTCCCCGATCACAGCCCCGATATTCGGGGGCCAGCCCCAGCAGGCGGCCGATCAGGGGCCGCCGGGAGCCCCAGTGAACTATGGGAATTACTACAACCCCCAGGAGCACCAGCCGGAACCCCCACAGGTATTGTTGGACTGGCACCGTGGCTATACTACTCATCATGTACAATGTACTGTAAATGTTTGTAAGTGCAAATTTATGATCGTCTGAAGATTTCAATTGATGGATTTACATTTATTGAGCATAGGCTGCATATGCAGCCTATGATCAATAAATGTAAATCAAATAATTGTTTACACAAAAACAATGTTAATGTGAAATATACATAATTTTGCACTTTAAAAACGAATATTTTAGTCTTACAAAGTTTAGTGAAACGACCCCCAGTCTTATCAATAAGGTACCGAACATGGAAAATCACAAGTAACTTCCCTTAGAACTATTTCAGGGGCATCCTAGACATTACAATTGGCTGAATGTGTCGTCATGTTGCTTTGTTTAATCATTTATCTAAGCAACGTGATGTTTGAGAAATTCCGTTAATTATAAAGCCCATGATGCCAAAAAAGTAGTTGTAAGGAAGTTATTCATGATTTCCAAGTTTGGTAACCTATTTATAAAACATACTCAAAATAAGCACCTTTGATGATAAACCTTTCTAAGAATGTCGAAGATTTCAGTGGTTGAGTTTGCTCAGCTGATCATACCATTTGATTTGAAGTTAAAATTTGAATGTTCATAGAAAGATTTTGAATCACTGGTCCAAACAGTTTGATTCAAAGTTCCACTTTTCATTTTAAGTTATTGTTGAAATACTACGAGGTACAGTCATAAAGTTCTCGGATTTTCTTGATAAAAAGTTCAATATACATACCACCTTGTTCATCTTTCTATGACATTTACATCTGGTCAAGTTGAATTGATTTGAAAATAAGAACGTACTTTGCGACAATCCGTTTGCACGTAATGGCGTAACTATAGTATTGAAATAACGTCACCACGGAGCAGTTGACAAATCAAACATTTCATGAAATACCTGTTTCGAGTTTTATTGTTGTGCGGATTGTTTGGTGCAGTACTCTAACTGTATTGCTGTTTCCACTAAAGAAACGTCGGAACTATGCACTGACCCAATTTTGACATCGTTCGTTTGGAAACAAACGTATTGTGTAACACAGATGCAGGTAGTGCAGGGAATTTGAAGTTAAAATTTGTGACGTCGCGTCAATGGACGGAGCAACGTTCCTTGGTTATTTCCGTGTTTGGCGGCATAGTGACTTCAACTCGGATTTGCGCATTCTGATACCGTGGCAAAATATTGTCACAGGTCTAGTATGCCTGTATGCTGAAATGTGTACGGCTTTTTAATCCATGACGGATAGCATCAAGTGTTGAATGACATTATAATATGCGAAAACAACAGGTAACCAAACATGCGATAAGTATAGCAACTATGTAAGGGGCACTCCATTGAAATTAATTAGATCAATTGATGTAAATACGTACATACAATGAAACAAGTTACTGTACAATAAAATTTGACTTAACTAAATGGCGCATGTGCGATTAAAACGATTATTTGACTTGCAGACAGCGCTTCGATTGCCAATGAAACGACACTATTAAATCATTACGTAATGTTAGACGATGTACAAATGAACAAGCTTTCTAATGACGTATTTCACTACCGATTTGACCAAATCGTTCTTTAGATATAAGCAAAGTCCGAGAACTCGTACATATGTCACCAGCTAACTGTTAGGAATGTAGGTGCATTGTGAAGTGTTCCTCCAAGCTGTGTCCGAGCCTACCGACATTGTTTACTGATTTATTCCTACAGCTGCCTGAAAACTGACTAGATCAATGTAAACTTTCATTGCCCTTTCACTCGGCTTCATTAGACTCATCTAGGGCTACTCTGATAAAAAATGAAACACGGTCCGATTTGTCAATCATTTGAGCTAGATAAAAAAAAATTGCCCATAAACCCTATACTTTCTCAGCATGTAGTCAATATCTTAGTCTATATCAACCAAACTAACTGCTTGATTTCAAGCATGCGTTGATGCTCAGAACGTCGATAGAAATATTCCCATGCTTAAATTCAAATTAACCCTTAGAATGTGGCAACCGAAAATTGTTGTATGCTGATGTTTCGTATTTTCTTTTCTGTTAATAAAACTTGTTTTTCAGCATTTTGGAATCATTTCCCATTCTAAAGTGCTTTCAAATTAAAAAAGAAACAGCAGACGACAATAAGTAATTCAGCATTGTAAAGGGTTAATATGTAAAAATTAACATTGCATACATATAACTATTTAACAACACCCGTGTACATTGTAATTTAACCCTCACTACGCGGGAGACAAAAAATGTCGTTTGTTGTTTTTCATTTTTGCCTTAATCTTAACAAAAAACCTGTTTTGGCAGCACATGAGAATCGTCTCCAGTGGAGACGATTCTCATGCGCTGTGAAAACAGGTTTATATCGAGAAATATTGAAAATAAAACATTTCCAGCAGACGAAAAAAATTAATTCAGCGTAGTAAGGGTTAACTGGCACACTAACATGTTGATTCTTAGTTATTCTGTTATTTGTTTTCCAATGTTTGGAAGCCTTGCATGATTTATTGCATGAAATAAGATAGCTCTTCAGAAAACATAGCATTTAACCCTTTCACCCTAAGTAACTGGAATGGATTTTGATATGTTAATTTTGTAACCAATCCAATGGTCACAAAATGATTTTCAGACTAGTCCATTTATGAAAAGGAGGTGTTTTTGTTCTCAAAAATACGAAAATTACTTGCAAAAAGTGCAGATCCTGATGAGACAGCTTGTCATGAGCCGGCTTATCTTGATCTACACGTTTTGCCAATACCACTATACAGGCCTGTGGTGTTGAAAGGGTTAAATATATGACACAGCTGAGAAAAAAATGTCTTATTCTTCTGTAACCGGTGCATCTCGATTCAGCCAGTGTTTCCAGTTAGTCTGTGAATCAGTTGTCGTGCTCCGATAAATAGATCTATATCAGAGCTGCAGAAGTTACACTGATACGAACTTCATAGGTGTGTCTCATGGTCCAGAAGTATATAATCCATTCTCTTAAGTAAACAGAATGCAGTGACCAGTATATACCCAAATCAGCCCCTGCTTCGACAGTCTCGATAGGATTTACATTGTTGTCCGTTAACAGCGTGTCAATAAAAATGACACATGAAGCTGCACTAAGTTTTACCCTTACTACGCTGAATTAAATGTTGTCGTCTGCTGGAAATGTTTTATTTTCAATATTTCTCAACAAAAACCTGGTTTTGACAGCAAATGAGAATCGTCTCCAGTGGAGACGATTCTCATGTGCTGTCAAAACCAGTTTTTTGTTAAGAATTAAAGCAAAAATGAAAAACAGCAGACGGCAATTTCCGTCAACAGGGTAGGAAGGGTTAAACCAATAACAATTGTGTGTGTTTGCATCCGCTAACTGCCATTGCCTAGCACACATCTAACAATGTTGATGTTTCACTGAATTCTGATTGAGCTATCTTCATGTGTGTTTTGCTGTTCACACTGCTTTTTCTTTTCCCTCTCAGCAAGTTACAGGCATGTCCCAACCAGCCTATACAAATATTCACGCTCCTGCACCAGCAAAGGTGAGATGGTCTTCTTTATTTTCCCCTTGTCTTTCGTACCACCTTATAATGTCTGTTGATCAGATGAGAACCATCTGTGATTGCAAAGCAACAATATTCTGCTTACTAGGAGCTTTTAACACTACAGACCTGTATAGTAGTATTGGCAAACGGTATAGATCCAGATGAGCAGGGTGACGAGTCGTCTCATCTGGATCTGCACTTTTTGCAAGTAATTTTCATATTTTTGAGAACAAAAACACCCCCTTTTCATATATAAATGGTCTAGTCTGAAAATCATTTTGTGACAATTGGATTGGTTGGTAAATTAACTTATCAAAATCTATTCCAGTTACTTAACTCTTTGCATGCTAGCGGAGAAAATATCCGCCAAACGAATTAGGAATATATGTTTTATTTCTCTCTGTAAATATGTCTTGAAATTTCAAGACATATTCATGACATTTATAAGGAGAAATAAAAGAAAACATAATGAATTGTCATCTGCTATTTTTGAACTATTTATAGCCCACAAATTTCCCAGCATGCAAATAGTTAAGGGTGAAAGGGTTAATACAGCATTGCTCAGCCGGGCCAGACTGCATCATTATCACATCTAATATGTGGCTGTCACTGGAGAAATGGGGCTTATGACATGTGTGGCCAGTCTGACTTGGCTGGTAGGCTAGCATCATCCTGCAGATTGATAAATATCAATTCCGTTTGTTGGAAGTATGATGTGTGTTTCACTTACTGAATAGCGAACAGTGTAGATGCTGATCAGAGACTGTGCTATTTGCAAATGCCATAAGCCCCATTTTACGAGTCGCAATCAAAGTTAGAAAATGTTCTTGAAACAGTACAGCTTGCATGTCGGATCAAATCGGAAATTGCAGAATTAATTAATCTTCACCTCTGCATACATGCCTATATCAAGACATAGAAAGAGATTTCTTTGGTCTGGAGTATAATAGAGAATTATCACACACATTGAACATTGGAACCAACCTGTCGTGTTCGTTCGTGTGTGCACTTACACGCTGACCCCACTGTACATAATTATGGCTGTGACTGGAGACTGTAGATTCAGATGAGGATCAGGATCTGCATTATTTGCAGATTTTTTCTAAATTTATATAAAATTCCACCTTTTCTGATTTATAATAAAGTAATAAGTCAGAAAAATAAAATGGAATATTCCATTCCAGTTACCTAGGGGTGAAAGTGTTTAGACGTTTGTGGCTAGGTATCTGTGCAGGCTGTTGACAACCCTCATTAGATTGGATGGTGATTTTGATCATGTTTGTCTGGATCTGAACTGGTCGCCAACTGCCATAAGCCCCATTTCTCTGACTATTAGTTTGTCTGTTTTTGAAGAAAATCGAGAGAGCTATTGTCCCCGTCCAGCGTCATCTGCGTCCGGATTTCAGTTAACCTTTACATTCGAGTCATTTTCTCCAGAACCTCTTGTCTTTGTTCAAACTTGGGACACAACTTCCTTTTTGCATCACTCACCACAACCCACCCAAAAGCCATGCGCCAATTCATGTACTTGCCCTACTTTTTTCGCTTGAATTACTTAGCAATTTTATTCTCTTAAATCTTGGTTAACCTTTATATTCAAGTCATTTTGTCAACCCTTTGCCTATGTTCATGACACAACTTCCTTTGTGCATCACTCACCACAACCTATCCACGATCCACCCACACATCCACGTCCTTGACCTACATTTTCCTGCATCTGTCTTAAGCATGCATTAATTGATTTTTCACTGACAACTCTTGTTAAGCTCAAAAATGCTAGTCACTGCCAACTCAATATGCAAATTTTTCTTCACTGACCACCTTTGCGGATTTGACATGTGTCTACTTAGTTGTCAGTTGGCAGCCGACTGTAATATACGGCTTAATGATACCTCTTAGGTGCTATATCACTAACTGCATTGCTCATATGTATCTACTGCTTTTATTCAATAACCCATTTGCACAGGATCTGGTTAATTCAGTGTTGGATTTGCAATACCCCACAGTACAGTGTATGGACTGGTTCTACCCAGTCATGTGAGGGTGGCAGGTGGGAGTATGCGATGGGTAATTTAACGATCGGGGTTCATCCTTACCGGAATTCCGACTGGAGACCTGATTTGGCCCTCACATACGTCTTTGGCATTTTGTATGTGACAGTTGAATCTGGTTATACCCCTTATGTGAGTATTATGATTATTTGTAATCCTATTGTAGGGGAAGTGGCCAAGTGATTTTGGTGTGGCATGGACCTGACACCAGGTCAGGTTATTTCAGGGCTGAATATATTTTATCTCAATGTAAATATTCCGTTCTGATTTTGGGATTTTCCCCCAATGCAGCAGGTTAAAATGGGATTGAACCCATTTGCCCGGCCTTACATGACCTTAGCTGTTGATAGGCCGTTCAACACCAATAAACAAACAAACAGTCATTTGTATTTGACCTTAAATGTTCAACATATGTTGCACATTTCAATTAATCAACCAGCAACTCATTATATTAATATTTTACTGCAACCCATTTATTTATCCAATCTACATGACAGCAATTGTATTTATCTAACACATACCCCACAAATGGATTTTTGTAGCCATTGTAGGGGTTTCAATAGCCCAGAATTCAAGGGTCAAAATCAATACTAAATTCACGCGTAACATACAAATTTAGTATGTTTAACAGTTTTATATAACAAATTGGACCCCTGTGCTGCAAATTCTGTCAAAATTAAATTTGAAAGGTCAAAATGTGTTTCATATTGATACGTGACACGAATGTTAGACATGATAAACCTTTGGCTGTAGGTGAAATCTGATATTTTCTTGTGCCATAACACGCCCGTGCCCGCTTGGGGATAGCGTGACATTGGCGTACATACGTATGTACTACATATGTACATACGTACGTCCGTACAGACTAACTGGATTGTTGCATATGTGTCTACTGTTTTTATTCAATAACCCAATATGAAGGTTACGTACGTGCATCCGGAATAAAGTTTTTGGTTAAAGTTGTTTTTCGGTATACTATCAAAGCCTCGGCGGGCGCGACATGTGGGCCGCAGCCATCTAGTTCACCATTCGTGTTTGTTTTCCTTTTACTGCTCCATGGAGTGTCCCTAAACTGGGTACCCTGGGAGGTCTACAGGCTTCTGGTGTTTAGAGAGGTTCCACTGTAATTTAGCCAGTACATGTCATTGTCAATCACAAACACTTATAGATAATGATTAATCAATGTGAAATCCCTGAGAGTTAAACATGTCTATGTGTGAGGGATGTGATGTGGTCTAGTGGTTACTACACTGGACTTCAATGCCTGAGGTTGTGGGTTCAATCACCTCCCTATTCATGAAAAAAATACTATCTTAGTCTTTTCATCCCATTAGTCTTCGGATGAGACTCGAAACCGAGGTCCCATCTCTATATGACCTTATCTGTTTCGGGGACGTTAACCCTATCTACTCTGTTGATGAAAATTGCCGTCTGCCGTTTTTAATTTTTGCTTTAATTCTTAACAAAAAACTGGTTTTGACAGCACATGAGAATTGTCTCCACTGGAGACGATTCTCATGTGCTGTCAAAACCAGGTTTTTGTCGAGAAATATTGAAAATAAAACATTTCCAGCAGACGACAACATTTAATTCAGCGTAGTAAGGGTTAAACCCATTCACTTCCAGTTTTGTCTGTGTGTATGGTGTAGAGGTGTTGCACTACAACCATGTACATTTGCAGGCTGCAGCCCCGGAGCCCCCAGTAGAAGTGGTAAAGGCGCCAGTGCCGGACGAACACAAGGTCCTACAGGAGATATTTGGGGCACTCGTACAGAACTGCCATACTAAGGCCAATAATGCAGTAAGTATACGCTTACATGATGCTTGGCACCGGTATGTATGGATTATTTGCAATAGGTGTATATGAACTTGAAGGGGTCAGCGGAAGAAGGTCCCTTGCTGGCCCCTTCAAATTCCAAACATAACTCATATCCTGCATTGGCATTAAGTCTGTTGTTTGGCAAGTTATAATCAATTAATTTGGCCCCTTATATGACTTTTGCGCACTTTGAATACGGCTTTTGGTCTTGGAATCGTCATTGACAACTATCATAGTTGTAATTGTACATTTCCATTGCTGCATTATTGGTGTGTGCATATTAACCCTTTCATCCCTAAGTTACTGGAATGGATTTTGATATGTTAATTGCACCAAATCCAATCATCACAAAATGATTTTCAGACTAGTCTATTTATGAAAAAGGGGTATTTTTGTTCTCAAAATTACTTGCAAAAAGTGAAGATCCTGATGAGACGGCTCATAACATCTGGATATACACTATTTGCCAATACCACTATACAGGCCTGTGGTATTGAAAGGTTAAACTTTGAAACTTTTGTCCAAGTTTATATGTATTGACAGGCTTGCTGGTTTATCACTAAAATGTATGGTGCATAATTAACCCATTTCATGCTGTCAGAGGATATGCCATTTTGATGGGGAAAGTCATAAATATTTTCTTTAAATGTGCTTTAAAAAGAAGTATATGTCGCGACCACCATTTGAAAATGTGCTTAGAAGTATATGTCGCAACCACCATTTGAACTGTCTCATATACAACATATACTTTCACTGAGAAATAGCAAAAATAAAAATAAAATATTTAAAATAATGCATTACCGTAAAGGTGTATTCTGCATGTAATGGGTTAACAATTAAAATAGTGTTTTCTTCCAACACAAATTTCCGAATGAAGAATCCTCACCATTTCGTATCTGTTGCAGCAAATGAAGAGAAAACTGGATGATGTGTCACGAAAGCTAGAGGTTTTATACGACAGACTGCGGGAATCCACTGTAAGTAGTCTGTGTTGGTTCTACTTCTAATGGCTATATGTCATGGAAGATACACTATAATATTCAACTCATTCTGTAAACTTGCTTATGTCCGAATCTGATAAAAGTTGGTGTGTGTCCAAAGATTATAAAACTGGATCTTCAAAACCACTAAACAAAGTTAACTCTTAGACCGCTACTGACAACAATTGTCGTCTGTTGTTGCTTTTATATCTTGCCTTATTTCTCAATAAAAACATGTTTTGACAGCACTTTACAATCATTTCCAATGGAAATGATTCTAAAGTGCTGTCAAAGCATGTTGTAAATTATTCTCAAGTGCTGTCAAAGCATGTTTTTGATGATAAAAATGGAAAATAGAAAATAAATAGCAGACGACAAAAAAAAATTAAGATGGGGTTAATCCAACTTTCAAAGTTTGGTGGTTCTGTAGCTTTCACATTTCAATAACTAGTATAAATGTGTACTGATATAATCATCAAGTTGTTGAATGCTTTAATAGACACACCCTTTTCAATATCATGTGGCTCCAGCAGAAAAATTAATGATCTTTTGCATTATTCTTTAACCCTTACACCGCTATCTTCATGTTTTGTCATCTGCTGTTTATTTTCTATTTTCCATTTTTATCATCAAAAATATGCTTTGACAGCACTTTGGAATAATTTACGGCATGTTATGACAGCACTTTAGAATCATTCTAAAGTACTGTCAAACCATGTTTTTATGTTCATAAATAAGGCAAGATATAAAAGTAACAGCAGACGACAATTGTTGTGTGTAGCGGTCTAAGGGTTAATTTGTATATAGAATCTATGTCACATGTACCTATTGTGTATCTATTCCTTGCGTGTGTTCAGCTATCGTCGACGGTGACACTCGGCCTACACCAGATAGTACAGGCGATTCAGCAGTTCGACTACGTTGCTGGGCTCGGTATATACACACAGATGATCAGTCAGGGAAACTTCTCCGAGATCAGCAGCTTCATGCCCGGCCTCAAAATCCTCATCCAGTCCGCCACACAGCTGCAGGTGTATGTTCAATGATGATGGAACAGATTAGGTGCGAATAAATTAATCTGTGGCTGTGACTGGAGAATTTGGGCTGATGGGATTTGTGACCAATTCCTGATCAATTAACACACGCCTGTAACAATCTATATCACTTGTTGGAGCATTACATGTGTTTAATTGATTGAATGGTGATCAGTGTAGATCCAGATCAAACTGTGCGGATGCACAGTCTGATCTGGATCTACACTGATCACAAAACCCATAAGCCCCATTCTCTGGTCAGAGCCACATGTGTAAATGGCAATACTTGTGAAGGCATAGGAGTTTGCATTTGAAATTAATTAAAGTTATACTCTGCTGGCAGGTTGAACGATATGTTGTGATTTATTTTCAGCATGGCTATACAGTGTTGGCTAAACTGGAGAAAATGTGTCTATCTGGCAAACTGCATAGATCTGTAGGTGACAACCGTGTTGATCAAATTGATCATACTCATTTAAAGGTGAGAAACAAAATTTATTGAATGCAGGTTTTAAATATATCTAAATAAAAACATGTCTTGGCATCACATATGGATCGTCTTCATTAGACACGATTTTCATGTGTTTCCAAACTGTATTAAACACGGGTTCTTGAGACATCTGGAAAATAATGAGGAAAAAGCGGAAGTCAAATTTTAATCCAGCATTGGAAGTGTACAAACATATGCCAAAATGTGTCCTTTCTTAGTTGCTGGTTCTACTAATTAAGACGGTGTGACAATCTAGTTTTTATTAATGCAATTGGCTGATTGTTCTGCCACTAAATAGGCGGGGCATTGTGGAGGTGTGTAGCTGATTTACGACTGCTTTTATGTGTGCGACTGTTGAATGTAATTATTATGATATTTGGTATGGAGTCGATGATTTACTGTCAACATTGTACCTTCACTGATTATGGTACATGTAACATGATGAGTGAACACGTATGTATGTATGTATGTATGTATGTATGTATGTATGTATGTATGTATGTTTGTATGTATGTATGTATGTATGTATAGATGATAGACACTGAATTAGCCTCTCAAACTTGTGTACGAGTTGTTTGTCATTACCGTCTGCTTGCATCTGTTTTTGTTGTGTTTACTTCAGAGAACTTGTACATGTATAATAGTGACACAGTGACATCCGGGTTTACTTGTGTGTGTGTGTATTAACCCTTAGACCATTACTCACAACAATTGTCGTCCGCTGTTGCTTTTTTATCTTGCCTTATTTCTCAATAAAAACATGTTTTAACAGCACTTCAGAATCATTTCCAATGGAAATGATTCTTCAGTACTGTCAAATCATGTTGTAAATTGTTTTAAAGTGCTGACAAAGCATGTTTTTGATGATAAAAATTAAAAAAAAATAAGATAGCGGTCTAAGGGTTAAAGACACAGGATATGCAATATGTGGTTTTTCACTTTATGCACAGTAAATAGAGGATATTCCATCGTACATTTTGAATAGCGGGAAATAATACACGAGTGTGTGTCGGCTTCCGCGAAAGCAGTTGCTTGCATGGACACCGACGGGCACGAGTGTATTATTTCGGCTATTCAAACATGTACGATGGAATATCCTATTTATTACACTTCTACGGCGTATATGTATGCACATTTAGTCTATTTTTGAGATTATAATCAATGAATTGTGATGTGCGCATGAATAGTTATGCAATGACGTGTTTTCCCGCATTTTGACGTTACGTTGAGTGACGTCAAATGCGACGTCATGTAAACATTTTGAAATCCAAATTACTCAGCTGTTTCTTTGAACCAGATATATTTGAGTGCATGTTTGGAATGTGTTCAATCACATAAACATTCTAGATTAGTGGAGACCCTTTCCAAATGTTCAAATAACTTTATTTTGACTGTAATAAAAATTAAACATTTTGCATGGTAGCTCGTGGTTTCCAAGAAAACAGGCGCGCAATTACGGGTGTTCTCTTCACGGTGTATTATTTTTAAGGAGTTGATTACGGGTTTTCTCTCACAGCGAAACCCGTGAAAATAATTTGCAAGTGTAATAAATGACGTATATCAATCAATTTCTCTCTATTCTATTTGATCCAGGACATACCATCAGAAACTGTGATAAGCAGGGGAGATGATTTGGCTTGTCATAATTTGATATTTTTGCTATGCATAGAAAAACTGAATTACTTTTTGTTGTGAAATGTTGATTCTATGCCACATTTGTGGGTGGCAGGTGGGAGCAGGCGATGGGTAATTTAGCGATCGGGATTCATCCTTACCGGAATCCCGATTGGAGACCTGGTTTGGCCCTCACATACGTCTTTGGCATTTTGTATGTGACAGTTGAATCTGGTTATACCCCTAATGTGAGTATTAAGATATTTGTAATCCTATTTTAGGGGAAGGGGCCAAGTGACTTTGGTGTGGTATCGACCTGGCACCAGGTCAGGTTATTCTAATTTCAGGGCTGAATATATTTGTTCTCGGTGTAAATATTCCGTTCTGATTTTGGGATTTCCCCCCCAATGCAACGGGTTAAAATGGGATCGAACCCGTTTGCCCGGCCTTACATGACCTTAGCTGTTGATAGGCCGTTAAACACTAATAAACAAACAAACAAACAAACAAACTATGCCACATTTAGAAAGAAGTTTCCACTATAGTTGCTAGTGTAATTAATTTATATACGCCTCTTTTGTTTGTGACAGGTCGCATACTTATGTTAACAGGGTTTTTAGCCAGGTTTTTGGAAAAAAAATCCAGGCTATTGGATTGACGAAAGCCGGGCGGGCGGCGTCCACAATCAATGTTAAGTTTTCGTGTTTGAGTCCATTTCTTTGTTACTGTACCACCTAGGACCACCAAACTTTCACAGCTTCATAATCAAGGGGTGCCCACCACATATCACTATCCAACATGTTACTTTTTTTTTAACTTGACCCATTTTTTCCGCGCAGTCGACTTAGCCATTTTCAATGTTAAGTTTTCGCGTTTTCAATATTAAGTTTTCGTGTTTAAGTCCATTTCTTTGGTACTGTACCACCTAGGACCACCAAACTTTCACAGCTTCATAACCAAGGGGTGCCTACCACATACAACTATCCAACATGTGACCATTTTTTTACCTTCACCTATTATTTCTACGTAATTGACTTAGCCATTTTCAACGTTAACTTTTTAACGTACGTCTGGTTAAATTTTTTGGTTAAAACTTTTTCGTTATACTATATCTCTGCAACTGCTTCGCCCATTACCTTGAAACTTCACATGGGTGTTTTATCATCGTCCATATTTTCATTCTAACCCCCAACCGTGCGGCCCCTGTGCGCAATGTCAAGGTCAAATTACTTTTAATTTATTTGTTAAAGTTTTTTCCTGTACTATATCTCTGCAACTGCTTCACCCATTACCTTGATACTTCACATGGGTGTTTATCATCATTGTCGCACCCGCTTGCGGAAAGCGCGATATCGTCCGCATTTTGGCATACGTCCGTCCGTCCGTGTCCGGTTAAAGTTTTTTCGTTAAAGTTTTTCCATCTACTATATCTATTTTTTTAGTGTCCATGCCTCGCCCCAAGGCGCGACATGCAGGCCACGGCCATCTAGTCTACAAAAAGTGGGTATAATTATGTTATCCAAGTGTCTATGCTTGGAAAAAACCTGGCCTTCGTGGCTTTGCCTCGTTTCTTGTTATTAGGTTTACTGATGGCTAAATGGGAATGTGTACAGTACAGCTTGATCATTACGTGATGAGCAGCCTGGTACATACAAGTGATCATGTGATGAAATGTTCATCAGAATTCTGTTCATTCTTATTCTCGATACCAAAGGCCGTGTGATATTTCTTATATATTGCTCCGTGCGAGTCCACTTACCTATTGCCTATTTAGAAGTGATATTTCCCTAAAAATGTATTTTTCATTAAAAAATAACATTGGGCGTTTGGTTGGGAGCATGCGATGGGTAATTTAATGATCGGGATTCATCCTTACCGGAATCTCGACCGGAGACCTGCTTTGGTCCTCAGGTACTTCTTTGGCATTCTTGTATGTGAGAGTTGAATCTGGTTCTACCCCTTCTAAGATAATACCATTATTCCTAATCCTATTACTTTTAAAGGGGTCCAGTGACTTTGGTGTGGTATGGTCTTGGCACCAGGTCGGGTTATTCTAATTTCAGGGCTGAATATATATTTTTTCGATGTAAATATTCCGTTCTGAATTTGAGATTTCCCCCCAATGCAGCAGGTTAAATACAGGATTGAACACATGTTGGCTTTGCCTGAAATGACCTTATTTGTAATAGGTCGTTAAACACCAATAAATCAAATCAAAAATGTTTACAACAGCAGAGGACATCTTTTGTTTCCCGCCTTTTAAAAGTAATATACTGCAGGCAGTTTCCAGTTTACAAATGACAACTACTATGGAAGCATAAAACACCACCATCTTTCAGCAAATGATCATCACTTCAGAAACAATTTATGTCGCACTGTATACAATAACCATCTGTATTACTGTCGGACCGAAACGATGGAATCTTTTTCTATAAATAAAATGTCTACCTGCAGCAATGAGGCAGCAGGCACTATTTATACCTGTATGGATAGGACTTGCTGATGGGAAATGTTTCCGTGAAAAACATTACATTTTATATATTCATTGACTTGTTTGTATACATTATACTGCACAGGTATTGCATGTTGTTTTGTTCTAGTAAAAGTGTTATTTGTCGCAACTAAAATAAAACCATACTAAGCCATCTAGCTTTTGCGTACAGTGTTGTTTTGTTATATATTTTGCACTTTCTGCATGCTATAATGAGAATGAAGAAGAATATATTAAAATACAGAATTCAGACTACTTAACCCTTAGACCGCTACTCACAACAATTGTCGTCTGCTGTTGCTTTTATATCTTGCCTTATTTCTCAATAAAAACATGGTTTGACAGCACTTCAGAATCATTTCCAATGGAAATGATTCTGAAGTGCTGATCATTTCCAATGGAAATGATTCTGAAGTGCTGTCAAAGCATGTTGTAAATTATTCTAAAGTGCGTGAAAGCATCTTTTTGATGATAAAAATGGAAAAGAGAAAATAAACAGCAGACGACAAAAAAAATATAAGATAGCGGTGTAAGGGTTAATATCCTTTGTGTGGTAATAACCAACTGTGTGTGTATAGTGTACTCGCTTGTACTACCCTGTCTGTAGTAGATATTGGTAAATACCCATGTGACACTTGTAGTGTGACGAAGCATATTTTTTATCACGGGAGAAGAAAAATTAAAATCCTCCATATTTAAATCTAATGTTAAGTGCTAAAAAGACATCATTTATTTTTGTTCCATTATAATCTTGTAGATGGTATAATATTTATGTCAAGACCGTTATTGGGGAGCCCATGATAATACAAATTGGCTCGGCCAAACAAAGGCCTTGCATTTTAACCTTTCTGAATATTTACTCGAGTGTCGACCAGTGAGCACCGTAATAAACTAATTGGAGTCCGACTGACCTGGGTCACCGGCGGAGAAAGAGAAACTGACAAGATTCATAACATGCAGGGGGCCATTTCATTATACTTTGTACGATAAAATGTTTGTACGTGCAAAATTATGAAACGGGGCCCCAGATCCTGATCCACTGGCACATTCACTTGGTGTTATTAGGATCTAATTGTTTTGCTGATGGTAGTTACCCTACATCATTGATGTATGCCCTGATCAAACTGTGGGGATGTGCATGTTGATCTGGGGCTACACTGGTTGCATATGTCATAATGTCCCTTGTCTCATCCAGCAGCCAAAATTAACCCTTTCACCCCGAAGTAACCGAAATGGATTGTTATATGATAGACCAATCCAATTGTCACAAATTGATTTACTAACTAGTCTATTTATGAAAAGGGGATGTTTTTGTTCTTGGATCTACACTATTTGCCAATACCACTATACAGGCCTGTCATGTTGAAAGGGTTACCGGTAAGCAACATTTTTCATTGGCTTATTTTTTAAATTCATCAACATATGTATGGAAAATGGATTTGTGTTTTACATTATGTAAAATGGCATGGATTTGTGTTTTACATTATTGGTAAAATGGCGTGTATAAATATATTATGTATTTACTAGTATACATGTATTGACAAAATGGCTATGTATAAATGGACATCGATCTGACAAAACCTGGATTATTGTAGGTCACTACGTTGATTTAATTAATTAACAATCTGCACTAGTCTGTAAAGCCTGGTTTTGGCAGATCATGACCTGTTGTGTGTGTGCGTGTGTGTGTGTGCGTGCGTGCGTGCGTGCGTGTGTGTGTCACTGGTTCTGGCTTATTGTGTACTATACTGACTAATACATATTGGAAATACCGAATGTAAACCTATTGTAGCAATTGGGATGTGTGAGAAGAAAGATATATCATTGCTAGCTGCATGCCACTTGGGACACTCATTGATCTATAACCGTTTAACTAATATTGAAAAGATGACTAACACAATGCATTGTGTAACTAATATTGAAAAGATGACTAACACAATGCATTGTGTTAGTCATCTTTTCAATATTAGTTACACTAGTACGTCAATGAGTCCCTAACTTGCATACAGCTAGCATGGTGTAATCCGATTTGTGTACTGGGATAAATGGGCTAACTGCTGACAAACGGTACCTTACGGCACGTGCGACCAGCATAGCCCAAGATCAGCTTGCCCTTGTGTTCACTGTAGTACATATATAATTATGCAGTTTCAATACATACAGGGTTAATTTTACCGACAACACATTGACGTGTTGGTGGGTGGTAGGTGGGTGGTAGGTGGGAGCACACGATGGGTAATTTAACAATCGGGGTTCATCCTTACCGGAATTCCGACTGGAGATCGATATTGTTAGAAGCTTAACACTTGCTTCAATGATGGAATGGCGAACAGTGCAGATCTTGTTCAGACTGCGGATGCACATGCTGATCTGGATCTACACTGGTCATTTCTCCAGTCACATCCACATTTTAGTGAATAGCTGCCTACCGGCAAGATGAACCAGACTATGTCAAATCTGGGCCTACACTGTTTGGCAATTTAGATACTTAAAGGTACATGCCCATTAAGTAGGTACAAAATGTTCTTTATATCAGACACATCATCTGAGATTCACCATTACCCAGCGTATTTATTGGCATTATTATACATTTTATATCGGACGAAAATTTCACACTGATATCAGGGGCAATAACCGTGTTTCCTTAAAATGTTAATGGACGTTACTATTTATTCTTTGTACAGTATTTATTTTTTGATGTGCAAACTTTATAGTCTGTCGAAAATATTATTTTTTCATGTGACACATTTAATTACTATAAATAATTAAAAAATATCATGATTATTTGCATATGAAAATAACCTGATACCACCGCGAGTCACTATCATTAAAATAAATATTACTAAATTATTATATCTGTATAGCGGGCACTCGTAATTTTTAGAACAGGTGGAATAGTAACAGAATTATACACAATATAAAGAACAGTTTGTGCCTACTGAGTGGGCATATACCTTTAACCCTTTCACCCTTAAGTAACTGGAATGGATTTTGATGTTAATTTTCCGACCAATCCACTCATAAATTATTTTCAAACTAGTCCATTTATGATAAGGGGGTGGGTTTTTTTTCCTCAAAAATATGAAAATTACTTGCAAAAAGTGTAGATCCTGATGAGACGGCTCGTCACGAGCCGGCTCATCTGGATTCTACACTGTTTGCCAATACCACTATACATGTCTGTGGTGTTGAAAGGGTTAAGCAATCTGATTGGAATGTGTGAAAGTGCAGAATACCTACGATCTATGCGAGTTAGAAATGTCGTTTTCTCTGTCGGCAGCCAATTTGCTCTGATACATGTGTGTGTTTTTAATCCGAACTGTATTAACATGTTAGATGAATTTATTTAAATGATAAACACATTGATTGCATACTCGTTAAGAATTTACAAATACATAAATGCTGCATAAATTTGTAGTTGTTGTTTTGTTATCACACATATTTAATTAGACTACTTTTAGTGGGTGGTTGGTTGGGAGCACGCGAAGGGTAAATTAATGATAGGTTCCTCATGATTTGCCTGGTTTGGCCTACATTTTTATCTTTGGCTCTTTTATTACCTGGGAGTTGAATTGGGTTATTGCCCATTATAAAAGTAGTAAGATTATTACTGCTCCTACTGCTTTTGGGAGTGGGCCAAGTGATTCTGGTGTGGCGAGGACCTGGTCGTTAAACTTCATCAAATAATAAATAAGTACCTTGTTGAGCTGCTCTTAAATTGAAATGTGTACTCCAAATATACTAAACACCAACAGAAAGCTCAACATACTACAATGTAATGTCGAATAGTGAATACAACATTCCATATTTAATAAATGTAACACATTCATCGACACAAGATGTGTATAGAAACAATTGACACAAAAGTGTTATGTCTGCGGATGGGTGGCAGGTGGGAGCATGCGATTTAATGATCAGGATTCATCCTTGCCGGTGGTAGGCAGGTGGGAGCATGCGATTTAATGATCAGGATTCTTCCTTCCCGGTGGTAGGCAGGATCGGGGTTAATTTAACGATCGGGGTTCATCCTTACCAGAATCCCGACCGGAGACCTGGTTTGGCACTCTCATACGTTTTTGGAATTTTTGTATGTGACAGTTGAATCTGGTTATACCCCTTATGTGAGTATTACGAAGGGCCAAGTGACTTGTGTGGTATGGACCTGGCACCAGGTCTGGTTACTCTAATTTCAGGGCTGAATATTTGGGGGGGGGTTTTCTATGTAAATGTTCCCTTCTAAATGCAGCAGGTTACATACAGGATCGAACCCGTTGGCCTGGCCTTAAATTACCTTAGCTGTTGATGGGATGTTGAACACCAATAAACAAACATTAACAGCCTATCAACAGCTAAGGTCATTTTAGGCAAGGCCAATGGTTTGATTTACATAAAAAATATGGGAATTTAACGATCGGGGTTCATCCTTGCCGGAATCCCGAGTGGAGACCTGGTTTGGCCATCACATACGTCTTTGGCATTTTGTATGTGACAGTTGAAGGGCCAAGTGACTTTGGTGTGGTATGGACCTGGCACCAGGTCAGGTTATTCTAATTTCAGGGCTGAATATATTTGTTCTCGATGTAAATATTCCATTCTTTTGGGATTCCCCGCCACCCCCCCCCCCCAATGCAGCAGGTTAAAATGGGATCGAACCCGTTTGCCTTACATGACCTTAGCTGTTGATAGGCCGTTAAACACTAATAAACAAAGAAAACATGCCGAACAAGAATGGGAACCACATTCCTCGGATAAGGATCCAGTGACAGGTAAATTTGATGCGAAGATGCTGTACAGCATGTGTGGCAGCTGGTGGTGGGGGACATGTGATACAAACTGCAGCTGACACCTGTGACTCAGAATGGAAAGTTTGTTGACGTCGACATCATTATCTATAGACACAACAGAGTGAATGTGTATTGATGAATTGTCAAACTTCTGATTTCATTAAATGTGTAATTTTGTACATTTTCACAATTTGAGATTACACTGTAGTCTGTGGAACAAGTGTGCTTCCTCCGTGTACTCCGGTTTCCTCCCACATTAATGACCACATTAATGACCGCGCTTACGCCTTCATCTGTGCCAACGAAAGCATTTGTATAAGTGATCTCACGCTTGTTTGTAATCGTTGAAAATAAATCCAGTTTAAAACAAGGAAAATTATAAGACATTTACCCGAGCGTTCAGGTTCTAACCCACCAAGTATGTGACCTTGACCCTGGGCTTAGCGGGGGCGGGACGATCGTGGATTTGTCACAGGGTGATAGAGGACCATTAAAGCAATGTGTGAAGTATCGAGCATATATGTGCAAGGAAACAGAAATTATAAGAAATTTACCCGAGCGTTCAGGTTTTAACTCACCAAGTATGTGACTTTGACCCTGGGCTTAGCGGGGACGAGATGATCGTGTATTTCTCACATGGCGATAGAGGACCATTAGAGCAATATGTGTGTGAAATATCAAGCAGATCCGTGCAAGGAAATTATAAGATATAATACAATGATTTTATATCCGGAGCATAACTCGAAACGAAATTCCACAACATATTTTCATAGTTTTCAGAGAGCAATAAGAAAAACAATATTAATGAAACTGTCGTCTGCTGCTATATTTGAATTATTGTAATGCGTGAATAAGTACCTTGCGTAATAATAGTGATCTACAATACTATAAAATGAAATGGAAAGTTCATGTTTTACAGTGATTGTGTGAACACCATGCTTAACTCTTTGCATGCTAGCGGTGAACATAGCATCCCAACTAATTAAGAGTATGTTTCTTATTTCCTCTGTAAATATGTCTTGTAATTTCATTAGAATTGAGTCCTCTGGACTCGATTGTAATGAAATTCCAAGACATATTCATGATATTTACAGAGAGAAATAAAAGAAAATACAAGGACTTGTCGTCTTCTATTTTTTTAACTATTTTAGCCCATACATTTCCCAGCATGCAAAGAGTTAATGAATCAGAAGGAAGCATGCACATGGATATCAATCCATAACAAAATCATCTGATTATAATACAGATCATGTATGTGCTTGCAATACACTACATGTATACATATGAAACGAGCCATGTGATTTTGTACCGAAGGCGATGTGCTTTTTTTTTTTTTATGAAAGATATTTACAAATACTTTGATATTTTCCGTAAATGACATCAGAAGTTGAATTATTCTGCATTTGCTCTGAACATTTCTTCAACTATAAGGAAAATATTCTACACACATATCTTCTTGGGTACAAAGTACTTTTAATAGGTCGCTCAAAAACAGATGTAAACTATCAACATAACGAACATGTATGCTTAAATAAGTGTAACAGATGTACCGTAACAACCTTAAATATTAGGACACTATTTGTGTTGGGGAAATAAAACTGTAAAACTTGTGCGATAGGAGAATGAACTAGCTACCGTATTTATTCTAATAGTAGCCCCTCTATAATAGTAGCCCCCTTCCCATATTTGCTTTCTAAATATGTCATTTTCACATACAAAAGACATTTAAAACTTTGTTTTAAATGGCTTTTGAATGTGAAATTAAAATATTTTGATCCTATTTTCCATGTTTTGATTCCCACAAATTGCATAGCCCCGGCGACGTTTATTAGAATAAATACGGTAGGTTAAATTGACTGCCTACTCCCTCCTTAATTTAATGCACACATTTTGACTATATTGCAACTATTAGTTAATTCTGAAATAAACGGGTCAACAGCCATTGGCCTGACAATTGCTTGGCTCAACTGCCTGGTTATGGAAGGTCTTCAAGCCAGTTCCTATCCTTATAAGCTAAAAAAACAGTATTAATGATACATTGTTATTATGATACACCAGGACAGCCATACAAACCCTAAATATTGTGACACCCTGTTGTGGAAAACCATATATTTAAATAGATGTTTTCTAGAATAAGTTGTCCAAATATTTATGGTTATTACGGTATTTGGTAAACTGCAGTGGCTCTATGTGGATCCCGTGACCGGTGGTGCAGCCGTCGGTTTTTTGTCATCATCGCTATTGAGAACACCTGAACCAAACACTATCGCTAACACAATGCCAGTAACTATCACAAACACAATAACGCCAATTATTATCTTCATCTTCGTATTCCGCCACCAATATTTCTTTCTGATCTTCGACGCTGTCCTTTGAAATGTCGCCGACTGAAACATAAAAGTACCGCCATGGTTAGACATTAGGAGCAAACCTGCAGAATTATCCGTCTTATACTACATGCAGGCTATATCTTTTACTGATTAACCCATTCCTTTCGGAATACACCTTTACAGATATGAAATTTATTAAATATTTTGTTTTTATTTTTGTTATTTCTCAATGAAAGTATATGTTGTGACCACTCATTTGAACAGTCTCAACGAGACAGTTCAAATTGTGGTCGCTACATATACTTCTGAGCGCATGGAAGGATAATATTTAGGATTTTCCGCAAACATAAGTCGTATACTCAGCATGAAAAGTTTAATATATTGGGTGGGTGGTTAGTTAGTTGATGGATGCACGAGTGGCTTGAATATTTTGTTGATTGAACTTGCTTAGGTACAAAAACACATGGCGTGTCTCATATGATCTTGATGTTGAACAAACTTAAAAACATATTGGAGACAAGCTATGTGATTTTGTACCGAAGATGATGAGCAATTTTTCATTAAAAGACATTTATGTAAACTTTGATATTTTCTATAAATGTTGTCGAAAGTTGACAAAATGCTCATAGCAAATGCATAAATTTGCTCATTTGCTCTGAACATTTTGTCAACTTTCGACGTCATTTACGGAAAATATAGTAACTTTTGTAAATATATTTCACACATCTTTGCCAGTACAAAATCACATGGCTTATCATATGACACTCATGTAGTCACATGTACAAATATGGAATTTCTGTCAGAGGCATTGGGAATGTTTCCCCGGATAAACAATGAACAGTGTAGGCCTTGATCAGACTGTTCGGATGGCTACATGACATAAAAGTCTATACGTACGGCAGCCTCGAGTTCGTCAGTCTTGTCCATGAGATCGTCAAGACGTTCGCCGCGCTCGATCACCTTCTCGATGTTCTGTGCCATGACGCCCTTCACCTCGTGGACCTGGGACTGCAGTACGGCCATCCCATCTCCTGCCCCCGGCTTCTCAAACTTATCCTGAAACGAAATTTAGATCATTTTTAGTAAATATAATCATCATTGGGAGGCTTGTGTAGGAACTGATCAGACTGCAGACTGATCTAACGCTGCGTTTTAATTATTTTATTGTCAAATTTATTTGTTTGCCATAGTTTTTTACCAATGAAAGGACAGAATTTCGTCTCAATTAATGGTACATATATTGTGGCACTTTTACAACATCTATTTCATTAATCAATCATTACCGGTAAATGTTGCAATAAGTATAGTTACCGGTATATTTAGAACCAGAGGTCAGGCCTTGTTGACGTAAGTTCATGTGATGCGTGTCATGTTACCACGTGTGCATGATCTACTTGGTGTCAAGCCGCCAATTACATAATAGTATCGTGCCCAGGTTAACATTTTAATCGCTCATACTGTCAAGCTGGCAATTCATGTTTGATATAAAAAGGTATAATAATGTCAATTAACACGTCCGGTAGTGGTAAATCAATAGTTATTTTGCCTGAAAAATGTCACATCTAAAGAATAGACGAAACAAATATGTCTCGCTATATTACAACATGGGATGTGGGAGTCCAGCTTTAACATGAAACATCTGAAATACAAAACGTAACTTTCCTGACCAATCTGCTACAGCAAGGGCAACAAATAATAGGTTTTATTCTGATTCAGGTTGGATTCAGTCCCAGGTACTAACATGTACTTACCATTTGTTTAGCAAGGACATTGTTGAACTCTGCATCAAAGTCGTGGCTCTGTGCATTCACCATTGCCCGCGTGGCCAAGTTACTGTCATGGAACTGATCTTTGATCTGCCAAAACAACACGATAACCCTTCAACGTGACAGACATCCATCCCTATCTTTGCTAACAGAGTAGATCCAGATGAGCCGGCTCGTGACGAGCTGTCTCATATGGATCTGCACTGTTTGTGGATACTTTCTGATTAGTGCAAATTTACCATTTTCTGGTCAACGGAAAAGTTTGAAATTTAAACAATCCATGCCAGATACTTAGAGGTGAAAACTGGAAATTGTTTAATTGTCATGCCATGCCAATGGATCCAATTGTTAAATGCTGATATGCATATGGGCTGGTTGGTTGCAAGGATAATGAACATTATACTCGGAGAATGCTGCATGCATGTGAATACAATCTATCAATACAGTTGTATTAGTATGTGTTTGAATTAAGCAATTTGTTGTCAATAAGCAAAGAAATGAAATTTAATTAAAATATGAAAAAAATAATTAGAACACAAAATATATTCATGGTGGCCAATATAAATGTTTTTGTAACTTGTATACCTGCATACCCATTTCATATTTGCTAATTTTGATAGATGATGATTATTGATGGCATACAGTCATTACTTATATTTATTGAAAATACATGCATACTATTGCCATGGTGATTATGGTATCAACAGGTGCTTGCATTAACAATAAAATATACATGTAAATATAGTTCTTATACCACAATTTAATATGGTTACCATCATTTGTTATGATTACTGCATTGTGTCAGGTAATTGAGTTACAGAACATTTTAGGCCATTTTTAACCCCTTACATTCGAAGATATAGCCTTTTACTGATGAACAATTGTAAATATTTTCTTTACTTCTCATTGGAAGTATATATTGTGACCACCATTTGAACCGTCTCGTCGAGACGGTTCAAATGAGTGGTCACAACATATACTTTCATTGAGAAATAAGATAAATGGGAAAGAGAATACTTCAAAACTTTCATACACCCAAAGGTGTATTCCGAATGTAGTGGGTTAATTAATAATAAGATAAAATAAAGGTCCTCTACCTCTGTTAGGAAGGCAAAACAAGGTCTAGTTTGGGAGTTGGCTGTAGCGGCACACATAAATATTATCCCATTCTCCACCAGACAATGAAACTTGCAACTGAAATATTAACAAAACAGAACTAAAATAATAGCATGCAACAAACAATAGAAGACAGCGTGAATACACATGGATGATAATAATTACAACTTGAATTTATATTATAACCATTCCAACCATACAGATCATAAAGAAAACATTTGCAAACACTGTAGATCCAGACGAGCTGGCTTGTAACAAGCCATCTCATCAGGATCTGCAGCGATTGCCAGTATTTTACAGATATTAAAAAAAAATACCCCTTATCTGATTAATGGAATTGTCCAGAAATGAGTATGGAACTATGAATGTCATATTTGGGGGTGAAAGGTTACATTTATACAAATAATAATATTAATAATAATAATAATAATAATAGACTTTATTTTCAGAGGGTTACACATTTAGTACAAAACTAATCTTCCACGAGGCCCGCTATTATTTACATGTAGGTCTACATGATTGAATAGCATGGAATAATACATGAATGTCCGGATACTACACAGTGTTAGTGCATTATTTCACTCTATTCCAATCACAGGTTCTTCAAGAATGCTTCATATTTCGGTGTTTTATGGATTATTTCGGTATCTCTGGTGGTTTGGGTGCATTTTTGCCAACATACAATTTACACTAAGTATAACTACGCTAATTTATGGTAACGCATGTTGGAAATTTTATTGGCCAAATATTGAAAAAGGTTTCATTCCTTGAGTACAATGTACTTTTGACAGTATAAAACGGGTCTGAAAGTTCGGAACGGTGAATGTGTAGATAATTGACAATTTCTGTCGTGTCTAATGATAGAGCATTAGTAGTTGCACAAAACTATGTAAATTACCCAAAACCAATGAAATCCACCAAAATACCCACATGGCACCAAAATAATGACCATCTGTTCAAACACCTGTGATTCCAATAGGTAAGATGAAAGTGGCAATTAGAGGCGACCCACAGGGGGAAGTGAAAGTGATGCTCCGAATAAAGAGGATAGAGTACAACACAAGTGAACATAAAATACGTTATAGTGGTGGCTATAACTTAATTGCATTTATGTTTTATTTACTGTTCTTCTGTCATAATTCTATTTGTATTCAACCTGGTTTGGAGATTACAACACTGAATTATATGTCTTAAACGTCATAGCACCTTGTATTTGATTATGTTCTATATTTCTATAATTCTAATTTAGCTAAGATATACCCTAGTTGAACAGGATAGGATATAAACAATGATCAAGCATCCAAACAAATACCATATCCCTTTCAACACCACAGGCATGTATAGTGGTATTGGCAAATAGTGTAGATCCAGATGAGCCGGCTCGAAACGAGCCGTCTCATCCGGATCTGCACTTTTTGCAAGTAATTTTCATATTTTTGAGAACAAAAATTAGCTTATCAAAATCCATTCCAGTTACTTAGGGGTGAAAGGAATATTATATGTGTGACCTACTATAACATAAAGGGCTTATTGCGATTTTCACCGTGTGTACATACTGATGAGATATATGTAGTGTGGTACGGATCTGAGGTTGTCAGGTTGCAACAACATTTCCCCTATGAAACAGCTATATTAGTGTAGGCCCTGGTCCACATATGTGCAGTCTGAGCTGGAATGACACTGGTCGCAAATCCAATAAGCCACGTTTTGTAATGACATGTCACATATTATGTCAGGCTGTCTGATACAATTGTAATATGTTTGTCCAATGTATCAGGAATGTTTCGCCAAAGCAAGAGCACTGGTCGCAAAGTCAATAAGCCAATTTTTTTCATGGTGTGTCACATATATGAGACACGCCATGCGATAAAGTCACAATTCTGCATGTAATTTTGTCAACTGTTGACGCCATTTACCGAAATTATTGTAAATTTTGTAAACGTATTTAATGAATTACGCAGATGGTACAAAATCACATGGTGTGTCTCATATCACCCCACCTGCTGCCGGAGACTGTAGTTTTCCCATCATTCCGTGTAGGTATGGTCGGTAGGACAGACGTCGCAGCCTGCTCGTAGTTCCCTGACCCCACCTGTTTGCCATGGCTGCACAGGATGGTGGTGCCTCGCGCTATACACGAGTACAATATGGCCATCTACAACACAGGATGGTGGAGGTTGTTGGTGGTGGTGGTAGTGGTAATGTTGGTGGTGGTGGTGATGTAATGATGTTAGTAGTGATGGTGATGATGTCGATGTTGGTGATGATGATGATGGTGGTGGTGGTGATGGTGGTGTGATGGTGGTGGTGATGTTGGTGGTGATGTTGGTGGTGATGATGGTGGTGGTCATGGTGGTGGTGATGTTGATGGTGGTGGTGATGATGTTGGTGGTGGTGGTGATGTTGATGGTGGTGGTGATGATGATTGTGATGATGGTGATGATTGTGATGATGATGGTAGTGTTGTTGTTGTTGTTGGTGGTGGTGGAGGTGGTGGTGGTGATGTTAGTGGTGATGTTGATGGTGGTGATTATGATAATGGTGGTAGTGTTGTTGTTAGTTGTTGTTGTTGGTGGTGGTGGTGATGATGATATTGATGATGATTGTTGTGGTGGTGGTGATGTTGATGGTGGTGGTGATGATGATGATTTATCAATGCAGACCACACTTATAACTTTCCTTAGCTGGAAAGAGATACCATGATGTGTACCATATGGTAAATTACAACATTCCAACAAGAGTTCAGATCACCCATGGACTTGCATATACACATGTGAAGTCTAACTATTATTGATATAAATATGTAGCAACCGGTGTAGAACCCGACCACCATCCCAGTGCAGATGACCATCGGCATATACATATCACACTTACACTTGTCTGTTTGCCAAATGTAGTTTTGTCTATGCTGGTCATAGGAGCAACTGAAGCCTGTTACCAGCCAAGAAGCCATTAACCCTTATAGAGCTAAATTAAATTTTATTGCCTGCAGTTGCTTTTTTTTATTTTCCATTTTTCTCATAAAAAAAATGCTTTGACAGTACTTTAGAATCATTTCAAATGTAAATTAGAAAATGTGGTCCGTCGACGCACTTAGGGCCCCTATTTGAGAAACTCTTACAAAAACTTTCAAAAATAAAAACAGACAGACGAATGGACATGAAATCAGTAGCGAGGGCAATTGTATTAATGTGGAATGATGTATAGTTACAAAGTAATGTATGTGTGCAATATGAAGATATTAACTGAAGGCAAACAGAAATTATAGGCGATTTGAGAAACTCTTACAAAACTTTAAAATAAATAAACAGACAGACAGACAGACATACAATCAGTAGCGAGGGTAATTGTATTAATGTGGAATGATGTAAAGTTCCTAAGAAATGCATGTGTGCAATATTAAGACATTAGCTGAAGGCAAACAGAAATTATAGGTGATTCACGGTGGGGCTCTAATGATTCTAAAGTGCTGTTTAACCACGGTTTTATTGAGAAAAAATGCAAAATATACAACAATTAACAGCAGACAACAAGTTTCGTTTCCCGCATTGTAAGGGTTAAGAAAGAGTAAACCTGCCATATCAAACATTGTTTCAATATATAAACTTTCCATGCACATCACCTGAATCAAAATTAACGTTTAAGTAAAGTCGATGGAGCACTCACAAAATTAATGCCTATAGTTTCCCCCTTTCCCTCCCAGAGAGAAACAATCACAGCCTACCAGGCATACAGAGAAAGAGCAATATAAATATACTTCACCACAACTATTACAAGTATTCCCGCTGATCAGGATCTAAAGTGGTCAGAAATATAATATAAAAAAAATAGTCCAAATACATGTACATGTATATGATAATAGACAAAGTGTTGGCAATAAAAATAAATAACCCTAACCTATATAACTTCCTGTTTTGTATAACATGCTTAACCCACAGGTTGAAGTAACGTACCAAGGTCAATAAATAAATTAAATATACCTAAAAGTATCAATAAGTGGGAAAAAATCAGTTGAAAACAAATATGTTTACTCCCTGTTAGAACACAATACAAGGTGCCTATGTTTGTAATGGTCCGTATTCGGACGGCCTCGAGTTTTAGGTATATTTAATGTATTTATAGACCTTGGCTTAACCTATTTCATGCTGAGGATATATCATTTTTGTTTGTGAAAAATTCTAAATATTTTCTTTATATGCACTTAGAAGTTGTCGTGACCACCATTTGAACCGTCTCGTTGAGACGTTTCAAATGAGTGGTCACAACATATAATTTCATTGAGAAACAAGAAAAATTAAATATTTAAAATATTTCATACCTGTAAAGGCGCAATGGGTTAAATAATGGTATAAAAGGGATCGTGTCTCAGATCATGCAGATGATGTCTCAGACACTCAACAAGTGGTTTTTCGCATCATGCACAGTAAATGACATACATTTATATCGATATACATGTATATAAATTGATCAAAACATTTTATTTTATCACATTCCCACATTCAAGTGCATGCTATCCTAAACTGTGATAAGCAGGGGAGATAATTTGGCTTGACATAATTCAGCATTTTCGCTATATATGTACATGTACCAGTCAGGAAACATTGTAAAATGTCTTTGTTTTTTGCTGTGAAATCATAATGCTATATCAATTTTAGAAAGAAGTTCACACAATAGACGCTAGTGTAATTAATTTAAATAAAATAATTTAGTAACCATTGATTGAAAAAAATGTTTATAATACTGAGAAGTAACTAGTTATTTCTCAGTCTTAAAATTTTTTTTAACCAAACCCAAATTATATATTGATATACAGTAACATATTAACCCTTAGACCGCTACTCACAACAATTGTCGTCTGCTGTTGCTTTATTGTCTGATCTTGCCTTGTTTCTCAATAAAAACATGGTTTGACAGCACTTCAGAATCATTTCCATTGGAAATGATTCTGAAGTGCTGTCAAAGCATGTTGTAAATTATTCTAAAGTGCTGTCAAAGCATGTTTTTGATGATAAAAATTGAAAATAGAAAGTAAACAGCAGACGATAAAAAAAATAAGATAGCGGTCTAAGGGTTAAGGAAACACAGTTATCGACCCTCGTCTCAACAATACAATGACAATGCCAAACGCGTAGCTGCATTAACTCTTTGCATGCTAGCGGCGGAAATATCCGCCAAACAAATTAGGACTATACTGTATGTTTTATTTCTCTCTGTAAATATGTCTTGGAATTAATTCCAAGACATATTCATGATATTTATAGGGAGAAATAAAAAAAAATACAATGTATTCTCGTCTTCTATTTTTGAACTATTTATAGCCCACAAATTTCCCAGCATGCAAAGAGTTAAGGTCCTGCAGGCCTGAGAAATAAAAAAAAATAAAACACGCCAAAAATGCAATAAAAACCCATGGGGGTAGGAGGTAGGGTATACATTTCCATTTTATTCCAGAGTAATTTTTACTGTCATCATTAAGTTTGATCCACAGTATTATGTTTTTCTGTACCGATATTCGCTTAGCGCCTACTAAACCGCGATGCTTCAATGTTTAAACAATGAATAATAAACAGGTACAAATTTCAGTAACCTGACAACAGCTGCATACAATTTCATCAGCTTGCTGACTGAATTCATCAAGCATGTTTATGTATACCTATCAAAGGACTGACCGTCCTGAAATTCTTCGCAGTTTGTGGATGACACATAGTTTAATAGTTAATCTAGAGTTTTAAGTGTTTCGAGAAAAATAAGCACGGGATTTACACAGCAGCAGAAACAACAACGAGTCAAAAATAGATTTTTGGAAAACAGCAAGATTGTATTCGTGCACCCAACCATGCAGTTACGAATCGCTAATAATCGAGTATGGCAGTTAATCCTCGCACCCTTAGACTACGGAAACATTTGCAATAACATAAATTTATCGCAAAAAAAGCAAACAAAACATTTATCACACTGAAAGGCGATTAAGCTAAATTGTTAGAATTATTTTTTTATGGCGTACTTTAAAAAGTTCAACTCGCAAAATATATGCTGCGATTGACATTAGCTAATTTGCATAAAAGCTGGAAGACCTCAAATTTGGAGTGTTGGTTGTATAATTCTTTGCTAGTGCTCGAATAACTCGTAAAAATGTCAGTCACTGGCAGTGTGTCAGCAGTGGCGTAGTAGGTAGTGCCTTTTGACACTTGACTTTTGTTTTTACCGATATATTCCACGACTGTGCGAGTTTGAATCTTCCATCAGTTGTAATTTTTACCAATTTATTAGTAGTATTATCGTACATTATTGAAAATCTCAT